>VWZG01007260.1:1063541-1129208 GCA_013396735.1 Grallaria varia
CCCCCCCAAGCTTGAAATGTAGTTCAGGCTTGTGAGACAAGATCTATTAATTTAAAAATCAATGAAAATCTTAGAATCATAGAAAAATTTGGATTGGAAGGGACCATCTAGTTCCATCCTCCCTGTCATGGGCAGGGACACCTTTGTTGCTCAAAGTTCCGTCCAACCCGGCCTGGGACAATTCCAGGGATGAGCACATCAAAAACCAAATCAGTTGGATTTGGAAACACTTCTAAGGTCATCAAGTCCAACCTTCGGCCAATAATCACCCTGGTAACTAGACCAGAGCACAAGTGCCACATCCCTGGGCAGTCCCTTCCGCTGCTTAACGACCCTTCCACCACCTACAATTTCACAGCTATGAACCTTCTCCACTGACCTTGACTTCTGGGAGTAAATATGTTTTGCAGTGGACAGAGGGATGAAGACCTCTGCTCCCATGCCACAGAGTATATTGGTGCTCTCTGGTGTGCTTCCGTTCTCTCAGTTTTGGCATCAGAAGTGAACGTGGCCCACAGCAGGTTTGTCTTCGCCTTCTTTTTTAATGAGACTCCCACACAGCTGCAGTAGGGTCATTTACAGCTTTATTAAGGAATCATTACTTTCATGCTCTGCATTTAATTTCTGCTTGGGATGAGAACCTCATTTACCTAGTTATTACACAGTTTTATGGAATGGATGGTTATTCACATCAACAGATCCACTTTGACCCTCTATTTTTAAGTGTCAGAAAGGCTGTGCTGTAAGTCACATCCTTTATTTTTACCACTATAACTTACATGTTGTACATTTTCCCTCTTTTTTAACTTATCTGATAGAACAAAATGAATGTATCTGTTCCTTTAAAATAATAATATTGCTAGTATTTTGCAGACAAACTGTCCTTTTGCCTTTGCTTCAGTTATCAAACTTTGCTTCTGAATTCGTTACAGGATATTAGGAAAATGTGGCTGTCAGAGCATGGCAGTGAAAATGCAACCCAGGGCACATGGAAGTGCCCTGCTCCCCCCTTTTCTTGGGTTCCTTTCCCTTGGTTCTTAACTGAGGAAAAATAATTTTATATATTAGGGTAAGTGGTATCTTCTGATGCTAGTCAGCACATTAATCTTGACATTGGATTAACCAGTGATTATTGCTTTTCCTCTTATTTAGGAAAAAAATATCCTTCCCTGCAAAAAACCAAATTTATACCCTAGAAATAAGTTTTTGTGCCACACTGTCAGAGTGGTGATCACTGAATGGGAGCTTGCACAGCTGATTCACTCCCAGTGGTCCTTTCACAGAACGTGAGATATGAACAGAACGTGCTCTGGAGGTCTCTTAGCATCACCACCATGTAAAACCAAACCTAGCTGGGTCTTTCTGTTGCACACACATGTTCCTTTTCTTTGAAGCCAGGGTTGGAGAACTTCTGAGTGTTAATGCACCAAATGAATCAGTGTGATGACTGCTTTGTTTCTATGAGTGCTAGAAACATCAGCTTCCTGGGCACATTGCTGTGGACAATAGTAGCAGTTTTAGCATCTTTAGAAACATTTCTGCTCTCCCCAGGCTTTACCAGTGAAAGGTGTTTGGCTCAAGGGCTCTGCACATATAGAACATTTCAGGAGCCCTATTCCCTGCTCTGTGAGTATTCCCTTTATTTTCTGAGCCTCCCTTGTTGGTAGCCATCACAGACTCGGTATAGAAGACATGAAAAAATGTTAGTAAATTTATAGTGTCATTAACAGTTAAAAAAATGGAGAAAATTACTCTATTGTCCTGGTTTCTTGTCTTGCTTCTCTCATAATATGCCACAGCTCTTCTGCCTTTTTCAGTCCATAGAAATTCAGTCTGTATCAATTTGAGACATCGATATCAAGGTAGGGTAGTGTAAGTGAAGGCTGGTTAAGTTTCAGGGTCTGCACTCCATCCTTGCAGCTAGGTTACTCATTTCCAAAATGTGGCTGTCCCAGTAACACCCTGTCTGTCCACACCATGTCAGAAGGTGATGGGACATTTTGAAGTGTCTCACACTTATCTGAGGTCTAGTGTCTGGAAGGAAGATTTCTTATTCACTAACATGTCAGGTGTTAGTCCATTGTAGGAAATCTCAACAATGCTTAGAAAGTGACCTTTTATTGGCTGGGGCAACAGACCATTACAGAGGCCCAAATTACATCTCAGATAAGTCATCATGGCTCGGCTTCGCGAACGAAGACTTGGGAAGGGCTCTACCCACGCTTGCTGCAAATCTCAGATACGTAAAATTGTGTAATTCTGCTTTGTAGTTCAAATCACTTGTTTATAGGAAAACACAGCCTCAGTTATCCTGTAAACCCCAATACTGAGCCAGACTGGGAAGATATTTGTTTCTCAGCAATGATGGAGAACCGTGTTTTCCTCTGTTCCTACACCAATCGTACTTGGCCAGCACCTGGAGATTTGGCATGGTTATGTCAAAGAAGCTTTTTGTAAAGCACAGCAATAAGAAGAGAAAGCGTCTTGCTATGAGTTATTATTAGACTGGATCATACTTTTGTGAATCATGAAGGAAAATAGAAACACAGCTGGCTAAGCATTGCCCTTTAAATGTCAGCGCAGTGTGTGTGAATGTGTGTGTGTGTATATATATTTATCAAGACTTAAATTTTAATTCAAAACAAAAAAAAAATTTGTTTTCTTCACAGTGAGGATTTCAGATGAGGTTATTTATAATATGCCCAACCCACGGTTACTTGTCAGGAGTTATTCCAGGACAGCTAGATAGGCACATAACTGTTTTGGGTTCTCTGAAGTATTTTTCTGGGATTTATTGTTTGCCTTCCTCACATGTAAAATCAGCTAAAGATTTCATACTGGAAACGTCAGCCTCTGAGATATCTGCTTTGGATTCACCTCTGCACATTTTGTGTTGATAAAAAGCTCCTGCTTACTTGAGAACTTGATCCAAACTCTTTGCCAGCTTCAAAAATACCTTCAAAGATACTATAGCTTCATAAGTTTAGTTTAGGATCAGTGACCAGTTGCCTTAGAGCTTCCATAAACTTCTCTGCAAAAGTTTCTGTCTTTCTATGCAACAGAGACATTCCATGATGGCCCTTGGAGATGGGATGCTCTCAGAAAGGTGAGTGAGGTCTCTTGCACAATAGGATTTCCAGGTTTGCAATATGCGTGAAGGACAAATGCTGCAGATGAAAATACTCTGCAATCCCAGTCACCAGATCAAGGATTATAAAACCTTGCAGACTCTGCATTCCCCAGAAGCAACCATCACAGACTGGTTAGACTGCTGGACCAGAGCTGGCCTTTTTCACAGTTTTACATGGAGGAAAAACCCAATATCATGTGCCAAAGAAAATTCTTTTCCTTGAGGCTGAGTACTTGATTTCATTATTGGAAAAATATCTCCTTGGTTCTTAATTTGATACTTTAGCAGCTTGAAACCTTTTATTTGGAGTTCCTCCCAGATCAATAGAAAATAAGCAGGTAGGTATTTTATGATGAAATTGTTTCATTGCTTCCATGTTTCATGAAAGAACCAATTTGTTCAACTGCACAGGAAAATCATATAATCTTATAGACTGATAGGAACATCCCAGAGTCATCCCAACCTGCCAGCTCAGGCAGCATCAGCTAAAGCAGGTTGCCCAAGACCATGTCCAGATGAGTTTTGAGTATCAGGTTACTTCAGATGGAGACTCCACAAAAATACAGAATTAAAGCTAGAAATTTTTCAATTAGACCAGAACTCCTCTCGCCTGTGTCAGACCTTCTATGCTACAGCACAGGAAAGAAAGAGATAAGATTTCCTCTGTGGATTCATTTAGACTAAGTCACTTTCTTTGCTTCCTGACTTGCATACTGCTGCTTATGAAAGTGATCTATTTCAGCAGTGGAATAAATTTTCTGCATATAAATTGTCAAGAGTTTCTGAATCCTTTGGGATGAAAGGCACTGTATAAATGTTCAATATTCTGTTATCATTTATTATTTCTTTACCCACAGTCAGTACTCATGGATGTTCTGTGTTGTAGATGTGCTATTGTGTGACCTGGTATCGCATCTTGGCTCAGCACACAAAGATTTATTTCAGAAGAAATTAAATTAACATCCATCCTTCAGTTTTCCACTCACACAATATTTTACTTTAGGTGTATCTAACTGTTTTCTTTCCCATGCTTAACTTTTGTGGCATGTGGGACTAACATTATCTGAAAAATTAATTTGTCTTCCATGTTTTTCCTCAGTTTTGTTCAGCGTCATGGTGAATAGGCTGGCATTTCAGGATGGTCATAAGGAGTTGCAAGGGTAGATTATAGTCTTTTTGGTTGAAAACTGCAGTTTGGATGATTCCGAAAACTACAGACAAAAGGCATCTTCTGATAGATCTTGTCTTCAATGAGCTTCACATCTCTGCTTATTTTAAAATCACTACAAAGCCGCATTTTCTCCGAGATCTTTTTCCTGCTAATTTCAAAGAAATCTGATAAGGTAGGGAATTGGTTCTCTTCCAAGTTAAAGATGTTTGGTTTTTGCAGTAATATAAATACCAGAATAGAATCAGCTTTATATCTGGTGGACTGGTGACATTAAAAAAAAAAGAAAAAAGTAAGAAGGCATTGAAGGAGAATTGTTAGTATTTCATGGTGTATAAATGGGAATTGTGGCAGGCGTTTTATTTCTTTTTCAAGCACTACTGTTATTGCAGTTTGGAGATGAATTGTGAGGTTTGGGAAGATATTGGTTCACAGGAGCTGTTCTCCAGATATATGGATATCAGACCTACTGATAGAAGAAACCAAAGCAATATTAGAAAGAAATAAAAGTGTAGAGCATGTAAACACCTCTTGAAAAATTTACAAAATAGGTACAAAATACATTCCTTTTTGCTACCTTCCTGCAGTTCATGTAATGTGGCAGAAATTTTCTGCAGAAAATTAGAAATTGTTTTGCTGAATTAAAAATATTCCATGACAATTTGGTTCTTTTACAAGATTTGTTTTCATAAATAATTCCAAGGAATCATTTAGAAATTGCAAGACTGACCTTTTTAAGAAAGGAACATCACATTTTTATTTTTAAAGTGTGATTTTGATTATATTGGTATTACGATGCAAACATAAAATGATTTCATTTGTTTAGGTTCTTTTTCAGAAAGCTCAAATTTTTAATAAAATGGGAAATATCATTCATATACAGGTCAGGACATCCTAATCGTTTTTTCTTTAAGGCTTTCTTCTAAGGAGGAGAAACATTTTTATCCAACAGATTTGACATTTAAATTGACAATATTAAATGCACCAATCTTACTTAAAATTAAATGTAAAAATATCCCTTTTTTAACACTACATTTTTGATCACGCAGCAGTATTATCCATCTGTTGTGGAGCTTTTAAAAATATTTAAGCAGAAGTCTTCCCATCAGATGAAGGGCAATAATGACAAATTATCTCAGTCACAGTGTGAATATAGTCTTACTTCAGGAGAATTTAGGTTCCAAAATGGAATTTTCAGTAGCTGAACTCTGAGCAGTTACCTGGATTAAATTTCCCAAATCTGCACTTTTAAGATACAGAAGATGCCTTTATTTCCTCTTGTGAAGAACATCCCAGGAACGTTACTCGACTGAGGTCTTACCATTTCCATAGTGAATTTTTTCGTGACATATCACAGTGGTGTCATTATTATGGTAGGAGATTCTGCAGCAGTAATTTACATACCTATCTAATGATTACCGTTCTGCTGAAAAAAAAAAATGCATGAAAATGAGGCCTGAAATCTGGCAGGTGTGTAATGGTGTGGGTGGGTGGGTTGGAGTAATCCTGTATATGCTGTTCTGGAAGTGTTTTTGCATACCAGACTTGCCTGTGAAGTACCATTATCAAATGCACTCCAGTGAGGTTGATTTACATGGACTGATGGAAAGAATAAATGGAGATATGCAGCGAGAATAAGATAATTGTTGATCTGTGTAAGTGCAGAATTTGCTCCTTATAGATGAGGGGAAAAGGAAAATGCTGAGTGCCATCCAGGAAAGGTCTTCCCTGGGAGGTGTGAGCCATTGTACCATCAGAGCAGCAGTGTAGAGTAGGCAACTCACGAGCTCCCCGAAGGACTCATTAGAAGTCCTGAAAAGCTTCAAGCGTAGGAGTTAGCGAGGGTAAGGGTCAGGTGCCATGGTCACAACTCTTTCTACAAGCAGTGTGCAGGGCAGTGCACTTTATGTCACACACAATGCCCAGAGTAAGTATTTACACCTAGGCCCCCTCTACAGCTGGCAAAAGAAAGTCCTGGTGGAGAATTCATTATGAGATACAAAGAGTACACTAAAAGTGTACTTTTGAAGGCTGCTTTTCTTGTCATTCTCTTCACACACACTGATATAGGGTACAAAACTTTGAACAGATGCGCAACAATTTTAGAGATAGAGCTGTTTGGGAATCGTGGGGGAAATCCATTTGATTTTGGTTAAACTTACCTAAAGCAGAGAAAAAGGAGCGCAGTGCTCTGCAGTGCCAGATCAGTCTGTCACAGTTCAAACTGAGCTTGCATTAAGGGAAATCCTCCAGCACCGGATAACAGATAAACAACATCTGCCACTTTGCTATCATTACCACACAGAAAACTGTGCCAGCTTCTCTGTAGCTGCTCGAGGCCACAGCTCTCCTGGTTGCCAGCCAATGAACTAGTTAAGGCTTATTAATGTGTTTATGTTGGTTGTTAATGTCCTTCTGATTTGCCCCCTGTGAAAATTAGTCCAAGACATGTGAAGCCTGATCTCTTTGAGGGAAGGTTGCAACAAAACCACAATCCACCCACTGATGTGAAAGGCTTGAAAAATGTGGTGATCTGGATTTGGCTTTGTAAGGTATTATGTACACTAAACAGTCTGGAGTCCTGTGGGTGAAAAGTGTTCTGTCACTCTCCATCAGCTTCATGCTTTAAAAAGGAATTTGAGAACGAGTAAAAGCAGGTGAACTGTATAGCCCTTTTTATCTTTATTTAAAAAAGCACTCTCAACTTGAAACTCCATCTCTTTATCCTCATCCTAAACCATCTTCTTTTTCTGCTTTTAAAATTTCATACTCTCTTGAGTAGTGGAAAACAGTTGATTTGAAAACTTGTAAGGAAATTCTCTTCAAAATGAAAGGGATATCTATCTGGAATCACTGCTGAACAGACACATTCTTCTTATAAGGTCTTGGCTGCAGAAATATTTCAATTAAATTAACATTTTAAACACAATTTTATTCTGCATTTTATACTACAGGCTGTTGAGGAATGTCATTTTAATACCATGATGGAGAACAGCTACATAAATTGTCTTAAAACATAAATAGCTAATATAAGATTTATTAAAAATATGCTGTTGGTGCTGTCATTGTAGCAGAAACTCAAGATAAATAGCTTAGTAATTATCAGTATGGTAAGAAATGCCAAACCCCACAAATTTCTCAACGGTGAACTTAATGGCCAGGCTGGATGCAAACACCAATGCAGGGGAGGAGCCTGGTGCACTGAAGTGCTACGAAATCATTTAAAACTGGGAAATCCAGCCTTTTGCAAATTTTTTGCTCATGTCTCTCCACTCATCACTTGTGAGACAATGCCTGGCCCTGGGTTGTCTCTGAGCAGACATAAGACATTAGGAAATATGTTCCACCTTCTGACCATGGCACCTGGGACCTTTCACTTTCTTGGGCCTTGGTGAGATGACAGTTTGACTGTCTTGCTGTTGTATTAGGACCTCAGCCTAGAGGAACACTAACTTTTTGAAGCTGAATGCTGCTCGAATATTTTTTTGTCATCTGAAATTACTCTTAGGATGTACCTAGTCTCTCCACTGTCATCTGCAATGTGACCAACTTTGTTCTGGCTATAAAACCCCAAATTAGAAATCTCAGTGGCTTTCTGTAAACTCTAATAGAGCAACATGCTAATTACAGGAGTGAAAAGCAGAATGTAGCAGTTAAACAACTGTTTCAGTTGTTGCACTTGCCTCCATGAATGTGATAGAAAAAAGATACTCTATATTCATTGATTCTTATTGTTTGTTTTCCTGAGACTTTCACGAAGTGGAAAGTTTTGCTTTCATAGCACATTTATCACTGAAGACTTGAAATCTTGTGCAACTGGTATATGATAGGCTGTTTGACTTTTGTCTAGAAAAATCATCTTACCAATTTTTCTGTGAAATCCCATCTTGTCATCAATCTGACACAAAATTTGAGCTGCTCCTTCCCATTTAGAGTGCTCTAATTCCCAAACTGCAAGAGCACATGCAGTCAGAACGGATTTGGAGCATCACGCAGAGTTCCTGTGTCAGGCAAAGAAGGGTAAAGATGGTGAGGCAGGACAGCGAAAGTACTGACTGGTGCAGCTGAGGTTTCAGCCAGGCAAAGGAACAAAGCTGATGAAGTCCCTTGGGGTTCTGATTGTTCTTTTTCTGGAACTCAGTTATCAAAATGTTGGTGCAGGAAAACTTGCTACATTTCCCTCGCTACATGATTTCTGTCATATACGTTCATGACTGTGTAACATGACATGTAGGTCAGTGCATGGATGTAATGATGTATTTGGAGCCCAGGATTACCACACTGGCGATACTGGATGACTGAGGAGGGACAGAAAAACTGCTATCTCCATTTTTTGTTTTAACGAGAACACTTTTCATAACTATTTTTATAACCTTATTTGGCCTCCCAGGAGTATCACAGAGGCTAGAGTAGGAGGGGATAAAAATGTTTTTTACACTTCTCTGTGCTCAAATTTATTTTTAATGTTGCAAGATTGAAAGTGGCTGGAGCTTTTCATTGTTAGCAGTAGACAGAAATGACCTGGGGTAGCCTCTGGCATTGATAGGCCTAGTTTCATTCCCAAATTGTTCACAACTTAAACAGATTACAGAAAGGAAGACCCGTTATTCTAATTTTACATTACAGCTGAGGCACTGTACAAGCATATAACCATCCAAAGCAGTTCTCTGTAGAGTTAGGAAAATTTATAGTTCCAGTCACAAGAATTTCATTAGTAGATTATTTACACAGATGTATAAATACACCCCAAAATCCCTTCATTGGTTTATCAGTTAAGACTTTCTGTTTTTTGAGAATTTTTATTGCAAGAAATACTGAAATGCAGCCATCTGTTTAAGAAAACCTGGTCCTCAGGAATCCTTGGATTGTGAATTCCAGCCCTAATTTCCAGATCCTACTTCTTTCTTCTCTTCTTCCAGATCTTCACTTACACTTTATCTCACAGCAATTTCAGGGATGGGAGGAGGGAGAAATGTCATAGAAGTTATTCATGCTAGTATGCTTTCTGCCATATGTTTAAGAAAAATCTCCTATGCAGTGTTCTCTGTGGAGCATTCTTCTTGAATATTTTGAAGTTGATTTTTAAAATACATATATGGTGCTAAAGTCAGTCTATTCCTGCCAGCAAGTCTGAGGAAATAGACAGTTCCTTCCTGCAGAAATACATTTACAATCTTGAAAGTTATACACTATCTAGTGACACATCTCACTGCTGCGACCTTGGAAACCTTTATTGTATGTGCATGACTAGGGGTCTCCAATGCAAAGAAAGGTGACAGAGAGTTGGTTTATGAGACTACTAAATCTTCTTCTTTGATTTTCCCACTGCTAAACATGATGTCAGAATTTCTAGTCAGTTTGCAATGCTTCCAGACTGAACATCTTTTCAAGCACAATGTTGCCCAAGTCATTGTCCAGTCACAGAATTTGTGGACCATATAAGTACCTATGCTGGATGAGTTTAAAAGCTTTTCCAGTACTGTCTGTCTTTGTAAAAGTCTTTTTTTTAAACACTTCTAATCAGCCTCTTCCTAGCAAATGCAGAATAAATCCTGAGCATCTGTCAGTTTTACCTGTACCCCTGAACAAAGAATGACATTAATATCTGCGTCTCTTGATACTCAGACAATTCCAGTCCCTTTCACAGTGAGTTTTAAGCACAAAACCCCTCATCCATAGTCCATTCTGGGAAAGGGAGTAACAAAACAAAAGCAGGAATGGGAAGAGAGCTTGGGTTTCATTATCATCATTCCTTCCATAATTTTAAGCATATTTTGTATATCTGACAGTTTCTATGCAATGCTTAAATGTCGGTGCTATTATTATTTATCTCTCTGTTTCCCAGTTTTATGAGTCACATGTTCCCATTTAATGTCTTAAATATGGTGTTTCTGGGTGTATGAACACATGTATAAGGAGTTAATTGGTTTGGCTGTTTCAGGTCCTCTTCAACTGCTGTAAGTTAACCTTTTCAATTTTCTTAGAATGTACTGAGCCTTGGCCACTACCTACTGTCTGAAGGTGACAGGAGATACCAAGCTCAAGTTTGAAGAAGTGATCCATAACGTGGGGTTTTTTTCCCCCCAATATACAGTCCTACTTCCTATCTAAACTCCCGTCTTCAAGCTACGTCCCACCACATATCACCCAGAGAGGTGGTGGATTCACCGTCCCTGGAGGTTTTTAAGATGAGACTGGATGTGGCACTGAGTGCCATGATCTGGTAATCACAGTGGTGTTGGATCAAGGGTTGGACTTGATGATCTCAGAGGTCTCTTCCAACCCAGTCGATTCTATGATTTCACAACTGCAAGTCTGTGCTAAACTCATTAGAATTCATCCCTGTCGATGCCTCCTCTTCTGGTTTTTTTTAACTTGACAGGTCTATGTTCAAAGGAACAGTCCATACGACACTCTCTGGACACATCTCCTTGTTGCCATTGACCTGTACCCCACACCTTATCACTCCATTTTGGAGTACATTGAGTTTATTAAAGAGGGATAATTTTTAAACACAGTCTAATGATGAACTTAAAGGATGTAGTGAATGCTGATATTCATAAGAATCACTTATTTTTAAGTTACTCTTTCCTTGGATTCACAGATTTTGTTTTCTCAAAAATAGGTTTATGTTTAGCATAACAGCTAAGGTTACAGCGTCCGAAAGGGAAGAAGCAAAATGATTTAAATAGTAGAGTACCCAAGAGTGAAAAACCTTCACACTTATTTCTTGGAGAGAGCTAGGGAGGAGAGTAAAGAATCTATGGAATTTTGTAAACAGCAAGAATTAAAGTTACGGTTGGCAGTGCTTTGAAGGGAAGGATCTGGGGCGGGGCACTCCAGAATGGTCAGTACTTAGAACTACACAGCATGACGAAATGAGTTCAGGGGGCAGCTGGAGCTAATTGCCGATTTTCCTTTCTTAGTCTCCGGTGCTTCAAAATTTGTAGATTTAAGGTTAGGAGAGAGAAGGGACAAATTTGTCATTATGTTTTGTGCAGCATGAAAAATAAAACCTGCTGGGGTTGGTTGTTGTGATGAGATCATGCAGGGTTCTGTGGAAATTTTCCAAAGAGAGAGGATAGCAGCAACTTTAAGAGAGAAAGATCTGGGTCTATTGGTGTATTAAAAGCAGACCCTCTCAGCAAAATAACTAATGGCATAGACTAATGGCTAAACATTTGTATTCCCTTCAGGAATGGGTTTTTTGTGCAGTATGGAGATTATAAGATGGATGAAGGTCTGATTAGAGTGAAGTTTGGGAAAAGAAAGTTGAAACTTATCTGTGGTGATGGTGTGTGTGGTACAATCCAGAAAGATGATTGTATTGGAAAGAGCACTGGCATTGATATTACTTTATATTGTTTAAATACTCCAAGGTGCAACCTTTCAGATACCAGACCTTAAGGGTTAATAAGGGATAAGGAAGGATTAGTTTTGGATTGGAGTAAATGCCAATAATATTTTGTGGTAGTACTGAGTACCACCCAGGAGTTAAGCTGAATGCAGGTGTTGACAAAACTTGGGGTGGGGACATGTCTGGGCTTTTTTGACAACTTGAAGGGTTCATGAAAATTTTTTTAACAGTTTTTTGAATAAGGAATAGGGTTAGATAATATGGCTATACCTTGTATAATAAAAGTAATATTCATGCTTATGTCTTTTAAGAAAATCACTTATTTTTGTTTTCTTTAGCTGTGACTGAGAAGTACAGTAGGGTTAGGGTTAGAGTTGGGGGAATGAGGGAGTTAAGTACTAAAAATATGGTTGTATATTGCAGACAGTGCTTTCAAAAGAACCCTCTCTTTATAATTATATTTTTCTTACAAATTATGTCTAGTGATTGCAAGATAGCCATTGCCAGGTTAGTGCTAATTTTTAAAAAGTGGGAGTAGGTCATTAGTATACTGATTTCAGACCTTTAAAGTAAAATAGTTTCAACTTTGCTTAGCCAGCGGGTCGTAGTCATAATTTTAATTCTTATGAATGATTGAGGAATGTGGAAATCTAGAGCTAAGGTTAAGGTTAGTATTTGGGATCAGAAAATGAGAAAATGAGGTAGCAGTACAATTTTTATGGTACAATATAGGAGCCAAGTGGTTCATTATTGTGTCTCCAGCTTGATGGTAAGGCTGGAAAGTCAGCAATGAACAGGGTTAGAATTAAGACTAGGGTTAGTATAGAGCAAATGAGCATGAAAATGTTTTTAAAATGTATAGTGGACTTTACATAGAAGAAAACAATAAAGTTCTGCTTTTACCCGAGGCTTAGAATATTGTAACAACCCCTCATCTTCAGGGCATGACAGTCAGCTTTTAGTGGTGTCACGTCTAACAGCCAGCTTTGACGATGTCATGGGTAAGTTTAAGGTTGAGATAATGGCGATGTAAATATCCTTGCACTGTGTGTAGAACACTGATGTAAAACAATGGTTAGAATTGTATGGGTGAAAGTTGGTTTTTTGTCTCAAGTCTGGTTACCGTTGCTGGGACTTCTATGAGCAGAGCCTGGGCTACAGTTAGACTTTTAGTCAGCTTTAGGAATGGTCTAGATTTATGGATTCCTCAGATGAGCAAATGAAAAATTACAGGACTTTTAAATGGGGACCATGAAAAGACTTTTCAGTCTCTGTGCAGCTGACAGAACAGAGTTACAGAACAGAATAGGTGAGAGGCAAGAAAAGAATTGTTTTATTTATGGAATAGAAAAGCAAAATGAATTTTAAGATGCTTGTACCAATTATTTCTACTTTTATTTTATGCATGACCACCAATTATGGTACTACTGGAAGTAATTTTAACCATAAGCATAAAACCCCCCCAAAAAACCATCAAGAAGAGGTTTATAATTTTTATTATTTTTAAGATATTGCCCAAACAAAATTAATATGGGTCAGTAACTAATGGTTATTTTTGTTCTTTATAGAAAAGTTTGGCAATCATGACTAGAGCAAGGTTAGACTAAGGGAATTGTTAAGCACATGAGAAAAAGAAAGTGTGAGAAACCACTTCCTCCATTTTTCTAACCACTCAGATCAGAAAAGTTGTGGTGCTTTTACAGATCTGCTTATGAGGGACTAAGAGCTCATACAAGAGTTTAGGCTGGCTTTTTGCTCCCTTCCTGTACTTGCTGTGCCTTAGCTGCAACTAATTATGTCTTCTCATACCTCTCCATGCCTCTCTAAAAAGAAGTGACCTTGTAGCTCTTGATTCTTGGACAGAAGTTCACAGGACTCTCATGGGCTTAAAAGAGTTCTGGAGCAAGCTGAAATTACAATTAATTTTTAAACTTAATTTTAAAAACATCATTAGAATTCCTATAAATGACACTAGGATGCTCCTTGAGCTGACTGTTTTAAGGACAGCTGTGATACAAGCTTTGGGAAGATGACAGGCTGTCTCACTGTCTCACTCCCAGCTTGGAAGATGCTGGGATATTTAAGGTTGTATGTGACAGCTCTGATCTTACTCATATTTTTTAATAACATACATGTGATTGCAAATTTTGTAGTATCCCTGTGGCCTGAAGTACCAGCAAAAATATGTGAGAGTGTTATTACCTGTATTTTTTTTTTCTTGGAGAAGAGGTTACTATGGCTTCATAAATACTGATTTCATTGAGCCTCTCAATACGGAAATACCAGATTATTCACAGAATCACAGAATACGTTGAGTTGGAAGAGACCCACAAGGATCATTGAGTCCAGCTCCTTGCCCTGCACAGGACCATCCCCAAGAGTCACACCATGTGTCTGAGAGTATCATCCAAACACTTCTTGAACTCTGTCAGGTTTGGTACTGTGACAACTGCCCTGGTGAGACTGTTCCAGTGCCCAACCACCCTCTGGGGGAAGAACCTTTTCTAATATCCAACCTAAGCATCCCCTGACACAGCTTCAGGTCATTCTCTCATGTACACATAAACACTCCAAAAGGTTAAGGCAGTGAAACACATCCACCCAAATAAGCACTCATTTGAGGTCATTTGTAGAGATCATTTCTCTTTTAGCTGCTACCACACTAGAATGTATGCAAGTGTGGAGATGCAAAAATGTGCTGTGATTCTTCTCTTTAATGTTTGTTTCTATGTCCCTCTGGCAGACTAGGAATAAAAGTAACAGGCAAACCCCTTTGACTCTGCTTTTAAATATGGCCATGAAGGAGAAAACAGAAATAGCTTCACAGAAGAGAAAAAGGTTCTTGAATTTTCTACTGACTTATTGTGTATCTGTTTGAAACGCTTGTCAACTGGGAAATCACTGAAATGAAACATTTGAAAGGCAGTTGCTTGTGCATGATCTGTCTTTATCAAAATGTTAATTTACTGTTCTAACCTAATATTTGCAGTCTAATCTTTCACACAGTTAATAATTTTTAATTTAAAAGGTTATTTAAATTTTTAATTTAATTTAGAAAAAATTAATACCAAGTGTAGGCAAAAATTCATTTTGGATTATCAAATGATTAATCACCAACTCAATCAGAGATTTTTCAACATTCACATATAAAAAAATAAATGCATATAATGTGATCCTTACTTTAACAGAGCACTGAAGTCTAGTTTTTGAGTAATACATGATTCTGTTTGAACAGGAATACTATAGCTCTGGCTCTAATGTCTGGCAAGTAGTCATCATCAGTATTGTGACGTAACATTAACAAAGATCTTCTGGACCTGTATTTGACATGGATACACTCAGGGCATAAGAAAACTTGGGAGCTGTGAAAAACCTAATCAATAGGAGCTTGTATTGTGCAAGCAGAGGACCTGTGAGCTTTCAGGTATGTGAATATATTTATATAAGAGTTTTAGCTCAATATAGTCTGTGACTGTCACACCGATTACAAGCCATTGAAACACACTGAATCACAGTCCTGATAGAGAGAAGCCTGAAATTTTGACCCCCTGAGATCTCTTCAGTACTCAGCTTAAGATCTCTGTCTCATTTTAACGTGGCACAGTTCTTTACTGCTGGCACCTTGTTATGACTTTGCTGGTGTTTTCTGTGAAGACTGAAGACACTAGTAGTTAAGCTTTTCTCCCTGGGTTAGGATAAAGCGTGTTGCTGGAAGCAGTCAGAAAAGGAGCTTTTGCTACCTGGCCTGATCTCTGAAGAATGCAACACGTTACTGCACTGAGATCCAAAAGTAAGTTTAGATTGTCCTCAGGTGTTTTTCAAGAGATGATAGTACGTTATGCCCAAATGCAGAAAAGTGAGAGATTTTCCTAGCTTTCAGAGTCTCTTATCTTCTTTTGTGCTTCTGTTGTTCCTAAAATGTAACTTATGAAGTCACCCAGTACTTGATCATACAATTGGCATAGATTACCCCCTAAAAAATTTCTAGAAATCTGCACAGGACACACAGGTGAGCCATGAGTTGCATCAGAATCAGCTTTCTGTAGCAGTACCCCAAGCCAGCAGTATCTAAATCTACACAGAGGCTCTGGTCACCTCTGCATAAATATCAGAACCACACACTTAATGACTTGCATTCTCCGTTACTTATTCTATTTCTTTTCTAGCCAGAGAACACTATACAGTGAAGCCTAAAAAGGGATTTTTGAGCTTTTCCTGCTGACCAGTTTTTGGCCAGCCCTCTATCTTCCATTGCATTGTGCAGAAATCTTACACCCTTACAGGTTTTCATGATCTTTCAGCTTCAAAGTTTCCAAGAGAGCAGGAGAAAGAGATTATGCAATAATTTTCAAAATATCTTGTTTTCTGCAGGACCTGGATTTCAACTCACTGTGAGTCTGCCTTGTTTTGAAAATAAATAGGATAGCTCACAATGATACTCTGATTCAGTAACTTGCCTGAGCTTGAATTATTCTTCAGGTCACACAACAATTGCTGCTGTGGAAATCAAACAGAATCAGGCTTTTTCAGAAGTTAGACAAGGTTCTTAAGTGTCCGTGCCATGCAGCAACACATTCATCTTGGCTCCAGCCTGGTAGGCAAAATAACACGGTGCTTTGGAGCATGTCAATACAGCTGTGCTTCAGTGTGTGCTAATAGCTTTTCCTCCTACTCTTCTCCTTCCCATTCCCTCGGCACAGACCTGCATCTGTAGGAGGGTAGGGAGCAGAGGTGAAAAAACTTAAATGAGCCAAAGCTAATGTGCTTCAGAGCTTCTACTTCCCTTCAGATTTGCTGAAGGAAAGGAGTGCCTTAGAAAAGAATTGCAAGCAGTGAAAATGTAAGAGCAGAGTAAATGAGAGGAAAGCAAGCAGGAATCAGGGGGTATACACCAGGTAGAAGAGGTTTAAAGTAGCCTGGGAAGGAAACAGAAAAGGACAGGTGAGTGGTGCATGACATCCATGAACTCCAACACTGACTTCACTGCATCCGTTGGTGTAACTCCCTTGAAATTCTCCTCTTAGCTGCCACTTTGTCACTGATCAAATTTAATGCAAAAATACAGAGCAGTGTGTCATGAAACCAAACCACAGGCCTGGAACAAGGAGACTCAGCCTATTAAGGTGAGATAGATGGTTGTACAGAGGTACCCAAGCCACGGGAAACAGTAAAACCATTAATAACCATGAATTCCACTCAGGATAACATTAATAATTTCTCAGCTGGGCTATTCAGGTTGCAGCAAACTCCAACCAGAGCGTGTTACTTCTGGTACTTACCGGGATAAGCTCTACAGAGCACTCCTGCCACAGGGAGTCTGTTCTGAGCCTGCAATGCAGACCTATACACAAGGAGCCAAGAGAACATTGATATCAAATACATGTGCTGCCAGTGCCTGAGCTTCCATTACAGGCAGTGGAGAAGTACAGCGGGATGCAGCTTCTTAAACCCAGTTACCTCTGTCATGAGGTCACAGAGTGTCCTACTAACACAGAGCTGTCAGTGTCGTAGAGGACTGGCAGCTATGGCAGAAGATTTAAGGAATAGCTTTGGGAGAACAGCTGGAGGCCAAGAGGCATAACCTGATGGCACCAGATGCCTTATTTAGGCAACTGAATCAAGCACTTCTCCCACTGACTGATGGCACCAATGGAGCTGACTTCTCAGGAAGTATCTACTTTAGAGAGAGGTCTTTGGGTTCTCCTGAATAGAATTCTTTGAGGCTTGAATCAGCTGGCCACAAATTGATTCCTGGTGCCATTTGTGAGGCCCTAATGGTATTTCTTTGGAAGGTTAAGGCCGTATTTCTGTCCAGACATCTTTCTGGCCAGATGTTTTTCTTCCTGATTATCTGTATGTGTAGCAGTTGTCTAAGGGTTATAGCTGCTGAGGAAAGATAAGCATTATATAGGGTCAAACCAGCAGAGTCGTGATTATATCTGACTATTTTGATGAAGGTCATGAATAACTTTTAACAGAAGTTCAGCTTGTAACCTGATGGAAAAGATAACTCTCCTTTGTTTGATTATATTTTTGTGAATATAAATCTGTAGAGGACTTTGATTCCATCCTAAATCACAAAATTCGAAGAGAAACCACTTTAATGTGCCATAAAATAGGAATATATTTTTTCCCCGCTTTCCAATCAGAGCAAAATTTGCAAGTGTTCTGATTCAAAGCTTCCACATCTGATCTGCTTTAGCAATGGGGATGGTTCTTGTTGCCATAAATATTTAGAGATAAATCAGCCACAGATGTTAGCCCTTAAGGGAAAAGGATCATTGTCACTAATTCTGTTCATTTATCCAAAATAAGCTCAGTGGTGTAGATTCAACAATCCCACCTCTTACCCTCTGCTTTGAAATATCTCCAAGTTATTTTGCTTATCTTCTTCCTTTCCTGTGGGTTTTGGTTTATACTGACATGGATGTTACCACCTGTGAAAAGGAATCCTCTACTGGGAGTCCTGTGGCAGCTTTCCCTCCCCTTTGCTAATTTCAGAGTTGATCTGGGTGGTCAGGAAGAAAAGAATTAAAGAAAAAAAAAAAGGGTATGTTCATTTACTTGATGACATTTCAAGGCAAAATATCTGACCAGTAGAGAGAGTAAAGATTGTGTCCTCTCTGCAGAGCCATGATCCTCACTCTTGCCCCATTTTCTACCCCTTTCTTTGCTCACCTTCCTCTGCATAAGGGTTAGGGCATCTCTTCCCTGTTCTCTTCACAGCCATTGGAAAACTCAATGAGCAGACACATTCATAAGAGGTAGGAGATATGGATTTGAATTATTTCAAGATGAAGATATGATTCAAAAAAAAGAATCATCCAGATAAGCACTTTAGGATAACATTCTAAGAAATTATGACCGTGTCCTTCTTCATCTAATATTTTCTTTAACCTGGTTACATTTTTCAGTGGAAGTGGCTAAAGTCACTGGATTTCATATGGCAATCCAGAGTGAAGGTAGAAAGCTGCAGTGGTTTTTCCAAGGGCTCCTAAAGATGGATGGGGGTGTGTTAACAGGTACCAAGACTTTCTGTGTTATCAGGATGCTGTGCAAGTTGGAAGAAGGCACTGTTTTTCTGTCTTGATTAAATATAAGTCCAGGAAAAGTCATGGTACTTCAGATTTTGAACAAGTTTTCCACAGATAGGTACCTAAACCTCATCTAAGTTGGCCTCTGTGTGCTTGTGGTTTTCTGTTTTGTTTACCTTTTGTTTATAGCAGCCTAACTTGAGTGATTTTCAGTTCTCTTTTGAATATTTTTCAAAACTCACTGAAGTTTTTGGTAATTTTTAACTGAAATTCTTTTATCAATTTTTATAGATTTCCAAGCAGGTTGAATGTTTAATTTCAGAAAGTTTCATTAAACACCAATAGCTTAAAGGTCCTAGGTAATTCAGATGCTTTATAATATCTTAGTATATGTACCAGTACAAGCCATCTGTAATACTGACTTCTGCTGAGTCTCAATGGCACAATATTAGGAAAAGAAAAAAAAAGCCTCTCTCAACTATCTATGTTAGAGGCTCAATAAATATAGGGTTTGTAAAATAAATCTGGGGTGTTAATCAAAGCTCTGTACACATGCCCATCTGTTGTGATATGTGATAGTAAATCTCCTGCCGCTAACGTTATACACAGAAATGCAATTACTTGTCTTATACTAGAAACAGTAACAAACACTACTGGATGCAAAAAGCAAGTAAAAGGACAAGCCAGACACCCACAAATTATTAATCTCTGCAGATGACCTTCTGTTTACAGTTAAAAATCTAGCATTTGAAACACTGAAGTCACCCAGTCTATCAGATTATGGAGCAGCTTCACATTATAAAATTTATAAGTCTAATCAGATGTCTATTTTCTGACATTACCCCAAAACTCACCAGGTCTTTGGAATTAGAATCAGAAAGACAAACGCAATTTATATTCTGATCAAATGAGCCTGTATGACATAATCAGAGAGAAGATAGAACTGGCCATCTCTTAACTCTGGTCTGAACTAGTATTGTGAAAATCATTAGTATTTGACAAATCCATTTTATTTTATTGTTATTTTTGCAGACAAGATAAGAGAGGGAAAGAGGGCAGTTGAACATTGCCAGATGACAAAGTCATAACCTACAGAAAATTATTCAGAAAGTATGGTGAAAAATTGATATTAAATTCTCCTGAAAAATCTACAGATATAGATGAGTACCACACCTGAGACTGCCAAGATGCAGCAACACCTAAAGCTATAACAGACTGGGCTGAGATGTGAAAGTTATTAAACATCTGTGGTCTGCACGAACCAGGTGCAAAGTTCTATTAAGGAAGAAATGGCTGCTTCATAAATCACCCCGTGTTAGTGGAAAAAGGAAAAAAGACTGGAAGATAAATAGCTGGCATGATCCTCTGGTGGTTTAAAAAAACCTAAATTTAATAGTGTCCCTCCTGACAAAGGACAGTCTTAGAGGGCGACCAGATTTCTGAAACTCAGCATTCAACCTGCTTGAAAATCACGAAGAGTTGATAAAAGAATTTAACTTATCAGCTCTGTTATTTCACGAAGACTGCATAGAAGATGAGAGATGCCTGTATGGACCAAACCAGACTCAAGGCCAGCAGTTCAACTGCTCATATGCAGTATGAAAGAGACGGATCTCTCGTTGTGTATGAGAGAAGAAGAATAATAAAAAATACAAAAGATAAGGGATTTTTGTCAAGACATTTCCTCAAGTCTAAACAGTTTTGATGTGGACTTTTTATTTGTTTATTTATAGAATTTGAGTCATTTTATGTTAATTTAAGGACTAAGATTTTGTTTATTTGGTTTTGACTTTCTGATATAATCACTCAGACCACTTGAGATTCAAGCCTTTTACTTTATATCTATTAGAAATTACTGTGTCACAAGAAATGTAAATAACAAAGAAATCCAAATCAATAATTTGTTTGAGAAAATAACCATATTTATATAGCAGTAAAAATTTAAAACAGTAGTATGTGCTTCTTAGACTTAAGGCATACATTTATTTATTTTTTTCACAATATATAGAGGTAATTTTTTTCCCCTTCAATTTATAGCTGCTCTATTGACTTCAATAAATTGTTCTCAGTTTGCACCAAAGTAACAGTGCAAAATTTGACCCAGGGTTTTCAACATTTCTTTTAAATCTAAATTTATAATAAAGCACAAAAACTTCTTAATGATGAATTGTTTTGTTGCTAGGCAGTCTGGCCGTGATGGGCTGTTAAAGTTTGATTTACTCTGCTGATCTATGACCTCTTTCTCTGACAACCCATTCTTTATGATTATATATTTATATTATAGAGGCACGTAGAAGCTTCTGAGGTGACCAGGGTTTTATTGTGTTGTTCGGCGGTGTCCAAACATGCATAAAGAAGAATCTCCTTATTTTGAAGAGTTCATTATTTATGTAGCAGGCACAGTTCTTTTAGGGAGCAGAGTGAAGTGGAGGCCTAAGCTTTGGCTGCCCTGAATTGCTTTTCCCAGTGTGCTGTGCACTCTGGTCTGTGTAGGAGGGATGCAGGCACTCAGTCATCATCCATCACATGGCTACCTGCACCACTGAGACACAGCAGGCTGTGGGACTCCAAATCAAAGCTTTTATCTGATCTTATGGAGAAAGACAGGAACAGAGGGAAGGAGACTCTTGTCTCTCCAATGTCCTCTACACAAGTTACTGTGTGCATAGCAAAATTAGTTAAATTAGTTAAACTGATGAAATTAGTAGGCATAGGCCAAATAGCACAAAAGTTATTGGTAGAGAGGGAACAAGGACAGCCTGAAAACTTGTTAGCATGAATGTTCAACCCACAAGTCTGTAACCATTGAGGTTCCTGCCTTGTGCTCCCCAGCCTGGCAGATACTTACTGCACAGGGGCTTGTGAATATGAAGATCAGGCATGGGATAAAAAACCAAAACCAAAAAGTCCCCCCAAAACCCAGCTATGCAATATTTATCTTGAGAACAGAAAAAGCATGCAAGTATTGATTTTCCCAAATGGTACAAGACAAAAAGGTCATACTTTCAGTCCTAAAATCCTTGGTGCCTTGCTAAAGGTCTGTGTAGATGTTTCACCTGAGGTATTTGTGTTTTCTTGGACAAATGCTGTTGCCTCCTATACCAAAGAAGCCACGCTGCAAATGGCATATGAAAATTGATTGCTGAGTTTCTGCCTGACTCACAGGGCTCTGCAGACATGGCTGTGAGTGCAAACGGTTGGTCATCACAGGGGCCACCCCAATTCACTGCGACACTGGTTTGAGTTAAGGCAGAAAGGGAGCTCTCCATCCACTAAGCACAGATACAACCATTCCTTTTAGAGGGGAAATCTGATAGTACTCAGTGCAAAATTAGGTACATCAAATCTCCCTCTCTTTAGTATTCTGCCTTTCCACACAATCTTGTTTTTAGACCAGCTTTTGAGGTGTTAAATTACTCTAGCTGGGCAGAGCGGAGCCCGGTGCGCCCAGATCTGTCAGGAGTTTTCTCTGCTTTCCCTTTACTTGGCTCCACCTTTCATAGGAATCTGTTCCGAAAAGAGCATAACAATCCAAGTGTGAATCTCAGCTTTGTCTTCCCTGATGCTACACTTGAGACATTAAAAATCAAAAGTCTGCTTGCTCTTAATCTCCTTTAAAATTATATCAATCAGGGATTATTCCAATGAGCTCAGTGTAAATTTGTGGTAAAGCTGATCTGAGTAATAAATATCTTGTTCCCAAACTTGAACAAAACATGTTGAACTAGTAATTGAATATCATGAGTGCTGTGAGTTACATATGCTGGAAAAAACCAGAATGAACCCATGTCTTCCTTCTAAGAATGATGGTTTTACCTTTGTCCACTTTTTGCAACGTTTTCTCCTATACCAGATGGTTACTTATTTCCCCTGCTCCATTCCCACCCTTGTTCAGACTGCAGTTTACCTTTCTTGTGTGCAGATAATTGGTATTTTGAACTCAAGGTAGTTTCATAAATACAAATTAGTTGACCATATGGGGCCAGATGCTCAGTTAATGTAACTCAGCTTGCACAGTTCTGACTTATTTCTGCAGAAGAGTCAACCAGGTGTTTAACAGTTATATGAAGCCTTCTAATATCTCTTGCATTCCCGGTATGCCCCCCCTTCATTTTGACACCGCATGTTTATTTTCCAGCCAGTATAACTGCTTTTCTCATTCCAGGTTGGTCTGTGTTTGCAAGCACAGTGACCAAATCAAGGCTGAATTTTCTGCGAGGCTTTATCTGCCAGCTGTGTCTGTCCATTTGCTGTGCCTGTCTCTCCTGTTTGCCAGCTGCGCTCAGCAGCCAGCTTTTTGATAGCCGCAAGGTTCAAACTTAAAAGCTGCCCATGCTTTTGTGCAGTACCTCCACGTTTGTTTTTCCCCCCTCTGCCCCTTTGTATCCAAAGGCCCTGCAGTTGCATCCTCTCTGCCAGTCATACCATGTGATTCCTGTTTAATGACTGTGATCATGGGGTCAGGATTCTTACTTCTGTATTTTTATATTCTCGATACATCCAGCGATTCCCTTCTCAAGTGGAACATTTCCAGACAACACAGAAAGAAGGGGCAAAGACTGAAGGAAAGGATGGTTTGAAAAAAGATGACATGAAAGGAGGTTTGGAGGTGAAGATAAAGATAATTAAGGTCAAAGCTGCAATTACCTCCCTGTAGATGTATTAAGACTGGGCATTGCATAATCTTACATCTGAAACCTCTTAATATATACAGACACACTAACATGCATTCATTCATCTGCCTGTTTTCTGAACCAGCCAGTTCTGTAAGTAGAAAGGAATAGGTATAGGACACATTACAGTGAGATATTACACATCCTGATGGATCCACTGTGAGCCGATCTCACCAGTGTGGGTGTGTGCACATATACCCTGGATGTTTCATTCCAATGGACTTGGCTTGTGTCTTTCCCCCTTATTACTGAGTATTCTAATACTACATACTTTTACCTCCTTCTCCCAAATGAAATGCGCATTTTCTCAATTTCCCTCAAGGACACAAAGAGCACTTCCACACCTTCCATGTGATCCCTGGCTACTCTCAAAGACTCGTGTCTGCATTCATTCCCACACTTTTGATTCTGAAAAACCCTTGTGCTACCTATATGATTTTACTTTTCTTTACTATTATGAATATTCCTGGTGATCCTCACTCTGAGATTCTTTATCAGAGCGCATAAGGATTTGTAGATTAAATAGAATAATTGCATAAGAATATTCAGGATATGAGCCAAGGCTGCACACCTTGTTCCTGCACTTGTTCCTCTGTGCCCTACACAGAGAAGAGGGAAGGACACATTATATGCAACTTTTGAAAACACACAGTATTCTCAGGTCAACCTCTCTGTGCATCCCCATTCTACGCAGTGCACAATCAATCACTAAAACTCCATGGACTTTTTAACGAAGTTGTAAACACATACGTCATGACGTGTGATAACAGTGACCGTGTTGAACACGAAGTTCTCCAGAGAGGACTCTTCGAAGGTCACTTGCAACAATGTGTAAGGATGTAAACAACACCTTCCAGCTACATCTTTGCAATTACCCAGGAGCAGGGGCATCAAGGACATGGGAAACAGGGCCCTGAAGGTGCAGCTGTGTGTGCTCCTGATGTTGCTTGGATTTTTCATTTTTGGAGTCAAGCATAATTTAACGCACTACTGAGGCTACCCTCTACCCTCTACCTGAAAGGGATGGGGAAACTCCTCCAGCACGTTGGAGGAAGGAAGAGCATGCCTATTGCTTATGATGACCAGGCATGGAAATGCTTCAATGTACCACTTCTTAACAGAATAGGGAGTTTGGAAAACAGGTTTCAGTATGGTTTGAAGGGGCCCAACAAAATTTGTTGCAGTCAAACACTTCATCTTCCCCCCTAAGCTGCCTGAATGTTGAATGGTGGTTTTGTGGAAGTTGTACTTATAATACCTGCTCTGCATAAACTTTGATATCAGGATCCCATTTGGATTTCATTGGCTTCTCTGTTAGTACAAAGAAAGGTGATTAAAAAGTTTTTGACCAAAGCTTTCCTGACACGCAATGTTAAGACATTTCAGTTCTTATCTTTGTGGGTTATGGCAAGACAAAGATTAAACCATTAATCACACACAGGCCTGTAAAAAATCCATTTTGATCAAGCAACAGTACTTGAAGAGTTGTTGTGCTGGTACTGTTATTTTGACATGAGGTAGTAATACAGAATTTCTGTTTCATACCTTAATCTCTTGACTTTCTCTTGAAAGGAAAGTGAAGAACCAGAGATGACAAAAACATATATTGTAAACGTGACTGTAAGAAGAACCTCAGAAATGAGAATGAAAGTGAAGTGTTGAAAGCCTAGTGAGGTTTCTTTTTTTTTTTTTTGCATGAATCATGTAAACCTCTGTTGTTTCTTTCTCCTTTATATATTAATTTTTTGCTTGATAGTATTCTTGAAATTCAAAAATCCCTCAAATGCTGCTTTAATACTTTCTTTCTTAAATCGCCTCTTTTAACCTCAACATAAATAACTCGGCTTCTTCTACACCATAGATTAAAGCTTAATAATGGTGTTGATTGTCAATTAACAAACAATTATTAATTATTATTTTTAAGCAGGGAGGAAAATTAAAAGAATGACTGTTTTGAAGCTTCAGCCCTGGTGGTGACAAAACCATGATCCTGATGACTATCTTCCTGCTAACTTTGATAAATATAATTCCATGGTCTTTTCTCCAATATATTCCACAAAAGCATTGTTCAGACAATCAGCACGTTTCTTCTGAAATCCACGCAGTCAGTTACTGCTCCTGTCTCAAGATTAGATTACCAAGTAATGGATGCTGACATTTGAAAAGAAAGCATTTAGTAAAAAAGAAGCAGCTGTTCTTCCAGTGATTAGTTCCATAAGCCTAAAATGTGTAAAGTTTATTTAATAGGACTAATTTCAGCTACATATCCTGCTGGAAAAACAAATCCTGTTTCTAGTTCTTTCCCAGTTACATCAATGCATGTCTTTGTTATGCATTGTATAATGTGATAATTCAGTCATTTGCAAAACATTTCAAATGGAAAAATCCATAATGTGCTATTCACTGAAGAGTAGCATAATTGAATTCTCTGTATCTTCATACATGCTTTCAGATATACTTCTCTGGAATTACCCCAAAAGAAGAAACAGATATGGTACTGTGAAAGGGAATCAAGTGTCCTATCTGATTCTTCCAGCAAATGTAGGAGGACTTTTTATGGGACTTCATGAAGAAAGCAACAGTAATGTCATGCTGACAGCAGCAGTGAGGACATCAGGCACTCCAGGTCTTGAGGGGGGTTTGTAAGATTATTCATAAATGGTGGGAATAATTCTGTCACCATCCATCCCAATACAGGCTGTAAGAGGAGTCTGAAGGAGCAGGGAATAGCTGCAGCTTGGCAGAGGTCCTCTCTATACTGTCACATCTTTGTCTACCATCTAACCCACTGCATGAACCAAATGTATTTGATAGATCGGTTTCTACTTAAACTCACTAACTGTGAGAGGGATGAGACACTGGAAAAGGTCAGAGAAATTGTGGTTGCCCCATCCCTGGAAGTATTCAAAGCCAGGCTGGATGGGGCTTTGAGCAACCTGGTCTAGTGGAAAGTGTCCCTGCCCATTACAGGGCAAAGAGAGACTAGAACTTTAAAGGCCATCACAACCTGAATTATTCTATGGTTCTATGATCCTATACCCAAAATTAGATCTACATTACAGAGAGTGACAGATACAAGTAAGCTCTTTCTGTTCACTCAGCACTCCAAGGACAGTGCAATCACATCAATACAATGTAAAACTCAGGTTAATGTATTCTGTTAACAGGAAAAGACATAGGAGTTAGACTGCATATTAGGAAAATTCCATAATCAAAAGGGCTGTCAATCATTGGAACAGGCTGTCCAGGGAAGTGGTGGAGTGACCACCACTGGATTCATTTAAAAGACGTGCAGATGTGGCACTCAGGGACATGGAATTGTGGTGGAGTTGGAAACACTGAGTTAACCATTGGACTTAATAATGTTAAAAGGTCTTTTCCAACACAGATAATTCTGTAATTCTTAGCATCTAAGATATATGAGTTGTGGCTTGGCTTCAGGTTGACAGCCAGTTTGGCATGACAGCTGGCTCATGTCTCCTCCTGCCCAGGGGGCAGAGCAGGCTCACACTGACTTGTAAGAAATCCTGTGACATACCCCACACTGCTGCTCTGTTGAGTGGGTGCAGCCACCAGTAGCGCAGCCATTCCTGAGGGATTTGGATTTAAAAGGGAGTAGGCAGTGCTTGGCTGGCTGGAAGTCTGAGGCATTGGTTAATTAAATTCCTTGTAGGTTTTCTCTTCATGATAATCCTAAATCCAGGGATAAGTTGTCCTGGCAACAGCTTTGGTTACTGTTCTTTCCACCCTTGCTTTTATGCTTGTGATTAAAGGTACTTGAGTATGTAAATCACCATCTGAGGCTGGTGGATTTATTTATTTATTTACAGAAAGTAGTGCCCACATGACTTGATAATACAGTGCACTTTCACTTGTGTTTAAATAATAAAACAATGTACTCACTCTTCACAGCTCAGTCTTTAGCTAACAACATATATATTATTCATTGTTTCAAAATGTAATAAAGATACATACTTAATATCTGCTTTCCAATTAAACTTTATGAGTGGGGGTTGACTGTGGTTATAATTGGCTGTGCTTTTTAATTTTCTTGTAATGCCTCCCTGGGAATTCAAGAGGCAGCTTCAAGCATAAACATGTTGACTGTTAAAATAGTGCAGTGTATTTTATGGTCAAAATGTTATTACACAGATTTGTGGGGCTATCAAATGTGGTGACTGAAAGTAGGCATTGAATGTACTTCACTTGATTTCTCCAGTAAGCTTCAGTTTGTAACTTCTGATGAAGCCAATGGAGCCAGAGATGAGTGGCCTGGTCCTTTTTTGTTTGATGAATGGTGTCATTTATTAGTTGAAAATTATGGATCTTTGGTACTCCTGCAGATCCAATCACATTATATTATTATTAGTAGTAGTACTAGTATCATTGTAGTCATAATCATTATTGTTATTATTTATTTTTTTTTATTGTATTTTTACTAAAAAGTCCTCAGTCATAAAAAGATGTCAACCGTAAATGCCTTGCTTCTGCTTATAGGTTGAGTGCTTTATAAAAGTGATAATTTTAGTCACAGACACTTCTGGGAGGTGGCGACTGATTAAAATGGTTACTCATTGTAGACTTGAGTGGGTATTTTTACTGTCTTCATTTTGTTCTTCTTAGGAGCATGGCAGAGGACACTTGCACATCTATGAGTCCGTGTGTCTGAGATCTCAGACAGAGATCATCCTCTGTATTGAGAGGGACAGACCCCTTCTGCCAACAGACTGGTGGAGCATGGCAGTACCAATAACAAATGATTGTTTGGGAAGCTTATGTTATTTAGAAAATATTGTAAGACAGCATGTGTACTTTCCTTTAAATGACAGACATATACTTCTGTATACAATGACTTGAGATGGAGCAACGACTGTGCCCACAATTGTTTTGTTTTTGATTTTTTTTTCCTACCCGAAGCCAGCAAGGACTGTCTCTATCCAGAACACAAGTCAGTGGCCATACTGGAAGAAAAGATTGGAAGGACAAATACAAATATCACATGCTATAATGACTAACAGCTACTGAGTAAGGAAATGGAGGATGCATCAGTTTTGAAATTACAAAACTCAAATAAGGACTTTTGCACCAGTCAATACAGTCTGAAGTGTCAGTATATCAATCAGGCATGCAACAGGGCTCAAGGCAGATGACAGTGGTTGTGAAAGAGAGATATCCAGGTCTCCCAGTGCTCAGCACTCTGTGTAGCTGGGTGTGTTAGGAAGGCATTGTCTAGCCAATGCAGATGGAAAGGAGATGCCCCTAAGAATCTCCTAAGGATTGTCATTTGGGTGCCTGAACCATTCGCTGACTGCAGAGGAAGTCTAAGGAAATTTGCATCAAAACTCAGCCAATGAAGTTGTGTCATGTACAACCCTTCTCTGTAGCTCCTTCAGTTCACCCCTGCAAAGAGGAAAAATAACAGAACACAATATGAAGTAGCTCTGTTATTTTCATATCTCTAACATGAAAACAGCAGACAGCGTTGCTGAAGGCACAGCCGGCTGACTGAACCAGACAGCTATGAGATGACTTACCTGTGGCTGGCTGGCAGCCCAGACTGCAACGCAATTGAGTGTGTCTAAATGGAGATCTCCAGCAGGCTAAAGAGAAAAGATGCTCCTGTTAGCAATTCTGGGCCAAAAAGGGTGGGAAAATATTTTCAAGGAACAAGTGAAAGGGCTGTGCACTTTCCAGAATGATGATAGGAAATGGGAATCGAGAGTTGGATAGACTTCTGGCTCTGGGAAGCAGTGGAACTGCTGGTGATGATGGGTATTGATGTTGGTGTATGGAGACAAAACCAAGAGAGCTCAAGAAGCTTCTGAGGAAGAGAAACCAAAGTAAAGAAAGAGCATGCTGGAAATGAGCTGCTCACTTGGTGACAAGGGTGGGTTTTTGTTGCTGTGGATCACTGATTCTCTTACAGAAGAGACAGGGGAATCATAATCTTTCAATCCTCAATAGCAGAAGAGCAACCAGTTTTCTGGGAAAAAAAGGTGTTACCAGAGGAGGTTAAATTAATAAAAAAAATGGATTAAAATGAGAACTCAGGATAATATAAAAAGGTCTTGAGAATAAAATCAATCAAAGCATCAAGAGATGGGGAGAGAAGATCTTCAGCTGGCTTTATGCCTATAGCTGTGTGACGAAGTGAAAAGTAATAAGGATTTGAAATTATTTCTGTGTAAGAATTTGTTAATAATCTGGACATTTATAAATCCTGATAGGAAGGTCTGTGGGATTGAAAATATAAAAAAAAATCACATTGATGACTGGTGAAACAGTGGTTTTGGTGAGTGGACTACACAAACAGATTACATTCTTCTGAAGTTCACTTATGAATTTCCAGACCTACCACGACTTGAAAGTGTCTGTAACAGACCACCAAGGCAAGAAAAATACAGTATGACTGACCACTGCTCTTACAGTAGGGTAAAGCTGCACTAACATGTAGGATGGGAGACTGCGTGAGAGATGCCTAAATTCTTGTGCTGAAAGAAATTAAAATATCTTTATTTCTAGCATCTAATCTTTGGGAACTCTGAAATCATTTTGAAAGGCTAAGACAAATAGATCACAAGCCTAAAAGATGGGGTTGCTTGGTTTTTGCTTGATTACATTTGCAAGAAAAATAACAGAACAAAGATCAATGGACTAAAATAGATACTTGATGTTTTAAAACTTTCTGTTCCACAGAAATGAAAACAATTAAGAGATAAATCACCTTGGGGGAAAGACTATCAACAGACTGGTGGATTATAATTGAGGGAGGCTGCAAAATGTTTCATTGGGTGCTTCAAAAGACTCATTCTGACAGTAGGAACAGGTGGCTTTGCCAGCTATGAAAACAAACCAAAGGATTTTGAAGCTTGAATTGGGGGCAAGGTGAGGGGGCTTTATAAAAGCAGTGTAAGCAGTGGGACACAGACAGGGGAGAAATTTAATACATATGAGTGGAAGCAGGTACCATGCATTTCAGCACCACTACGTGGAATCTATCATATTTCTGCAGGTTTTACCACAATAGTAGAGCAATGAATAACCAGCAACAGTCACGATTTAACAAGAACCACAATGAAGTTTCCGCTGCAGAAGATTCTTGCTACTCTCTGAGGTTAAGATTTCAATTGCTTTCGAATACCAATGCTCTAGATCAGACAGGGTTAATACAACATGTTATATTTCTTTCAAGTAGTTGATAAATTAAAAATTCCAATGTTTTCTTTTGCTCCATAATTTATGAATTCAGTCTCAAAATTTCGCTCAGTAACTTCACAGGATAACTAAATTTCCTGTGTAATGTTCCTAATAAAATATATACTACTCTTGAAAAAGATGTGATAAAATTAAACCTCCTGAAATGTTGTTGTTTGCATCATGTGTCGCTGCCTTAGTGAAACAGCCGTGATTTAATATGCCCACAGAGCACTGAACACGACACCCTTAATTCTCCCTTTTGACAATGAACAAAGCAGATGCTGAGTAGCTGAACTACCAGCTTTTAGAAACTGCTTTTCTTCACTGCTACTTTACAGGGAAGAGGAACCAGGGAAGTGGGTGGCCAGCAGAATACTTGCAGAGGACATGAAGTAGGATAGGTCCAGATGGCAAGTGACAATAAGATGGGAAGAGAGAGCTGGCTGATGTGGGACATGGGAGAAGGGAAAAAACCACAAACCTTATTCAGTTTGTTCATATATGTAGAACAGTTCCTGCTGGTTTTCTTTTTTCAAGGGATCAAAGATATTGGAGGGTCCAGTGCAGCATCATGGTCTGGTACTGAGTTCATGATTCATTACAATGACCCACAAATGCCAAGTAGAAGAAGTAGATTATTTTTTCAGAGTGGTTGGTTCTGTTTTCTGGGATGTATGCATACATACTACAATGTTGGACTTTGTCATCTACTCAATTCTGAGCTTGACTCAGAATACTCTGAGTAAAATGTTTGTACTGTAAGGCCTTTGAAGAAGAAATTTGTTTCTGGAAAACTAAAATATCTCCAGACTCCATGATATCACAGGAAAATTGAGTTGTTGGAGGCATTCATAAGACAGCATGAACATAAAAATTATCTCTTCCTGTAAACAGACTTTTATTTCGGCTACATCTGATGCACCCTAAGTCCGACGTGCCTCTCTCTTTTTCCTCACAGCAGTTTTTCTTGGCAGGGTTCTTAGCTGAGGTTATTGACTGAGAAGTTCAGTGCAAAAGTCAGCATCTAATAACTTGCTAAGACTTAAATGGAAAACAAGCTGAGGGATTCTTCTTCTACTGCAGGCTGTCAAACAGGGAAACAAACATCCTGCAGCTTTGGAACTCCATTTTCTCTGTTTCAGTTGCATTTGTATTGCTTAATGAGATGGTTACAAAGACAGAGAAAACTAACAGGGCTCTAAAGGAAACTCTCTGTTTGCAGACTGGGCCAGCCTGGGCAATCGAAGCTAGAAGGAGCCTTTTCCTGCTGCAAGCCAGCTGTGCTGTCCGCAGGACTGGGGAAAAGGACATTCCAGGGCTTTTTAGACACTTTCATAATTCCATTCTGCAATGGCCACACATCTTACCTGCTGTATCCACAAGGGTACACATGCATTTAGGGATGTTGTGTCTCTTCAACACACCCCACTCTGCATCTGATAGCTGAAATCTATCCTTCAGGGCTATTAGTTCAATTAAGGAAAATTGCCCAGCAAAGTGGCTACCAGCGAACTCTCAGTGTCTCCATAAAGATAATGCAAATAAAATTTTATATTGAAAATGTATTAGCTGACATTTTTCTGCCTGTACAACCCTCTCTGTCCTACTTTCCCTGTAATCTTGAACACTTTCAGTCAGAAAAGAGGAATCATCTATGAGTGTCCCTTGTAGCCCACAGAGTAACTTCAGTTGCCCATCCTTATAGCTATGCTTGCTGAAGATGGCCGTGTTGCCCACCTGCCTGACTGTGTCTGAAGGCATGAGACATATTGTGCTAATGCAAGTGGTGTCTGATCCATGCACACTGCCCAGGATGAGGTGATGGGGCCACCTGCAGCCAAGAAAATTCACCTGGCTTGTGGTTCATTCCCTTCTTCTCCAAAGGCCCTTTGGCCACTCAAGGAAGCAGATGGGTAACTACCATCAGCACCATGATCTGTGCTCCCAGGACGTCTCTGCTCCTGGGAGCCTGCTATGCCTCTCTCAAGAGTCAAGAGTGCTGCTGAGAAAAATGGTATCTGGGAACAGACTAGAGGAATCATCCTCTAGTCAATAATATGAATTAATTCCCATGGACTGCTGATTGTTCACCCATGAATCGTCAGGAGAGAAGGTTCTGGAGAGAACTGTAAACTTCCCAGGCTCATGAAGTTAAGGCAGTGTCTCACCAAATTAATTATGATGGATGGTGTGATAACACCTTCTTCCCCTCAGCGCAAAAATCAGAGCATGGCAGATCATATGTGGTATGCAGCCCACCTTTAACTCAGTAGGATGGCCTCCTCCACATGGGAATGTGTTACAAATTGCTTGCAAACACTTCATATGCATGCCTTTGTGATTTCATAGCTATGGTTTCAGGCATGCCATTTCTCTTTATATAGATCTTCCTAGCCCCCTTTTTTATTTTGCTAAACTTCTTGTACTTGAACATTAAGCCTTTAATGACCTCCTTCAGCAGGTTTTGATTCTTATTCATTTATTAGTACTCTCAAATCCCAAATTTAATCTCTGAGATAGTTCATTTCATTTACAAGCACTGTCATCCCTTTGTTTTTCTCTTCAGCCAGGTCTTCAGACTTTTCACTCTTCTTTCCCTCTGTGCAGTTCTGTTCCCTCATGAGCTCTTTCTCAGGAGCTTATTATTTCAACAAAATCACTGTTTGGATTAATTCTGTCCCATCTGGATAGGCTTTTTGTACCTCAAAATGACATTTGCACATCACAGAAGGAGAAAATTCCTTCTTTTTCTTTGTATTAACTTTCCAGTCATTCAGTGAAGTGCTTATTCTGTCCTCTTCCTCCTTTGCTCTGAATGAGTAGCATGTAATACTGCAGAGGCTACTTTTACAAAAGTCACCCTCACCCTTTGTCCTACACCTTATATTGGTTCCTCTAATTTCTTGTCTAGCTGAAGTCTGGATATGTTGACCTTGGGACCTTCCAGTGTGGTGATTTTTTTTCTTTCATGTTCCTTTCTTATACTGTAACTTTGGAGAGATTACTGCTCTATTTGGTTTAATGGACTGTATTTTCTTTAACTCCGAAGGTCCTTTGCATGGTTCTGGCAGGTTGCTTGCATCAGTCATGCACTACAGATGTGAAAAAAATATTTGGTAACCAGTGTTCACTCAGTTAGGAACCTCATTTTACTACTTGCACTAACTAGGACAGAAAGACAGAAAAAAAATGAAAGGCAACAACAAAGACAAAGATATGCAGCTAATAAAAGCAGTTCCTTTTAATGTAAATGTAAAACAAACTTATTGCATAGCATGCAGTACTACAAAAATAGTGTTCCAGTTAAGCACTTAACCTATTTTAATATGGGGATTGGGGTTGCAGACATTAGGAATATGGAGATTTTTAAATGGGAATTAAAAAAGAGGACAAGCTTTTCAAGTCAAATTCATTGGCAGAAGCACTAAACACCTTCTATGCCCAAGTCCACTTCTTCCCACCAGGATCCAGCAGTGTCCATGTTGTAATCTAGCCCATCTGGAAGAAGGAAGTGGTTGTCACCTACTGAAAACCCCTTGTGACTTGCCAAGGTGACAGTCTCTGCAGACCTTAGGACCAGGAAGAAAATTCCTAAAGTGAAGGGCTCTGAGCACTGTGGAAAGATCCTTGTCTGGCCCTACTCTCACTGGATGTCTCATTTGATGTTATCACTTTGATGTTCTCCCATGTAAAAGTTATTAGAAAAGAAAATTTGTTAGGAGCCATGGGCTAGTACTGTCTTTCTGGCAGTGTCTGTTAGAGAGTGCTGGGCTAAATACTGTAGCTTTATAGGTTAAGACATCCCCCTAACCTGGAGGGAGATCTGCACCTTATAACTGAGTCCTTTGTGTGTGATTTCTCATGGTAAGTTCATTATCCTTGCATACACATGGAAGGGAATGTTTTTAACTATAGTCTTTATCATTCTGCAATCACTTCATTAAAGATCTCTAATGCAGCTTTAGGTGGCAAATACCTTCATATTGTCAGTAGGTGCTCTTCTCCCGCTTTCCAGAAGCTCTGTATTGTCTTTCTGCTGCCCTCAGACAGATGCCTAATGCCTAATTAATCCAGGAAAAGAGCTTGGGAGTGAGTGCAGCAGGGTAGGGCTGACAGTTATGGCCCCTATAACAGCCACAGAGGGAATGAAGCATCTCTAACTGACTGATTGTTATACATAAAAAAAATCTTCAGCCATCATAGATTATTTGTCTGCAATTCCACTCTCATTTCTCACTAGTAATTGTTACTGTTATTTGACATTCCGTCTTCCAATTTGCTGTGGTAATGGACTCAAGGCTGGCAAACAAAGTGATGAAATACTGCTTATCTCAGTTTTATTTCTTCTCTGGATAAAACCCTGGTGGACAAAAGTGTCTTGTACAGAAAACTGCTCTCAGTACTGATACACTTTATGGTCATTCAGCATCTCAGTTCTTCTGAGCCGATCCTGCAGCCTGAGATTTTTTCTGTATTCCAGCAATATCAAATTTGCTAGTTGTCATACTAAGTGGTTGTATTGCCTTGCTTACTGTGTTGAAACAGGGTTTCCTACTCTTCCAACCGTAGGAGATTGTTACTGGATGATGGTGGCAGGGTTACCAATTTCAGCTGCATAAACTACTGGTCCAGATGCTGACCTTTCTGCTGAGTTATTGAGAGGGAAGAAACTGTAATTGTGGCTGAACCTTTGAGTCCAAATACAGCAAGATTTCATAATATCGTATTTTCTGGGAAGCTTTCTGAACTGTCATCAGTCAGAAACCTTCTGGTGAAGAGGATTCACTTGTAAAAGAGAAGTCTGAAAAGGTGGAATGCGTGTTCATTTAGTTGTCTTGTAAATAAACTGCCTTAAATTATAGGTTTTTACTCTATATCTGTAATGTACCAAGCTGCCTTCTGCCATAAACCATCTACAGTGGCTGAGCACTGAATAGTGCTGCACATATGGTCTGCATTGGCATATCTCAAGCTTCACTCTTGCACCAATAAGGTCGCAAGAAGCGGAAAGCTTACAAACTTACTACAAAATGAAGCAGTTTAACAGAAAAAAAAAACCCTTGCAGACATTTTGATTTTTGTTTTGGCGGGGATTTTTTTTAGGCATTTGAATTTTTGTGAATGCCTCACGAATGTCATATGACCTGTTCTGCGACTCCTTTACCATGTGTCAGTCAGTGGAGGTCTGTGGATTGTGAGAACACAGCCCCAACTTTGTGCCAAGAAGAGAAACTGTGCTATGCTGTAATGAAAGGAACTCCCTGAGAGGCAGGAAGGGAGTGACTTATTCTCCTTTATCATTTTTCTATCTGTGTCTTTTAGAAGCATGTTTTAATTTATTTTTATGTAGACCAGAAAAAGTCAAGAATTACAAACAGTTCTATGAGACTGACATAATTTCAGAAAAGTTGAACAAGGTAACTGGATAGAATTTGTAGTGAAAAGATTGTTTATCCTTCATAACTGAAGAGATTAACATTTTTCTGAAATATTGCAAATTCATGCCTGATATACCAGGGATAGAAGTGTAAAAGAAACATTGTACTTCAGAGGATGACTGCATATTTTTTACTACTTGTGTTTGATTGTGAATTTGTTGATGTGTTGAAAGTTAAAGATTACACAATGCTCAGGCAAAAACCCAACTATTCCCAGTTAAGAACAGTTTCTGGAGAATTTTTCATTTTTTGGAGAATTACCTCCCAGCATTTACAGCTGCTTTAACTCAATTTTAGTTGATGCAATGTGTACATTTACACCAGACAGTCTCTGTACTGCCAAAGCTTAAGAGATTTAATCTGTCTATTTTTATCCAAACAGAAATACGCAGTGCAGTTCTCTCCCCTTTTAATCATGTTATCATCTGGTGTCACCAACTGATATAAAATTTGCCTTAATGTCAAAATGATTGACATTACATTTTCTTAAAGTCTATTTTGTTTGGTCATTGTTACTTACAACCATGCTTTGATTCTGATGACTCATTAAGGTACCATTTCTCTTCATTTTCATTAAACATATTCCAAAAACTCTCAAGAAGACCTCCTGAAAGTGTACTTGGATAGCTCTAGCTGGACATTATCTATTGACAAAAGCTCTGGTGAAGCTGATGGGGTTATTGGCTGCTTCAGGGCTGTAAATTCAGCCATTGCATTACCAAAAGTGAGAAATGCTCAGATATTAATTGATAAAATATGTCTTTAGGAGAGAAATTAAGTCTCTGCAGGCTCCCAGCCTCTTACTAACAGAAAATCTTCACTTTAACTAACAGGAGATTGTCTGCTCAAGGGTTGGTCTCAGTTTGATAGCTCAGGAAGGAAGAAGCTGAGATACACAGAGCCTACCACGATGCTTCTGACTAAAGTCCACAACAGCTCTCGTCCCAGGCTAGAGCAAGAGCTGGAGGACTATGCAGGGAACCAGGAAGCTTTGCTCACCACTGGAGACATGTCCTGTGTCCGCACCAGGGCAGTTTCTCATCTAGTTGATGCAGGCTATCATTTATTATGGAAAACTTACCCCTTCTTGCGGCATGACAGGAGTGAACTGAGAGGGCTGCATGGGGAATGGGCAGAGAAGGGATGGGCTGGTGCAAGGAACAGGGTCAAAAGTCCAAGCATCCACAAAAACATGGATGTGTGAAAAAAGGTGGGGGCGGGGTAAAAGCAAATGAGAAGCATGAAACGTAGGATCACAAAAAGCAGTTCAGTTTGTTGAGTTCCACACAGGAAAATAAACAACAAGGAAAACAACAACAATAATCAAATGATTGCAAAACATTTCAGTCTCAATAAATGCTCAAAAATACCTGGTCAACTGACATGGGCAAATGCTTGGAAAAAGAGAAGAAGATAAGTTTTCCTTAGTTATTAACACCCCTAGGCAGGTGCCAGACACACTCACAGCCCTTTTGTTTTCCCTGAATACAGAGCACTGTGGTTTGACAATCCAGTACTGGTGCTCTCTGCAGCCTCCTTCTCAGCAATAGCTGTTTGCACTCTGGCTCCAAAGGCACTGTGCCTATTGAAAGCAAAATGCCGACAGAGACTGAGGAAAGAGGCATTATATCAGCTGCTCGGCCCCATGGCACAAAACTTGCCTTAAAGGATGATAAGGAAAAGTTAATTCTTCACTAACTTTTCAAATCAAGACCTACAAGCTGAATTTTCCGCTGCAAATCCGTGTTTGCTGATCTGTTTTATCCACACATGGAATATGTTTGGAGCTGTTGCAATCACTTCTGTTTATATTGGTGGTGTAAGACCCCAAATCTTTAAAAAGAAAGCATTACTTTGGGAATAAAACTCTAGTTTTTTTCTTCTAAACTTAGGAATTTCTAGCACTTGGTATGTAGGTTTAGTTGAGAGCAACTAACCTCCACAAGCACTGCTTCATCTAAAATGGGAAGTTTAATTAATGGTTGTGAAGGAGTTGAAGGGAAAATGTAAGGGTACAGTTTACCTTGACTCACACTGGTCTTTCTCAGTTATAGATCTAAACTCCCTCATCTTGAATAAATTCTGATCAAGACTCTTAGTCTTGTGAAAAGGTCACCTCTTAATACCCTCAGAAATAAGTGTATTTGTTCCTGGTTTTGAAAGAGACTTCTTGGTTTTCTTAGGTTTTAACTGCAAGTTAATTTATTCAAGTTCTAGCTACTGGTGGCCAAATCCTGTTTTGTTTTTTTTCTCAATCCCTGCAAAATTCCAGGAGTTTAGAACTCAGGTTCCCACAGACCCTGAGATTCTTAAAATAAAGTGCTTCAATTTTTCATCTTGTTTCTGATCTCTTTAATTAAACTGAATTCATTGCAAGTTGCCAGGGTGCAGCTTGGCCAATTTAATTGCACACTTCAGAAAGAGAAGACAAAAATTAGAATGTTGCAGAAAGAAGAGGATTTTTTTTAATTGTATCTCTGGGAGAAAAAAAAAGAAAAGGGACCATAAGAAACAGAAAGCCAAGAGGACATAATTTTGATCATAAGTTTATCTTCCTTTATTTCAGTGGAGAAATGAGGCCTTGTTAACTGTACTGAAAGCAAAAATTTGGAGGGTAGCTGGTTTTTAATTTAAATTTTATTTTATGAAAAAACAAAGAATGCAAAACAGCCAGAGATCTGTGGAATGAAGACTTATCAATCCCATTCCTGAGTCAGTGTTTTTTCACTTGCAGGGCTGGAGTTTGCCTGATAAAATTGGAACCAGTCTGAAAGAAAAGAGGTTACTTCTAGTACTCATATCTAAGACCTATAATATTTTGGCTGCTCATTCCTGGTAAAAATCAGAGGACAGCTATCACATATCTTACTATTACACATGCATAATTTACCTTAGGAAAGATCAGGCTGGATGGAAGTTATTTTTATCTTTACATGGCAAGAAAATCCCATGCACCCACCCTGCCAATGCAATTTACAGAGGGTTAATAAGATTTTGATTCTTTGGGAAGGAAGGGAAGTCAGCAAGGCAGAAATGCTTGAGATATGAAGTGATCCTCACTTCTAATCAGAAGAATTTAGACTCTCCAGACCTTAGCATGGCACTAGCTAGAGAATTTGGCGCTATCTGTGAAGAACATTAGAAGAAGGGTATAAACTTGAAATGTGCACCGAGGAATCTTAAAGCTTTCCACTGTGTGGTGCTGGGTGTGGCTTTTGGCATGTAACAGAGATCACTAACAGCTTCACCAGCTGCCTAATGATTGCTCTGGAATGGATGTTACAGCTAACACTGCCAGAGTAAGACTAATTGTGGATCTGTCCGATCTTGACTCCAGCTGCAGAGGGAGGAAGGGAAGTAGGTCAGCAAAAGACAGCTCAGATGTATTTGATATACTCAAAAGGATGACAGCATCCCTCTGAAAGCACCCTTTATATTACCTGATACGTTTTTTTTTTCCGAATTCATGGCCTAATTCACTTTGAAAGAGGCCTCTGCAATCTTCTAGCTTCGCTTCCCACTCCAAGCAGAGCCAACTGGATCCAATTGCTTAGTGGAAATCTGAGACATACTTCCCAGTGACGGGACTTAAGGAATGGCCTGAAGTTGTCTCAGGGGAGGTTTAGGTTGGATATTAGTAAGAGATTCCTCACCCAGAGCGTGGTTGGGCACTGGAACAGGCTCCCCAGGGAAGTGGACACAGCACCAAGCCTATTGGAGTTCAAGAAGCATTTGGACAATGCTCTCAGGCACATGGTGTGACTCTTGGGGATGGTCCAGTGCAGGGCTAGGGGTTGGACTCGATGGTTCTTGATTCTGTGATTCTGTGATCAGAATGGGTATTGAAATCCAGTGCCTGAACCCTTCTTTGTCCAACACGGGACATCCAAGGTTTGTCACAGCCGTAAGTGCTTTGAATCCAAGTGATCTGTGCAGTCACTGGGGTCTGCTTGACACCCAGCATTGACCTTTCCCATCATCCATGTTTTATCTGTCTGGCCATAACCATTCCATAGTAAAAGATCAATATTTGTTTAACAGATGCTACTCAACAAATTTTGTCTTGTCTTCATGGTCAATGTGCAATGTCCTCGTAGCCCTGACTGGTTGGTTGCATGAGCTGCTGGCAGGCGCATTTCTCTCCATGGCTGGATTCCCATTTAGCACTTGGGTCTCCAGCAGCAGGGACCTGCCTGGAGGGGAGAAGCTGGTGGTGCACGTTAATGACACCGTGTACCAGCTAAGAACCAGCATACTGAACTCCAGACCTGAATAGTCCATACAGGCAAATATTTTGTGTGAAGACACTCCAAAACATGAGCTGATGCAGTCCTGCATGTTTTTGTTTGTTTGTTTTATTTGTTTGTTTGTTTTGATAACATCAAAGTCATGGACAGAGTTACTACATAACAAAAGACATTTGACTTTTTTTTTCTTTTCTTACAAATGCATCATTTAACTTCCTTACAATAATCTGGAATTATTTACCTTGAAACATACTGATTTAAGCACACCTATTTCATGTGGAGAGAAAGTTAATTAAATTTCCTGAACAAAATCCTTCTGCTTGCATGCATGCCTTGATTCAGAAATTCAAAGTCAGTGAGCAACTGTAATAGAAACAGTAGTCTTTATAGGGAGTTGCACAGATATATAATAGTTCTCTAATATGTTTGACAAGGAGGGTTATATTTTTCATTCTAGTATCAGCCTTGCTTTCTGCATTATAGCTCCAAAGCACAGGATGAATAATTTTATTCTGCAAATAATTGCATGATGATTTATCCTACAAAATATCTGTTGTCTCCATAAGGCAGAGCTGAATCAAACAGGAGCCAAAGCCTCCTGTGATTCTTTACCATTAATACGGCACTAATTTGCCCTCTATTTGTTCTTGGTGCTGACTGTACAACGCAGCCTGTGCCATTCTGCTGTGGTAATAGTCATGGATATATTTGGGAAATGGCTAAGGCTGTGTCATTCAATTGGAAAGGAGACAGACACTGAGACATCTGTAGGACGTTCCCAGTGCTTTGCACAGGCCAGACTGCAGGACAGAGCAGGAAGTAGATTTTCAGGTGTGTGGGAAAACTGAAATTTTTGTTCTTGGCAAAATATTTCCAAATCTAGGAGAACTTGGAAAGGCAGAGATATGTGTTTGCCATAGTCATGCTGATGCTCTTGCAGCATTTCTCTCCATTTCCATTTTTCTTTGCATCTGTCTCTGTGCTGTCTTTCTACATAAACATCTACATATGTCAGAGATCCCTTAAAGGTTAAAACAGTCTATGCTCTGTTTATTCCACCTGTCAGTGCTACTTGAAATGCAAGATCTTCAGCCTCCAGCCCTGAATTGTTCTCCCACCGAATAACCCAGGGAGCAAATGGACTCAGTGTGTCTGAGCAGGGGGCTTAACAAAAGTCTTTGACCAAAAAGCCTTTGAAAAGTCAAACAGAGCAGCATAACCAAGTACTCCCCTACAGGGAGGAAACTACTGCATCTTCATATAAACGGTAACTACTATTCACTTATTTCATTTTAGTCCCTATTTGCACCCTGCAACCTTTTTAAAGTCTGATTTAATTTCTGGAAAACAAACATAGGAGAGATTATTTCACTACATAGAACAGAAATACCTAAATGCAGTGTCTTACAAGCATAACAACAATCCACAATGGGAGACATTCTGTAGGAATATTAAACCCATATTTCTGTTAGGAGCATTTTGAATAATGTGCAGGGAGTGTGACAAGTGTGGCTCTTACTGTGATAACAGCACTGTCAACCCTGACTCAGTGCAACGTCGCTCTGTCCTTAAGAATCTCACATAAGCCTGCAAGATCATTTTTATTATTTTTGCCCCGCAACACTAATGAAATCAATTGCATAAATAACCCATAATTTTCTGTGGAACTTTAGTCTTTACTAAAACCAAGGTTAATTACAGTGGTGAGTTTTTAACATGTGGCTGTTTACTGTCATTTACAATGTCAAGGTCTCGGACTCTACAAGTAATTAAATTGCATCATCAAACCTGTGGCAGTTTCTTGATTTACTGATTAGAGTTTAGGAATAGGTGTTTGTTTTTCTCTCTTTTCTGAACTTCAGCCGATCCAAATTCCACGGCCATCAACTCTTTCACATGAAAATGTTTTTGGTTCATTTGGAGCTGTGATCCTTGGATAAGGGGAGTGGGGAAGAGCAGGGACTCTCATGCTGCTGTAAATCTGTAGTATTTCTATTGATGCCGTCCAGTTACCCCACTTTACACTGAAGCAATCAAGTGCAGAATGCAATCCATGAGCATCAATATGAGCTAGTCTATAAATACTTCACCTTAGGCTACTGCAAATAAATAAAGGTAGTGACAGTTCCTCACTCTGTTCCAAATAATGGAAACCTCAGCTGGGGAATTTTTACATGTTATATGCTAACTGGCGGTGTGTAAAACACTCATGATACATGTTAAATAGACAACTGACATACAATTTCCTCCACTTAGGGACCTACTTTTCTCTATTTGCTTTACAGAGAATTTACATCCTTAACTTTGGTCACAGTGATGTTAGACACCTTCACAGGTCTGTGAGAGGAAGTGTGAAATTACTCTCCTCGTTATGTCTGAGGGTGTGACTGAAGGACATTTGCACTGCATTATGCATCATGCCAGATGATCAATGTCCTCCAATGAAGACACAGCATGGGAGTGAAGAACCAAGGTGTCCAACTTTATTTCCAGCTCAAAGCACTTGGGAGCCATTTCTCTGCCCTCCTCACTTCTTGTCCAACATCACAAGATTGACTTTTCATATATCAGGTTGTTAATCATAGAATTGTTTAGGTTGGAAAAGGTCTTTAGGATCATAAAGTCCAACTATTAGCTCAGCACTGTGAAATCCACAACTAAACCATGTCCCTATGCAGCACATCTATACCTAGACACATCTACACATCTTTTAAATAATTCTGGGGATGGTGACTCAAGCATGTCCCCAGTCAGTCTGTTTCAGTGATTGACAGCCCTTATGTTGAAGATACTTTTCCTAATATCCAATGCAAACTGCAGTTCTGCTGACATCCCTCCTTATTTCTCAAATAGCTGAAAATTCTATAATTCTATAATTCTATAATAAGTGTCCAACTGTCCTTCACTGACCCACCCTTCTCTGTTCACAGACAGCAGGTCCAGAGAAGCACATCCCCTAGTTGCCCCCCTTTCCCTCTCTGTCAGGAAGTTCTCTTCCACACCCTCCGGAAGCCTCCTGGACTCTTTGCTCTCTGCTGTGGTACATTTCCTGCAGACATTTGGCAAATTTAAGTCCCCCATGAGAACAAGGGCCAGCGATTGTGACACTTCTCCCAGCTGCAAATAGAATATTTCCTCTGTCTCTTCATCGTGGTTAGGTGGTCTATGCAGAATCCTCCCATGATCTTTTTGATCATCACCATCATCAAAGTCGAGACAGTCAAAACACTCCCTAACATACAGGGTTATGCCTTCGACTCTCCTTCCCTGCCTGTCCCTTCTGAAGGGTTTCTACACATCACTGCAGCACTCCAGTTGTGTGAGTCGTCCCAATATGTTTCTGTGATGGCAGCTATGTCATGGTTTTCCTGAGGTACAGTTGCTTCCAGCTCCTCCTGTTTGTTGCCCATGCTGCAGGACTTTCCATTCCAGCTGGGGTATTGAGCCCACTGTCTTTTTGGGGGGAGAAGCCCTAATCTGTATGTGACTGTTCTCAGGTGCCTCTGCGTTTCTTAACATCAACGTATCTTAATAAGTATTTAAGAAATGAGATGCTGATCTTGGCTGATCTGAGCCTGGCATGTTCTGCCATTTCTGCCTGACCCTAAGCTCTAGAAACTTTCCCTTTTTAACAGGAAAAAAGTAATTCTCATTTAGTTGCAGGATGCTGGGAGCTGGATTTTGAGGGAAAATGCTGCATTACTGGTACTCTGGTGACATCATCAGAAAACTCGCCGACTGACCTTCCAGCAGTGTAGCATTCCTCTCAGCCCTCCTCAGCTCTTGCCATGAATACTGGGCTGCTCTGATCTTGAAACCGCAGTCCTGGGGCTTTCTTCAGCTGTCTGCAGCAGAAGGGCTGGAGCCCAGGGGTCAGCCTTTCCCCCTCCCTCGCAGTTGCAATTAGGGAAAGTGTTGGCTGTGGCATGGTTCTCACCTGGAGAGAAGGAAGTCACTGCTGTACCCTCTCCACATTCATTTGCACAGATGCTGAGGGCCAGTGCCGGTGTGGGCCACTGGTCACAGGCATTACCCAGTGGCAAAATGTTGTAAGCTACAAAGGGAAAAGCTTTTAGTTACAGGCCTTGTTGTGGGTTAACCCTGAGAGGCTACGAAGTGCCACACAGCTGCTCCCTCGCTCCCTCCAAACCCAAGTCCCAGTGGGAAGGAGGGGAGAGAAAAGGAAGAGGGAAAGCGAGAAAACTTGTGGGTCAAGGTGAAAAATACCCAACAAAACCAACTTAATAAACACAGGAAAAATGGAAGAAAGAAGCGAGCAAAACAAAACAAGCAACGGAGAAACAATCCCTCGCCACTTCCCATGCACAGCTAATTCCTGAAGCAAAAAAGCAAAAGATATGTAACCTCCCTAAACCTCCTTCTCCTTTTTTTTTAATTGCTGAGAATGACATGTATATACCATTGAACATCTCTTTGTCTAGTTTGGGTCATCTGCCTGGTTATGTCCCTGCCCAGGCTGCTGTGCAGCCCAATCTACTCACCAGGGGTGGGGAACAGAGTAAGAGACAGAGAAGGGCTTGTTCAGTGACAGGTAAAAGGCTGGGCTGTTATTGGCACTGTTGTGGTCACAGATCTAAACCACAGCACCATACAAGCTGCTGTGAACAGAATTGAGCCCATCCCAGTTAGACCCAGTACAATCTCCTGTCTTTAAAAAGGAAAAGTTAATACAGGCTTGCCACTAGGAAAAGTTATCAATGATTTCAATAGAATTTAGTACCTGCTCCTTATTTCTTTTTCATTTGTATAGCTCCTCTGAGCTGCAGGAAAGGATTTGAATAAAAGAAAAGGTAAAGTAAACCCTCATCCTCCTGGGACAAAATGTTCCTGCTGGTTTCCTACTATTTAACTTCAAAGCAAGAGTATTGGGAACAGCTTCGGCTCTGAGTATGATGAACCTTGGGTGTACCTAATGTTATACAACATAAAATGCATCAGGAGAAAGTGTTCCAGGAATATCAGACGCTGTTGTGCTGGGAAAGGTGAGTCAGACGGGTGCTTCATGCAATACATCACTCTCTGAACAAGTTGCAGGGAGCCTCAGAAGGGCACGTGTCATTCCTGGCTCTGCTTGCAGTCATGATTAAACATGAGCTGGCGCTGTTGTTGTTTGGTGCCATTGGGTCACATTTCCCTGAAAATCCAGAGCCTTTGGCAGCGATGCTTGAGTTTGGAGGGACTCTTGTGTTGCCCATTATTTCCAAGGTGAGCACTGCATTTGCAGTCTTATCTTGACCTTGACTCAAGACAAGGCTGTATGATTTGGGAGCAGGTGAGCTCTGTGTTGGTAATTTTTCAGCTGTGCATGGTCTTCCACAAGTTTCCACAATCTTTGCTTAAGCTGTTGTTGAAGGGTTTTAAAAAACAGGGTGGAGGAGATATGGGAATATTTCCAGAAATTGTGTTTTGGATTTTATAAATGTGTACTGAGCATGTGTTTGTGTGGATCCCAGAGGTACGGTATGATGTGGATGATACTACACAGTTGGTTGCAGTGAGAGATTTGGCCCCTATGGCACAACAGTCCTGGGAATTGGGTCCTGGGATCCAGTACAGAACTATGGTAGATGAGGTATCTTGGCATATGATAACCTTCTCTCTTGCAGTTGCTTGACCTGCTCAGGAGCCATTTTTCACCATTGTCTTCAGACCTGAAACACCTTTTTGGTATTGTAAGGCAATGGACACTCTTCGTGGTTCAAAGATGAGCGCCTGCTTTAATCAGTTAGGACAGAAATAGGGTCTTGCAAAACCCTCTGTAAGTGCATCCTGAGGAGGGGAAATTTTTGTACCAGTCACGTGAAAATATTTGTGCTTGCTTTTTATTGTGGCCTTATTGTTACGTGGGCTCTGTTGTAAGGACTGACCCTAGGGGCAATACTCACCATGGACCCTACACAAATTAATAACCCATGATGAAGATGCTACAGAGGTTTCTCTGCATGGCATTCTTTGAAACTCATTCTTTTTGGTAACAATAATTACAGATAAAAACAGTAATTTTAACACAGAGAAGCCTGTGTTTCAGAGTGTATCCTCTGGATCAAGGGTTGGACTTGATGATCCCAGAGGTCTTTTCCAACCCAGCTGATTCTATGATTTCATGGTAAGGAGCAAACCTGTCCCAGCAGACTGAATTCCACATACCTGTCGGGAAGCTACACTAACTGCATTTACACATGCCTGTGCTCTCTCCCATTCTTCACAGGCTACAAACCCACAGCAAGGGACACTCCTCAAAACCAGTCTCTTCAAGGATCTGTTTCTCATAACGAAGACAGAGATGGTATTTACTGCTTTTCTTAAATGGAAAGTGCTTCCTTTATAGATACAGTAAGGGATTGCTATTGCTCTCTCTCTAAAGAGCACAGAGAACTTTTATGGTACTTAAAAGCATTTCTTTTAGTAAAGACCTCCGGAATTACTAAAACCTTCAGGGGCTATCACGGCAAGATTTCTGTTACCTCATAGGTAGTACAGGAGACGCCAGAAGCAGATGTAAAAGTTGCAGAGGAGAATCGATGTTTAGTACAGAAGGTAGAAAAGTAAAGAAATGAGAATAAATGGAAATAAGCTTGTCTTAACAAATGTTCGTCAAGAGCCTGATTTCTGCAATATGGACCAAAATTGCTGCTGACATTTTCTGAAATGAAGTTTCTTCTGATTTGCTCAAAGTCTCCATCTGCACTCTGACTCATCCACTTTTTTCCTGGACTGGGTATGTAAGACAGACCTTCACATCCACAGGACCCTGGCATTCTCCTGCAAAAAGCTCCATCTAGGAAAGGTTGAGGCAGATGGGTACATGCAAATCTGGGGCTATCCACTTGCCACTGTATAAAAAAGGCCTGACAGAGAAAAATCAGCTTTGTATCTGGATCCTTTTCTCTAGCTTTTTTCTTTTCCTAACATTGTGTTGCTTAGACTTTGTTCTCAATGCTTATAACAGTGGTTATGTATCATCTCTCTTTTTTGCTTTCAGTCTGGATCTATAGGCAATACAGGTTGGCATAACTTTATTGAAGTCAGAGGAACTATCCCAGCTTCCACCAAATGATGTAGATCTGGGGTTTAAAATGCATATTCAAAATAAAAGAGTCCTGTACAGAAAGTAGCAGTGGGTAATGAGGCAAGAATTTCAGCTAGAGATTTCATAAGTGTATTTATGAGCCTTAGAGCCACATTTCTCATAACTAGGAAAATAATATCTGTTCTGTCACTTGTTAATATAATTATCTCTCTGTTTCAGGAGAATTAGCAAGTCACAGTGCATTTAGAAACTGCTGCATTGGTGTTTTATAAAGTTGAAAAAGGATAATGCATTTGACATATTTAGTAGTCCAAAATGTGCATTGTGTTTGTCTTCGGAAAAGATTCTGTTACCTGTCCTTCTCCACAGACAATCATTGGCCCGTCAGTGTGAATAATTTGTTTTGCTCTGGAAAATTTCAGCCCCTGCTAGGATTGACTAAGAGGAATTGTTGTTTCAGCAATAATCTCTGTTGATGTGCTGTGCATTAAGCAATAAGCGGCTGCTGAAAATTGATTAATCATCGAAGTGGAGATGAGATTTTAGGCAATTTCAAATTCTGTTCATTGCATTCATATTTTTTTATTAAATATCCCCTTGTTGTGCTATTATGTACAAGATGAATGGAACATTTTTTTTATCAGACTTCTTGGTGTCATACATTACTTTCTAAACATTTGGGATGTTTGAAAATCCCAGATATAAGCATCTAATATTTCCAAACCTTCACTGAGGAAGGAGAAAAGGATAACCTTGTCTTTTAAAACATATTTGTCTGTGGTTTCTTCTGTGACAGCAGACTTTTTTTCCCTACTTGCAATATATAGGACAAGGAGAATTGCCAGAGCAGGTCAGACCCAAGGTTGATGAAGGCCAGGTTTCTGCACCTGGCAGCATACAACACCAGCTGCTTCAAAAGAGGAGACAAGAAGTTTCACAGCTAGTGGCAATTTGAAAATTAACCTATGAGAAATTTTCTCTCAGCTTCCATGGGTGGAAAAATCATTTATGCCTGGAGTCAGGAAGGTTTGCAGGTCTTCCTTTTCTTCTTTTTTTGATCTTTTATTTTTTTTTTTTCCCTCCTTCTTTTTCTTTAGTCTTTTCTACTATACTTCTGCCCATTCTTGGTGCTTCTATAAAATCTTGCATGTTTTTGATCCAGTGGAGCTCTCAGCCTTGGTGATATACTGTGCCAAAGATGGGTGAATTGAAATTGGAGTGAAACACTGTGTCCTTGTATCAGTACAAAATATGATACCTTCCAGTCTCGGGAAGTCTATTGTGTTTCTAATGATTTGTGTTATCAGTGCCTGGTTAGTTGCAAGTTTTAGGTCACTGTGGTTTGCTGTTTACTTGCTGTTATCCCTTCCTCCATTTAACTCTTAAGTCCTCTGAGTGCAAGTTCTTCAGAGCAGGCTGGTCTTTATACAGCTTTTATACAGTGCTCAGTTCACTGCAGATATCAGCTATTTGCAAAAGAAAAATATGTGTCCAAGTCTATGGGAACTGAACATTATTAGCAGATCCTGACTCTAATTGGACTACATGTGAGTAGAAAAACAAAAAAAAACCATGAACCAAATTAACACCTCTGCACAGGAAACATGTTATAACTACGTCACTCACTAACAATACATACCAAGGTATGAGATCTTATGATCCACCAAAGGCTTGAGGTATCTGGAGGAGTTGTGATGTCGAAGTATTTTGATGGCCGTGTGTTTCCCATTCCTTCAAGCCTCTGCTCCCCCCATTTGCCAGGGTTTCTTATTTGTAACGATGATCATGAAAATGAAGGCATATTAGACTCTGAGAATGTTTTATGTTGACAGAGTCCATGCAAGGAGTCTCCTGGAGCTGCTTCTCTTTGCATTCTGCAAGGTGAGAGCAGGGCACACAGAAGTGCTATGTTGGCTGCGGAACAACAGCTGCTTCCCTGCTGTTCCTTATGGCTGATCTCCGAAATTTTCAGATTTAAAGACACTAAGGCTTTGAAGAGCCACTAAGCTTGGCATCAATTTATGCTTTCACTTGAAGCCTTTCAAATTAATTTGTCTTAAAGGCAATAGGCTTCATGTTAAGACAAAACTGAGTCCGTCTGTATTAAGTTTTTGTAGGAGATAAGATAGGTTTGCAGCAGAGACTGCGTAGAAAATGGGTTGCATTTACTTTTGTTTAACTCCAAGTGGAGTTGGAAAGATTATTGAGAAACACGAAAAATGCAAGCTCAGCAGTAAATGAAGCATTTTACTGTTCTGCTTTATCTCTTTGCAAAGACATACGTTTTGATTGTTGCATGGTGCTTTCCTCAGCTGGCATTTTATGGGGAGTCTAGAGTGGAGGAAGCGAGCTGTGGGTGATAAAGGGCCAAATTCTACACCTGATGGAAACTTTCATTTATATAATGTGGCCATTAAAAACTCAATGTTCAACTCTCTATATATCTGAAAAAATATCTGACCACCACTACAGTTCAGGAAGACACCCGGATCCTAAAGCAGCTTCTTTTTGTGCAGAGACTCTTCATAATAACTTTTAACCTCGTAACAACACCAGCACAGCTTGTCACTGTGTTTAGTTTTGCTGCAGTCCTAATTCTCAGGTGAATGTGGCATGCATGATAAAGTAATATAATGTCTAACTGTTTGTGTGTAGGGGAGAAATAAGGGTATATGTCTCACCATGCTTGTGAATTTGTGTGTAACATTATAGAGTCCAATCAGGGCAACTGTTCTAGCTGATCTTTAACACCAACTCGTGGGCTATATTAAAATTCAAGGTAAATCAATGTCCTTTCACTACATCTATTCCAATGTGATATGAAGTCAGGGCATAGTCCTGTAGAAATGAAGTAGCTGAGATTGTTTCCATTCTTCTTGGTAACAGGTTGTGATTTGTGCCAGCTGAAATCAGACTGGGCGGCACACCTCACAGAAACATGGCATTTCTGGTTTTGAGAAGAGGTGGGGTTTTTTTGTGTTTGTGTGATACTTGCCTGTTTTCAGAGTGCTACTTTGTCAAAAAAATAGCCATTTCGGTGCTGGTTTATCAGGTCTTCCCAGATTTGTGCTAATCAGTTTTTGTCAGAAGGTGCTGTAGTTTATCTGCATCATTTTTATCAGCAGCACATACCAGTGGTATCTCAGGAGATCTCAAATGCAGAACCTGTGCTAAGAAGAAAATATGAGAGATAATTTTTCTTGTAAGTTACCTTTTTTTTCCCTTTTTTTCCTTATTATTACCATTCTCTGATGAGAATGAGTAACCTTTCTCTGCCATTTCTATGGGATTTGTGAGTGCTGGTCTGGGTGGAGGTGCCTGTGCTAGAAGCACTTTCTGTTCAGGCAGAGACTTGTGTAAATCTTGTGCATCAGTCAGCTCTTCCAGCACTTCAGCAAAAAAGGAATTACAGTGGGCAGAACAAGGAAGAATAGGTGGGGCCAGCACTCACAAGGAGAAGAGGAATATTTTGCTGAATATCATGAACAATTTCAACCTGTTGTATGACGACAAAGTTCTGCCCTGCAAATCTGTCTTTGAATCATACAAGCAATGGGCACAATTTCAGATGAATCAGACAACGGGATTAATACCATTAACTTAGACAGAAGAGATCTCCCTCATGTTCCAGTAGATCTTTCCAGACCTGGAGGAACAAAAAATTAATGCTTTCAGGGAGGGAAAATGTTGTAGAGGTATTGATTAGGAAAATTCCTATGTCCCAGGCCTCTTTAATTTCTCTTTTGCCTCTCCGTTTTATACTGTTAGGTCCTGCAGAATTCTTTATCAGACTCCTTGGCAGAGCTCTCTCATTTATGGTTATCTGCCTCTGCTTCATTTTTATGCCCATATTGTAGGTTTATTGAATTGGAAAGTTGACTACAAGCCATCCAGGGAGGCTGTCAGAAGGAGAATATCACATTACTGAAGTGAACAGAAATTCAGCTCCTGTACATTTTGATGCTATTTGCTGAACTGAACAGAAACATCTTGAGATATTTCCCAGGAGGAGGCAATTTTTCACTCAGATATGGTCATGCTATCAACAGGCAACTGGCCATGGCTAAAATAACACCCTCGGCATCATATAAACTCACATAAAACATGAGTTAAGGATGTGTGAAGCAGCTGCAATGTGGCACAGCTCAATGTAGTTTATGCCCTAGGTCCAAATCTCTCTCTGCTCATGAGAAGGAACATCAGCGTGCTCATAAAGGAAACATTATGGACAGGCTTTGGGGACCTTGAATTAACCACAGGCTAAAGGTGTACCTAACAACAATTAGCCCTAAACTGTGCTCTAAAGTCTTATCCCATTTCAAATTCTCCATGGGGGCTTTGCTCCTAAAGGTCATTGCATCAAAACTGAAAATGTTCCTATTCAGTCTTGGCTTCTGGCTACAAATCTGAGCTGAACAAAGGGCTATAAAGCTTAACTGAAGCAGCCCTCCCTCTTTCAAAATCATTGCTCAATTTGAATATTACTTATTGGTGCAAAATTTCCTTATTTCATGACTGGGGAAAAACTGTATCGCTTTTTAAAGAGAGGGACCCACCTGCTAACCAGAAAGCAGCACAATATATTAAATTGACATTGATTTTGCCAACAATATTGTCTTAATATATTTAAAAAAATTAACATTTTTATCATGAGAATAAGCTGGTACTGTACATGACATTAAATAACACCTCCTGGATGGAAGAGGTAGAGAGATGAGGAAACTAATAGCAATTAAAGTTCTTTGTTTGGTCCAAAATCATTTTATTGTATAGATAGAAATAAAGAAATAGGCTGTAGGGTGGTGAAAAGGTAGTCAGGTAGATTGATATTAGAATATATAACTAGGAATAATAGGATAAGTTAAACAGAGAGACCCTCATAACATGAACATCTTGCACTGCAAAATAGTCTCCCCTAGGATAAGAAGGAGCAGTTAGCTTATTAAATGAGTAATTTAAAATGTTCAGAAAAAAAGTTGGAAAATATGCTGTAGGGAACAATCCTGGAGACAGACTACTAGAAATTGCTCTTCATTGCCTGTGATTATCTGCATCCATTTTTTTCCCCTTGTATTCAAAACGTAGAAGTGAGATAAATGGAGGTTGTGCCTTTCAGTTGCTCAGCTACACAGGCTGAAAAAATGAGGTTTGATTTCTTAATGACATTACTTAAGTGAAGAGCACTGACCTTTCCTTAAAAAAGGAGAGCAAGAGACACTTATAAATTGAAAAGACAAGGAGTTGTCAGCATGTGAGTTTAAATTCAGGTAGGAAAATCAAACACTGAGTTCCAGCGCTATGACAGGAAGACCCCTCAGACACCTCCAGCAGTAATGTATGTTTAATCAAGGGGGAAACAACTTTTTTCTTGTACAACTGCTTGGAAATTTTAATTAATTTTTGCAATATTTATTAAAATCTTGGCTAAGGAGTTTGCTTTGTCATTCTTTTATTCTCTCCCTAGTCTCAAGTATCCAAAGAGGCAACTGATTTTTTTTGGATGCTTTGGGTTTCTTTCTCCATATATATCTGGTGATGAGGAGTCATTTGTGTATGCAAACAGAATAAATTACACTTCTATCCACATGATAGAGCCTGTTACGCTGCTAGAATGGTCTACATGGTAGGAATATACTTGATAATTGAGGTCCTTCAGGTTGTTACCAATTTAAATTCACAAGGATCTTTCTGCTCCTGAAATAAGGGGAATACTTATTAACTTCAGTTAGGACACCTTTAGACCTTAAGTCAGGAGAAAGAAACTTAATGCTTCTCCTTTCCCCTGTCACCTTGTGAAAGACTTCAAATTGCCTTGCTGAAAATTTCCTGTTTCCACTGACTCCTATAGATTAAGGTCAGAAAAAAATGGGAGTGAGATATGACCCAGGCAGAAATTCCCTAATTCACCTGAAGATCAAGATAGTTTTTCAATCCACTCAACAGCTGTCTTACAATCTTTACGCTGTGGTTGCTCAGTACACTGTCCCACAGGCAAAGTAAACCAAGACTGCAGTAGGAGCTCTGGTCCAGTGGGTGAAACGGGCCCACAGGATCCCTGAGGACAGCAAGTTCTGCTTAAGTAACATCTCTCTCCTGCTTTGCACTTAGTGGGAAAGAGTGCCAGTCTGGGTGTATGCAGATTTGGTGGCTCAATGACCAATAACAGCAACAAATAATCACTTGACTTTGACTTTAGGACCCGGTAAGCAGAGTGATAGACATAGTGGTCAGGTGCTTTTTCTTTCCTGTTAGAATCTGAAAGACAAAGGAGCTTTAGTGTGTGCATGTATGTATATCCATATATACACACACACATACAATTGCTAGTCTATCTGCTTGCATACTTACGAAATAGAAGGCAGATGTCACAGACAGATCAGAGATATTTAACTAACAAAGCTTCCCCAATGTCCATTATCTCTGGATAAAGAAGATGATTGAAATTTAATGTTCCTAAGCATTCTTCTCTTCCTAAGCTTGTGTGAGTGGTAGAGACTGGTGTTGTTCGAATTGCTGAAGAGAGCTCCTTGTCAAGCGCAGGCCTGATTATTTATGAGAGAAGTGGGTAGTCAAGTAGGGACTACTCTAGGGTTAAACAAAATGATTTCGTGCCAGGCACTGCTCTGCTGCATGACACTCCTGTCCATTAGCTCGGAAGGTCTTTGGAGCCAAAGTTAATCCCTCTGGTATATTGGAGAGACTCCCCATATGGGAAACTCACTGGGGGTCTCTCACAACTGCTGGGCTGCCAACAGCATTAAGAACCCTCCAAATGGCATAAACTGAAATGTTGCTTAGACCCGTTGGTAGGTTAAATTCCTCTTACACTGCTAATCCTCTGGGGTTTTATGGATGGCCAAGTGCTATTGCCTTATCTTGCCACTTACAAAAATGTGCATGTGACTGAAAGGCACCAGATGTGTGAGAAATCCACACAATGTTGCCCTTCTGCACTCCCTTCTCCTCCTCCCCAGCTCTCAAATAACACTGTCCACAGCCCTTCCCTCCGCTCCCAAAGCAAAACCCCCTAGGGTCACTATCCCTACTTCTCCACACCACACCTCTCCCAGCTCTAGTTCCCACACCTAACCAACTAACCCTTGTTTTGCAGGGTGTAGAGATGCAACCTGGCTAATTTTTACACTGTGTGCTCTGAAGCAGGCATGATGCAAACAAGGGAGCCCTGACACGCAGCCTTGGACAGGAGACAAGTTACTATTCATAAGTCCGTGCTTTACCACTATGTATTTCTCTGTTCAGAACCAGTTTGGCAATGTCCAGATGGTCTTGCTAAAACACACACATAGCTCAGAAGGAATCCAAACACCCAATTGTGGGCAAAAGGCTTGTAAACTGCAAGCGATTAATCTCTTCATATGGTTTGATTTGGTCACCACTGCTCGATCATAAGGAATCCTGAAGCATTTCAGATGTGAATTATGCTCCCTAAACTTGTTATTCTTATGATGGAGAGTCTCCCCTACCTGTCACAAATCCAATTTAAAAATAATCTCTGCTTCCATTTAAGATGTACATTGTCTCTCTTTTGAAGCAATATGGGAAAATTGCTCACATGTTGTCAGTAAAAGCTATAAATTAAAAGTGACCATTGTCATCCTTTTATTTTCATGTTTTGTTATAGGTGAGCATAACAGTTTTTACTAAGAACTTTATTCATAAAGACTGCAGTCTCAAACAAACTTTATTCAACCAACTAATAGTCTAAGTGTTATTCAGAATTTTATCTGGACTTTTGTTATATCTGATCATAATTGTATTTTGACTCTCCGAGAACTAAGCGACTGCTTTGATTTAAAATTATAAACTCCGAACAATTGCAGTCTTGCATAGACCTGTTTGTATACCATTGCAATTCTGTGAGAAATACTTGGAAATGGATAGCTGATCTCTGTGGCTAAAGCATTATCATACTGCAAGTGAAACTGAGTATGCAGAGAACTCAGCCAGTCTTCTCAGTTTGAATGGGCAATAATCAGGCCGAAGAGGCTGAGACTCACCATGGAGATCAGATTGCAGAACTGTTTTGAACAGAAAGCCCAACTCTTGGGATTTAAACAAGCCAGAGATGTGTTCTGTGCACAAACTGCCTCTGCATGCTAATTTTTAGTGTGGGCATTTGTCTACTACTTTGTTTCAATCACTGTGATTAATCATCCTCAGGGTGAGCGTCTCACTGTGGCGAACTAACGGCTTGTCAAGTTCTGACACCCTGATACATGGTCAGAGCCCCAAAGGGACGGGAAACATCCCCTTAAACAAACCACCCATCTTGGCCCAATATGGGCAGCCACAACCCAAACTGCAGCTAAATAACTTCTGCCTCCCATAGTCCCAGTGTAGCTTTGGCAACTGGTACCCAGTAGGAGCTGTGCTGGGAGCTTGAGCAGGTTGCTGGGAGCGGACATGTGGGGGTCAGGGTTGCAGGAGGGCAGGGGGGATGGTGGGCTGCTGTTCAAATCTTCTTTCTGTCTCATTCCTTGGCCCCAAAACCTTCTGTCTGTCCACATTCAACACTGGGAAGGAGAATGGGGGGAATGTTCTCTGGTTGCCTCAATTTATGCTGCATGCAGGTCCTATTACCTTAGTACATGTGTTGTTTTATAAAATTATCATGTTCTTTCCTTAAGCCCATTTGTAGTTTTTGACTCATTTCCATCAGTAACAGCTGGTAAGGAAGTTATTTCTTGATGTATTTCAATTAAATATTTTGATAGTTTAGTTTTTGATTAGAGGTTCATTTTTTAACTTAGTTATTTTGAGTTGTTAAAAAGAAGAAAATCAGTTTAGCTTTTTGTATGAAAAAGCATTTGTATCAGGGGAAGGTGTGAGCAGAGCGTGACTGTTTGCTAAAAAGTTGCATTGCATAAAACCCCATGTATATTAAACCAGTATGATGTTTGCTCCCAGGAAGGGTTTGCAAACCTGTTTATTTTTGTATGGAGCTGTAATCTTGGACAACAGTGAAAACATCAGCCTTGTAAAGGGGCTTTTGCGCTGGATAAACACAAGAGGGTTCTCTGTCAGCCTCCCACTGAGCGGGCACAGAACAGAGCTGTGCCAATGGGTTTGGGGGACGGTGCTAGATGCATTTCTGAGACAAATGACCATGACTGGTGCCTGTGGTAGTGATGGATGAGGTTACATAGCCCAGGCGTGCCCTGTGATGTCCCCTGCCACTGCAGGACTGCCACCACCCTGCAAGGCTGGCTGCTGCAGCAGCGAGGCAGAGCCTTTCCGGGCTGCTCAGGCGTGTTTGTAAAACAAGAAATAAATAACATGACCTTTCCTCATTTTTACACAATGAGAATACCAGAGCTGTGGGTAAGCAGCTGAATTTCCTTTAGAAAGAGGTTTTTGCATGATAAAAGCTTTATGCCTCTTTGCTTTTCCCAAGGCTGTGCTTGTGATCACGATAGGGTTCTTCTCGCGGAACCAGCGAGCAAACATTCGCATGCTGCATTTTGCAATGAGTGAGACAGGGGTGTGCTGGGCCGGCAGGATGTGTGCGGGTTGTGGCTGTTTCACCAGCCCCATGGCACTGGGGACAGTGGGGGACTGTCTCGACGCACTGCAGCTGTGACCCCTCATGCAGGACACGGCTGAAGGTGCCACATAGATAAAGTAGGGCAGTGTGTGGCATTTGAAGCCCTGGTGTGGGAAAGGCACCACTGCTGAGGAGGGAGGTGGGACCTGGAAGTATGGGCTCTTCTGTCCCTCGCTGCCCAGAGGGCCTGGCTGGTCTGAGGCATTACTTGTGGTCTCTTTTACACATGACATGGGCTGTCTGCTATGAGATGTCCTTCCTACCCATGGCAAAGCAGCCCACAAACCCCAAAGGCTGCTCCACCACAGCCCTGTCCACCTAATCCCTGCTGATGGTTATAGATGAATCCCCAGCAGTTTCACCCTGTAGGATACTGTGGCTTCTGCTCCAGATGGAATCAGAGTTCAGCATGTCACCAAAGAAGATGCAATAATTACAAATCTAGATGATTTGCTCCCACTAGGGATGGTCTGTCCATTCAGACTGTGACACAACATTTTGTGCTGGTGGGGCCTCCAGATGGGAAATCAACAAGCATAGCCACCATCTTCGAGAGGGGAAGGTGGTACATCCATCTTTTAGCAGTGCCTAAAGTTAGGCTGTGGGCCAATTTTCATCATTTTTGTTTGATATTTCTTTACCTTTTCTAATTTCATTTTGAGTGATGAAATAGCTTAATTCCCAGAAGCAGAAATTCTCCCACCTTGAATATTTAACCTGAAATATTAAAATAATCTGGTTTAGCCTCTCTAGACCTCAGGCAAAAATGGTTTTCATTTGGTGCCCAACTAATTAGCTTGCTGAGAGATGTTAATAATTAAGCTAATAATTACTACACCTTTGCAATGGACCTTGAGGTAACTTTAATGCAGGTAATTTAAAGATAAAAATAATTATTTCTGGATTTTTTAAATTAGAACAAAATTATTTTTATATTTATATTCTTTCTCTAGTTCAGATGATAAGTACGAACCAAAACACATGAAAGTTCCATAACTATTGACTAGAACACAAAATTGCCATGGTTCAGCATAGCTGACAGAGGAGATTGGGAAAGTGGATTTCATTGCTTGGTACAGGGTTTTTTTGATTTATATGGCTCCTTCAGTTGTTGAGAACAAAGCACACGCAGCTTCATACACACTTTATCCTCTTCTCCCCAAGGTTAGCCATTAGCGGCCAGCAGGTTTGGTGATGCGCAGAATTGGCAAAATAAATTATGAGAATTAATTATGTTACAAGTACAGAAATAGTGAATACCAAACTTCAGCCTATGTGGTTTTGCTTTTCATCATCACTTTCTGCATTCAGAACTGCACATACTTTTAATGGACCAGCAGAACCTTGGAACAACCCCTTTCTGCAGCTGGGGACATTGGAACAGAGTCATTAAGCTGCTTCCCTAAACCTCACTGTGACCTGTTACGTGTGGATGGCAGAGCTGGGCACCGAGGGAACACCATTTAGGAGAGTTCATGTCTCGCCCCTTCTAGCAACTGCAAGCAAAATGCAGAGGTAAAAGACTTTTCTCTGTTTTGGAGCTGAGGGACCTCCTTTCTTATCGTGGCACTCTGGGGTTACTGCACGGATGTGATTTATACAGTAATTAAGTCTGCAGAATATAGTTAGGTGCCTAAATGCCTTTTACAATGGTATTTAAAAAAATGAGTCCTTGAGGGCCAACATTCCCAGGCACTGACTCCCGCCGGTACCCACCGAGGCCAGTGGAACGCTCGGTCCTTGAGCCACAGCATGGCCTTGAGCCAGAGTGGTCAGTCTCACAATGCACAGCAATCTATTTCCCGCTACTTTGTACGACTTTGAAGCAGGAACATAGTGCGGGACAGTCTATTCCCTTGCTGAATAGCACCCTGAAAATTATTGCTGCAGGGAGGTACAGCGAGACTGACAAGTGAAATGCTGTTTTCTTAGGCCAGCCAGTGCCAGCTTGCGGATTACTTGCTGTATTTGATCTGGCGTCTATCTGGCATGACTCATTCCCTGCAGCGCCACAAAATGTGCTCTCTATGAGCATTTTAGAGGCTCTGTTGCTCAGTTTTAAGAAACAGAAGGAAATTCCTTCCAAATGTGTTTCACCAAAATGGTGGGCTAGATTTTCTTAAGACACCGAGCCTGTTAGGAAGAAGGAGATAAAATGGCATACTTGTATGACCGTGAGAGAGGAGGAATTTAGTTTTCAGGCAAAGGCTGCAAGATGGTTAAACCATGTTGTATTTAAAAAAGTAACATTTTTCTCTATATATGCCAGGGAGAAATGGATTTTGTGCTGGCTCATTAGCACCCTGTCTTCCTCCCCGCCTTTTTCATGAAAAGAATTAAGTGGAAAATTTTCTTGCCTTTAAAACTAGAAGTGCATGCTATGGTGACATTATTGCCTGTATTCTGTGACTATATACTTGCCCGTTCAGGAGCTGGCATCCTGTGACGGGACCTGCTCAGGGTGGGCTCCCTGCTCAGGTGACAGACATGATACGGCGCATCATAAAAAAAGGATCCACCTGCACTGAGGGAGCTGAGCTCCAAAACTCCATTCTCAGCTGTCTTGGTGGATCAGGGTTGAACACGGTAGCAGAGCAAACACCTGAAAGCCAGACTGGCCTAATGAATACTCGATATTACTCAAAACTGAGGTGGTTATATTTTAATGTAAAACAACGTGCATTATTTAAACTGAACTAGGGAAGTGGCTCTACTTTAGATTTACAGTGGAGAGAGGCAAAGTAGAATGATAGCTACCTTATACCTCTCTTTGGACTGGGGCAGTGCTCAGTGTTCAGACCTGTAAAAACATATGTCAGCAAAGACTCAGTGTGAACACTTGTTTTGTCCAGGTACACGGGGAGCAGGGAGGAGCTCATGGAGATATTTGAGCCAAACATACTCACTAAGCCCTTTTTGCTTTCTGGGAGTTGCTGATGCAGGTACAAATCAGTACAGGGACGGGACAACTCAGCAGGTTTAAATATCCTAAGATGCTGTACCCCTCTTCCAGCTCCCCCAATATTTTCCCATGACATCACAGGCAGATCCTGTGCTTCCTATCTCCCATTCACTCCAGTTCCTTTAATGAATTGCCCTTCCCAGTTTAACACAAAGGACTAGGCACTAGTGAGATGAAGAAGGGTGGATGGAACATTTAGCAACATGAGAGATTTAGCAAGATAGGAGATTTAGGAAGTTTCCCCTCTGCTGACCTCATTCCCAACTGGTTTCTTTTCTCTGGAGCCAAGGCCCGACACGAGGCAGCTTCTCCTGCTGCTTGTCACCTGCCAGCAGATAATCTGACCTTTTCTTTCTCCAGTACTGATAACACTGAAAAAAAAAAGAAAAAAAAGATAGATTGGACAGCAAACAGCTTTTATTGAAGGTTTAGAAGTATCCCACAAAAACGGGACCAGGGCAGCTTTGGGGAGCGTGGGCTGAGGAGTGGTGCCCACTCCTTCCCTGGACAGGTGGGCATGGCTTCCCCAGCACCATCACTGCAGAGCTGATGGAGAATCTCATCACATGTACTCCTTGAGCCATGAAGACAGAGAGGATTTTGGCTTAACTCCCAAACACACAAGCTGACCGGAAATAATTTTAGTATTCAGCAGGGTAAATCAGAGTTCCTTTCTTTCCTCTTTGTGTGTCGTGTTCTGATCAGTGCTCCTTTGTCTTGGCAGGCAATTGCTATTCCTAATTTGTATAATAAAATCTGTTGTCTCCTTGGACCAGAAGTTTTTCTCTGAACTTCATAGACACCAATTGGTATTGAAATGCGTGACATTCATTTTGTGTGTTTGTTCTCAGGAAATGAAATGAGCAGATTTTTCATTTTGTTCCTGTGGTTTTCCTAAGCCAGCAGGCCATATTTTATCAGCACCAGGCCTGTGAGTATCTACTCCTTTGAAAAATTTGAACATAATTCCTGCTTTCCCCAGTGGAAATACAGTGGGAAAGGAGCAGGAACTGTGCATCTACTCTTTATAATGTCTCATTCTTTCTATACAGTGAGTTGTATCAGCAGTTCTGAGAAAGGGACAGTGTGGTTATACACATTTTTACAGGTGGGGAAACTGAGGCATGGCTTAGTGGTAAAGCTGAAACAGGGCTGAGATGCTGGCACTCCAAAAGCTCTGTTTGCCATGTCACACAGCCTTCTTCACAGTGCTGTCATTAGCAGGGCCTGACAAGCTCTTAAACACTCCTGAGTTTATCCTTGTAACACATCCATGGAGTACCAATGGTTTGCTTTCGTCGGTGGGATATCGAAGCATGAGTGTGCTTATGTACTTCAGGGGCAGGGGTAAAAGCTGCATATACATACACACAGAGAGAAGGAGGGGGAAGCATATTGCAAACATTCACCTACTTTTAACATTCACCTACTTGCTCTGATCTGTAGGGCCCAAAATGTTCCATTCTTAAACATTCTCTTACTTGGGACTCCCAGGTAAAGCCCAGCAGCAGCATCCGCTGCCCAAAGTTGAACGAGGGCTTAGAAGCTTTCAGCATATTAAGTTTTGCAGAGTTGTGTCATTCTTCTTCAGTGCTGATGGGGCTCTTTGCTGGGGACAGGAGTCCTGCCATGTCCTGGATGCTGCTCAATGAAACTGTAGCCATGCAGTGCTGGCAGCCCCCCTAAAGAGCCCTCATTTTGTACTTTGGCCAATAGAGCAGCTCTCTTTGGGAAGGACTGCTCCAGGGAGGGGAAGCCACAATAAACCTGCAGTAAGCATGGGAAAACCTTCGCTGGTGTCAAGGGGCTGGCCCAAAAACTTTGCTCCCCCTTATTATCTTTCGGGGGAAAAGAGGTCAGAAAAATACACTCAAATAGCTGAACACCTCAAGAACACCAAGCAGAAGGGTCTCCTTCTTAAATTTCTTGCTAGAGTAAGGCAAGGGCACATGAAGCCGTGGTTTTATATTTGTAAGGATCCAGTAATCTCAGGGCTTTAAAAAGGTGATAGGGGAATGTGGTTGCTGCATGCTGAGGGAGAGAGCAAGAGAGCAAGCAGACCTGAAGGCTGGCTTCTGAATTTGCTTCACTTCTGCAGGTATCCTCTCCCCTCATGCAGAACCTGATTACGAAAGGTTCATACGGCTGCAGAAAATTTCAGCTTGTAAATACATTAATCTTCATTTTGTGCACTTTGTGCATCATTGCAGTGCTTCAAATGTTGTCTCAGCATGTTGTTCATTACTGAATCACTGAGAACATAGAAGAAGAAGTATGTGGGCTGAGAAACATTTTGTGTTTGTAATGCTTGGCTTGAATCTGTGCAGTATTTAACTTCCAGTCTATGTTTGAATCATATAGGTTATAATAATGTTTGACATGGGTGTCAAATCTGTTCATCTAGCTAGAATAAATCCTATTTCTCTTCTGTGGGAAGATTTCTGTCAAAAATGAAGGCAAGGAGGTTTCTTTCTTCAGAAAAGGCCACAATAGAATATCAATTTATACATTGTAAGGTCAAAAGTCCAAGAACAAATGCTGAGTTATCATAATTTTGACGGCTGTGATAACTTTCAAGTAAAAAAAGAATTTTCAGATAATTTTCTCTATTTCTCTCACAGAATATGTTAGAAATTAGGAAACTAGTTGGTCTTTTAAAAAATTGCAGTCTTTCTTTTTCATGCTAATATGTCAAACTACTTTGAGAAAAAAGAAAAAAAGTAGAAACAATGAGAAATTAATGTATTAGAATTTGATTTTTAATTCCGAGTATTACTAACATTTCTGAAATTTAGATGTGCAAGGGTATATGTTACTATCTATCTCCATACTTATGCTTGGGAATGTGAAAAGTAATGCTCTAAGTGATGTTGGCAACAGAATAGAAGGTGGGAGACGAAAAATTATTGTCAAAAAACTGGTCCCGAGCTGTCCTTCAAGATGTCTTTATAATGAAAAATATGCTCCTGCATTTTGTGGTGTACACTTTTCAAAGTGTCTTGGAATAGAAAAATGCTGTCAAAATATGTAAAACAGAAATACATTTTTTCAAACAATTCTATTGTTTAGAGTCCTATCCCAAAATACCAAATAATCAGTGCTTATCTAATCTCTAAAAGCTTCTCTTATTTGTGTGGTTTCTGATTTTTATGAGGCTCAGCCAGAAGACAGGTAACGTTCACTGCCTGTCTGTAGGGAGAGTTACCCAGAGAGGCTCCAGCTGAGTTCATACAGGGAGAAAAGGGGAACTGGCCTTGGCTTTAATCTGAACTGAGATTCACAGTAAGAATCTGGACATTCTCCCTGGAATGTCAAAGTGGAGCTGGCTGCAAAATGGAGACAAATTTTCATTTTAAAATTGGCAAGATAAGACTTGTCACCATTTCCCTCCTCCGTTGTCCTCAAATTTCAGCAATGGTAATATGAACAGAGGAATTGTCAAGCTGAGTAAAGGTATTTAAAAACTCACTACAAATGTAGTCCTGGCTGTTTCCTTTTAAAGAGTGGAAGGATGGATTTATACAGAAACTCGAAAAGACCCAAAACCCGCTCCTCTTTTTGTGGATAAGTGTGGATGTCAACAATCAGCTCCAGTACTTAGGTTAATGCTGGCCTTACCTTGCTGCAATTTATACAATACTTCCTTTATACTTCCTAATACTGGAGAGATTATTACTTTTTCATGAAAAAAATGTGTATTTTTTTATCATTTTAAAGGTACAGCTCAATGCAAACCCAGAATAAGGTTGCAGAGGTATTCAAGCAACCAACCAGGGATAAGGAAGTGACACACTTAAACAAGGGCATCTTTCCTAAAAGACAGGTAAGCACCAGGAGGGAGTCATAGCACTGACCTGAAGATGTTACCACTGCTTTCAATGGGAAACGTTAGACTAAGGTTAAGAGCTTTTGCAAATCATGTTCTAGAAGTAGATGCTGTTATTTACAGAGCCTGTTTCACCAAGCCTCTTCCCCTTGGTCCCTTATCATCAAGACGAAAGAGATCTCAAGTTGGCTGCTATTGTGATACTCTGCCAAAGCCACAGTAAAGCTGCACAGACCTGAGTGCAAGAGTAGAATGTGAAATGCGGATGGTCCAGATGCATTGTAAGGCTTAGCAAAAGGAGCAGAAGAGTTCAAACATCTGAATTGCGTTTTTCAATTGACTGTGACCTCTAATATGGTCTGTGATAGGACATTTGGGGGTTTTGGGCCCTGTTCTGGAAACTTTTAATGTGAACTCAGCACAAGCAAAGTCGTCACTGGGCTAATTAGAATCTTCCGGGACACAGAGTACAATTTATAATTAGTGTTAGTGGAACTGGTACATGAAAACTGAGGTCACAGGCTATTTCCAAGAGGTTTTTCATATCAAGAAAAATTAATTTTTTCAGTGCCAAATAGAATGAATGCTAGTAATCAAAGAAAGATTCTTGACTGAATTGTCAAATGTCCAAATGCAGCAGATATGACTATGATGATTTGAAAGAACCATTCTTTGTAGGATTGTACTGGGAAATCAATGACTTCCAAAATCAACTGTATTTAGTTCACAAATTGATTGCCCACCTCAAGTTTTTTTCTTCATTTGGGGCTTTCAACATTAATCCATGAAAAACTCAAAGTGCAGCGCCAGAATTAGTGTCAGTTCTGAACTCTGAAACACAAATTATGGGTTCAGTGACACCTGTCCAGCTATTTTTCCTTCTGCACATAAGCTCAGCTGGACCTGGTGGAACATTAGTGAGCAAATCAGTGGTCAACAGACAAGAATTAACAGAAACACTGTTCTTTCTGTCTCTTGTAGCTGCAGTGGGGTCTTATACGTTGAAAGTAGAGGACAGCCTCAAATTCTTGTTTTTATCTCTACAGATATAGAAGCAACCTTAAATGCATCTCTGGAAGTGTCAAAATAGAATGGTACTGTTTTTATATAATTGTTTGAAAGTAGCAATAGAAATTTAGATGATTTGTATTTATTTCATTTTTCAATAGATGGCAGATAAGGATGGCCACAAGAACTTTGTTTGGAAAGGGAAAGCAAGAGTCTGATGTTGGAGTTTCTTTTTTTTTGTGCAGTTTTAAGGTGCATCTGGACTGAGGTGTCTGGGGTACGAACTCCTTGGCTCAGGATTAAACAAGCTGGGTCAAATCCTAACTGTGAGTTAGCAGCATTTGTATGAAAATGTCACATGACTTGACTTACTTTGCTGACCTTCCTTTGCATACTGGCACACTATAAGTTGCTGTTACCAATATTTCCCAGTGTCTTGCTAGGTCATATAAAACGAGCTTGGTGTCTGCCCTGTGCTGTGCTTCTTGCCACCGAAGGCTCACATTCTCGCTCTTCATCTGCGAGGTTTGGGGATCCAGAGCGAGAGGACATTGCTGATCCTCATGTTCTGAAACTCCAGAAAAACATGGGAGGCGCCACAAATCATGTTTTTGAAAATGCAGAAACTTTAAAATAAAAGAAACAACTATTTTCTTCACCACAGTTTTTCAAATGTCTGTGGTTTATTCACAGCAAAGTATTCAGCTTTGCTCTGCAGCCATGAGGATGGAAAAGTATGCCTTATTTTTTTCCAAATGAGAGCTATGATTAGTTTTTTCTTCACTTTTACCCAAGAAGATTCAGCTTTAGATTTAAAATTTACCTTTGATTGTCAGGATTTGGTCCTACAAATTGTGGCTTATGGCTACAACCTATTTAACATTTCTTATTTCATTTATTAAGTTTGAAATAGAGCTTTCCAAAGCCTTGCACTGAAGGTGTTTATATTTTTCTCTTCCATTTATCTTTTTGTCAATTTCTACATGTGTGGTTTCTTCTCCACGGACACCC
>VWZG01007261.1:0-125324 GCA_013396735.1 Grallaria varia
AGATGGATCCCCCACCCGACCCCACAGCCGCGCTCACCGAGTCGGGACCCGGCGAGCCGAGCTAAGCCGAGCTAAACGGAGGCGACCAGAGGCGAGCAGAGCAGAGCCAGCCCCGCCTGCGCCACCGCCTCCGTGAGGCGGGGCCGCGGCCTGGTCGTCACCCGGAGCCCCGCCGAGCCTGCGAGCCCGGCCCCCCGTATTACACACCTCCTAGCTAATATCCATCGTGTGATTTATCCTGCCTCTTGTTGTTGTTGTGTTGTTTTCGGTTTGGGGTTTGTTTTTTTTGTTTTGTTTTTTTTTGGCGGAGGGAGTGTGGAAGGTTACACAGAAAATTAAACTGCAGAATTTGAAGCGTGCAGAATTAGAGAGCAGTGCATGTCATACTGCACCTATTAGTAAACATGTAATGCTCTTGACGTTTGGGAGAAACAGATGTCTGCATGTTGGTTTCACTTCACCATAAAGTAATCTCCCTGGGAACATGAAAGAGAACTTCTTTTTTTGTCTTCTGGGGTTTGTGGCTCGCACCACCATCTCGCCAAAGTGTCAAACAGAAAACTAATGTGTAGGCCCAGTGATATCAAGTGGTGTTTTTTCTGTTGTTTTTCAGTGGCCCCGTGGCTTGGCCTTTGTGATAAATTTAGTAATTTGACTGCATGTAGTCTCTTCATCTCTTCATAAGAAGCTGCAACTCTCATTAGCTGTGTATGAGTGTCCCTGTGTGTACAAAAGCATATGTACCCAATTTCTGGCTATATAATTGATCCCAGTATCCAAAAATGGGAAAAAAAGGCATAAAGGTTGTAATTCTGAAGATTAAAACCCTCCCCTTTCATGTCACATTTTCAAATTTCATTTTAACTCTTATTTGAATTGCGCCAAAATGATGGGCTGGGCTGCACTGCCTGGGGAGATGTGGTGTTTCCAGAAGTGGCTGTCTGAAGGTGAAACTCATTTCCCAGCTGGGGCGAGGTGGAGCTGACTGCCACCCAGAGTATGCCCACAGAGTATGCGGAATGGGGAAGCTGCATTTGTGCATTGGTGGTGTGAAAAAAACCAAAAAATATCTTAGTACATTTCCAGCATTAGCCTTAGAACATGAATACTCATGTTATCAATGCAACTCCCAACTTCGTGGTGAAACAGCTGTTAGAATTTCTGAATAAAATCTGGCACTACATTATTGATTTGCAACTTTGATAATCAGTGCTAAAAATCTTTTGCAGCTTGACTTTGACATAGAAAATTTCTAACCAGGTTAGAGGTGCATTCTGTGGTACATGGCTCTTTACCTGAGCTAGCTCTTCCAGAACTTGCTGGGTCCCAGCCTTATTGATACTCATTAACTTGCTTTCTCAGGTACTGTCATGTGCATGCTGACTGTGAATCAACCTTTAACATGCTCAGGACCACAGACCCTATGAAATTCATAGTAAATGTTGTGTTTAGGTAGTGGCAGCCCTGTCCATCACAGGCCTGGCAGATGGATTTACCTCTTACCTTCATTAGCTCTGAAGTATCTCTGGAAATGTCACAGAATATAGTTTCTAGCACAATAGTTATCTAGGAATTCTGTGTTCCAAGCTTCTTGCATGCCAACTCTTCACTTCTTTTGCAGCTGACAAGAAACAACAACCTGGAGGAGAGACAAGCTGTCCACAAATGAGGGAGAGTTTCTCTCTTCAAACAATAGTGAGGATAATATAGTGAGGTTGATGTTTGTATATGAAGTAGTATGCAGACAGATGAGGGTTTGGACTAGTGTAGAGGGCCATAAACATTTGTTTAAACAGATGGTAGGATGGGCTCAGGTAGCTGAATGTCACTGAATTATGTGCATATATGCAAGACTTACAAGGAAACAAAAACCAGTTTGGTGATGAAAAGTGGCACTCTTGAAGCAATGCTGCAAGTCGAAGAAGGATGTTTTAATTTATTTTTTTTAAGTATGCAGGGGGTACCTTTACCAACATTGTTTTGTGGGAGCAGGCCTTAGGAGGTCCAGAAGTTGGTAAAGGGCACAGTAGCATCACTAGCGAGGGAGGGATGAGCTGGTCAGGTGTGCACCAAGGCCACATGTGCCGTGACAACCTTTCCTTCCACCAGATGCTGCTCTGCCATATCAGCCTCCTCACAGGGCAGCTTGTATCTGCTGTGAATTTATATAAGCCCTAGTACTTCTGCTTTAACTCAGAATTAGACTGAGGGCTGAACTGCTATCACTACATGTTCCCCCTTAGAGCTATAGAAATAAACTGCATCTGCCTCACCTGAATCTGCAAAAATTTAAACTTGCACATTTATTCTGCAAGTCGTCAACCTCATTTGTAAAAGCTAACTCCGCTTGTGATAAGCTATATTGTTAGTGATTTCAATCTTAACCATTGTGGGCTTGCGTAATTTTTGTCTGCACTTTCACAAGAAGAATTTTCCCCAAATACCTCCTTTCTTATGCTTTAATAACATAAAGCTCTACATAAGCTAGACAACAGCTGTGTATATAGATGTATTTAGGTATATAAGCATGTATATATGTATATCCAAGTTATTTAAACATCACAAACAGTAAAACCATTGAGGCATCTCAAACTGATCTGTCAGCTTTAGCAAACATGGAGAGGTGAGGCTGAGAATAAAAAATATGTGATAATTCTCCAAAAGCACTTACTAGTATGCAAATAAATTTGACTCACACTGAATGTCCATATGACTGTCACCTAGTTACACATCTGATGGGAATCATGCTGTGTAGACTGAGTGCTTTAAGTCAGCAGACCCTGAAGCAAAATAAATCACTATTGTGTGGGTAGAACTGAATGTATAATTATTCCACAACTTGTAACAACAGTAAAAACTTTTGTGGTAGGTGAGTAGATGATCTCACTGTGATAACTAACCTTTTTCTGACTTCAAACTCCATAATTATTTGCAGAGAAATTGTCCTGAACCCAAGCAAGGAACTGGAAATAACAGCTGTCTGACAAAGGTAATATTACACCTGTTTAAAATTATGCCAGCCATTGATCTCAGAGTGAACTGGCACTTCGTTAAGGTGCAAGAACCTGTCTTCAGTGTGTATGTGCAATGTTGATAGCCTTGCACTACAAGCACTTGACAACCTGGACAACAGATGAATGTGAAACATCTGGAAAGGCACATACCTCCAGAGATGATCTCATCTGGGATGCCCACTCCCAAAGAGTGATGAAATAACCTGGCTGTTAACAGTACTGTCTTGGGAAGGAGGAGGATCTACCAACTTGAAGACACGGATACACATGTGTATTACATTTGGCAATTGCCAGGCTGCAACCACCTTGTGCAAGGTTTTTCCCTGCCCTTTGCCGTGAGCAGTCATTTGCATGCGTGTCATCCTTAACTGCCATCTCCCTAATCTGCTGTATTCTTGTGTTGAATATGGGTACCTACAGAGTAAGCACAGAGAACCTAGGCTGTTTTATGGGACCCTAGATTCAACATTCCCTACCTTCAGAGATGCTACAAGCATGGTCCTCAAGTCCAGCCTAAGGAAAACTTTTCTGGAAAGGGATCAGAGTGCTCTTGGAGGGTCTGCTGATGGCAGGGCATCCAGCAACAGGGATAGAAATGTGAGAACTAGGGAGACAGATGATGGACCAGCTTAAATTGATTGGGAGTTCAGTTTGTTCATTCGGCAGTACACAAAAGTTGACAAAATGGTCAGAAGAGGAAATACCAGGGAAATACCTGGCTCTGTAAAGATTAATGGTATCAAAAATCTTCTGTTGGATGGTTTATAGCTAAACACATCCCTGCCTGGACAGACCGCAGCAAAGCTGGGCACCACAAAACTCAAGTTATTCATATGTGTTGATTACAATAGTGAGATGCTGCTTGTTCAGTTCAGAGAAAAGATAAATTCAAATGCTGATGGAGTGAGTATTCCATCATGCCCCTCTGTGCCACTCTGTAATAGGGGCTACTTTACTAGATAGCAGCAATGTGTTTTCCAGACTGATTTGACATACTGTCAGACTGCAGAAAGCAGCAGAGGTGGTGAAATATATTTCTTTCAGCACCAAAGTTGGAGAAGTATGCTGCTGTCAAAAAAGGGAGACCTTGCAGGGGTACTCTGCACTTCATAAGTCTGGGATTGAAATTTTATACAATAAAAAGTACTGAACTATGCAATTTATCCTGGGTTGTTGTTTTTTGGTTTTGTTTTTTTTTTTTTTGGTTGTTGTTTTACAGGGTTTTTTGGCTAGGTGGAAGGCTACATAGAAGATTAAAAATGCAAAATTGAAAATGCAGAATTAGAAAGTTGTGCATCTCATACTGTATCTATAATTAAACATTTTTTTTAATGCTCTTGATGTTTGGGAGAAACAGATGCCTGCACGTTCATTTCACATTACCATAAATTAATTTCTCTGGGAACATGGAGGATAACTTCTTTTTTGTGTTCTGGGTTTTGTGGCTCACACTACCACCAAGCACTAATATGTCAAACTGAAAACTAATACGTAGGCCCAGTGATATCAAATTATGTTTTTTCCTATTGTTTTTCAGTAGCCCCATGGCTTGGCCTTTGTGATAAACTGAGTTAGCCACTTAATTGCATGTAGTCTCTTCATCTTTAAATAAGAAATTTTAACTCTCATTAGCTGTGTGTGCGTCCATGTGTGTACAAAAGCATATATACCCAGACTCCAAAGTGTGCTATTCCAAAATCATATTGACAGAATTAAGGCCTTGTGATATACTGTATGTAAGAATAACTTTCATCAAGATTTTGCTACAGATGATATGGAACACCATCTCTTTTCCTAATTCTTTAGATGAGGCAATCTGCCACCCTGCCCATGGCAGTTCTGCCTTGTTTTCTTGTAGTCTCAGCTCTTCACAATTTGAAATTCAGGCTAATCTTCTGTTGCTTGAATTAGAATGGGTCTGAGGGCTGTTCTTTTGGAAATAACATCATGTTTTCTTGTACCTTCCTTTGATGAATCTGGTATTGGCCAGTTTTTGGACTAGAGAATTCTATTAACTGCTCCTGTGCAGGGATATGTGTCATATTTTGTGTCTTGGTTGATACAGATATATGAAATACTAGCTAAAAGACATCTGCTGATGTAGATTTCCTCTCCTTTATGTTTAAGGTACATCTGTCTCTGGGTAAGTTTCACAATCTAGTTGAGTCCCACTCTGTGTGTGCTAGATGTAGTAGAATTTTTTTTCCTCAGGTGGGAGGTAGATAGCTTTCCCAATAGCTTTGCACCTAGAGACTGTGTGTTTAACTAGGTGGCTTGTCTGTCCTGTAATTACATCAGTTTTTTCCACCTAGGAAAGAAAACTAAAGGAGTTGTATTTCTCCATTTGTTTTGAAATGCAAGCTCCTCAAACTGATGGGCAGGAGCTCAACCAGAGTGATTCTAGCCGTCTGCTGAGTAAAACCCAACAACAGTCTGGCTCTGCACACCTCTGTACATAATGCTCTGGATGAAATGTGAAAATCAGTTCTTCTAATTCCCAAATCTAGGTGCTGAGACTACTCATGGCCCTCTCAGTACCAGGGCAACTCTTGTGCACGTGTCTCAGTCTCTTGGTCCTTTGGTTACCCAAAGAGTTGTTCAGTAGGGTGCTTGGTGGATCAACATCTTGAGCATGCAATGGTATTCATCTGAAAGTACCTCCATACAGCCATGGCAGAACTCAAACAGTTCAATGAGAATTCTGAGAGTTCAGCTAGCACTGTATAAACACTTCCTAAGAGTTTATGGATCAAATGTAAGAATAAGGATATTTTTAAATAAAGTGTTTTGTAGAAATGCTGATCTTTGGAAGATGAATCTCAAACTGGAAAGCAATTTACAACTGTGTGTTTTAACTTTATTGTTAACTCCATTCAACTGAAGGCATGTATAAACCTTTGAAAAATAAGATCCTGCATTTGTAAAATAGGTCATTTACAAGGACTAGTTTGTTCACCATCAGATGCAACAATTTTAACCTTTTTGTCCTTATCCTTTCAGTTTGCATTTAAAACTGTATTTTATAATAATTTCTTTTTAATAGTGAATGATGCTTTTCAAATTGACAGAAGTGCAATTGGAATTTTTGTATCTCTGTTCTGCTCTATTCCAAAGGTTTGTGTTTAGCTAAAAGTATGGGCTAAAAGTATGCTAATACTGGGTAGCTAGATGGCAGCATTGACATTGCTTTGAGAAAAACTATGGTTGTTTGAAAGACTTAGAAAAAATTGGCTGCTCTGTAACAGCTAAATGGCATGAAATATGCTGCCTCAGAATGTATGAATATCTAACACATCTGAAAATCTGTCCATTTCATTTAGGTGTCTAAACTGGAGATGCATACTTTGGCCCTACAGATAATGAGTATGAAATGTACAATTTCTCTGTTTATCTAAAAAGAAAAAAATTTGATTATGTGTCTACATATTTTAAAACAGGCTAATGTATTATTATATGATTCCTTTTATTTAAGTATTTTGTAAATAAGATACTGCAATAAAATAAACACATTCTTTTTGTGTACATACTCCATTTCTTTAAAATTTGAGGCAATATTAATGGGAAAACTTAATTGACTCAGCAGGCATTTAATAATTCTTAAAATTATCTTTTACTTTTTTCCTTCAGTAGAAAACCTTCCAAACACAATTTATTTAATTGCAAAAGCAATTAAACTTAGTACAGTAAAATGCACAAGCTATTGAACATGCCTGTAATCGGCTAATTTGTAAACACAGTGAATAGGGAAAACGATTCCAGCCTCAAATCCTAAGAAGCTCCTTTATACAGCATTAGAGGGAAATACATGTTTATGATAGTACCATGAAGTAACCTACAACAAGCTTGTTTTGGTGATACACAAAATTTCTTACTTCCAGATACAGAAAGAAATACTTATTCAACAAAATCTTTCTGAATTTCCAACAAGCTCCTTCTATCTATCCCACCAAACATTACCAATCACCCTCATGCATAACCCTACTACCTCTTGCCTTGCCCTGTAAGCGGACAAGGACATCTTTCAGAACATTACTACATTTTTCTACCTACTCACTGAACATGAGGCAGCAGTGTGCCCAGGTGGCCAAGGCCAATGACATCCTGGCCTGTATCAGCAATAGTATGGTTGTTTAGCCTGGTGAAAGAGGCCCAGGGGAGACCTTAGGGCTCTCTACAATTACCTGAAAGCGATTGAAGCCAGGTGGCCGTCAGCCTCTTCTCCCAGGTAGGAAGTGACAGAACAAGAGGAAATGGTCTCAAGTTGCATCAGGGGAGGGTTAGATTGGCAATTAGGAGCAATTTCTTCACTGAAAGGGTTGTTAAGCATTGGATCAGGCTGCCCAGGGAAGTGGTGGAATCACCATCCCTGGAAATGTTCAAAAACATGAAGGTGTGGGACATGGAGACATAGTTTAGTGGTGGATTGGCAGTGCTGCATTGGATTTGATGATCTTAAGGATCTTTTCCAACACAAATGATGTTATGGTTCTATTTTTACCAATTCCACTTCTGGCTTCTTAAAAATTGTGTCAAAACATATGAAAAGCTATATATTCATTTACTACTGAGATGGTATTTCCTAGAACATCTCTTTCCTTGACATTCCTGTGCTGAGGGTTGCAGAGAGGTAGAGAGCAAAAGGGAAGCTTCTGAGCTGGGATGACTTGCCTTCTCCATAAAGACAGCAGGGGATACAGATGAGAAGTCCAAGAAAGCCATGGGACTGTTCAGACCCACATTCAAACTTAAAACTAAATTAAACAATAGACTAGTGTTTTCTGGTGCCTTCTGAAAATCAGCTCTACTACATTTTTAAGGGTTCATGGGGATGGTTGTGGACTACATCAGACAGGTTTGTTCCCTCGCAGGAAAAAGAAGAGGAAAAGCTGACAGGAGTGACTTTCCTCAGATGCTAGCCACCACTTCAATGGTGACACTAGTCGTAAGAGCCTTTAGGATTGTGCTGACATAATCTGGAGGCCAAAAAAGTCTTTTCTGGTAAGCTGTTGCTGTGGCCTTAGCCATTAAAGCAGGGCTGAGTTAGCTCTGCTATCACAGTTCAATTATTTATGTATTTCAGCTAACTGTCCTTGGACGTACCACTGGAAGAACCTTTTCTGCCTTTCTCTGTGCTTTCTTATCTCTAGTTTGTGGACTAAACTGCAGAAAGGAAAGCAGGATAACTCTATGGTGTGCAGAGGTGTCAGCCTGAAATCAAATAATACTGCAGTGAAAATCAGGCTTTTCTCAGCATCCGTCTGTACTGCAGACTGTAGGATAGTACAGAGATGTTTAAACCTATTTTCAGTATTTCTGCATAACACTGGGGGTTGTACTGTGGACATATCTACTTGAAGTCATAATGTAAAGCCTAAGCATGATTTTATTAGCAAAAATGCACCATTAGATTTCTATTGAGTAATTTTGTTTTTACAGCCCTGTTTTGGCTGTATTGCTTGCTAACCCATAGACTAAAAGCCTTCTTTATTTCTGCAAATACAATGCCTGTGCTTTTTAGTTTATATGGAAGTTTTTCTATTTATCAGTTCAATGGAGAAGAACTGCCATCAGAAAGTGACATAAAGCTCCAAAGTTTCTGCAGATGGATAATATCAACCAAAGGTCAGTAAATCTCGTAATAAAAAGCTGTATAATATGGAACAATGGTCAATACTTCATTAAATGTCATCATCAGAAGCTGTAAAAGTTGAATGAAAAAGTTACCTGAAAGTCAACAGATCTGCTATCAATATTTAGATAGGGAGCTCAGTGTAAAGCCTTGGCCTTGAATACACAGGTAACACATTACTTTGCGGTATGATTGAATTTGGTTTTAATTTTGTCAAAACATAGAGAAAAATGAGACCATGATGCCTAAGTACTTACTTAATGTAATGGACTGACCTGCTGTAACTGGACCTACATCTGTAGGATTTTGTCCAAATGTCTAGAGAATTTGTGGCACATTAACCACTCTGCTTGTGCTAATTCTTCTTTCTAGGTTAGGAGGCTGCATCCTTTACTCAGATATACCTCATGGTTACTCTAGCTTGGAAATCACAGTACTTAAGTATCTGAAGCATATGTAAAAGTTGAACTTTAAACAAAAGCTTCTTTATTATTGTCTTTATGTACTTCCTTAGGTAAATTGCTTAGTACAAGTATTGGCATGTTGTTCCAACACTGTATACATAAATTACAGTAAAATTACTGTTTTCTTTATTCAATCTTCTTGACTGAAAGAGAAATATGTATTAAATTTAGTGAACATGAAACTTTCCTGAAATGAAAGAAGGATTTTTTATTTTCTTGAATTTATACTAGACTTCAGAATTACTGTAATTGAAATATTTAATATCCCTCCTTTTTATAAAGGGATTACAAGGAAAACCCTTCTGGGGCTAATTTAAAACAAACAAGTCCCAGTAACTATCACTGAGAACTCTTTAACCTACATGATAAAGTATGTGTATGATATTGAAATGCAAGTAACAAGGTAATATCTAAATGATTACATTTTAATGAGTGTCATACATTTTATTCCCTCAGTGCTTGCGGCATTATTATATTCCATCATGTTTACTTTATTACGCTCACATATTATTCATTTATTGACATATTTAAGAAAACATACTATGTAGCCTAATTAAACCTAGATTTTTTTATTTTTTTTTATGTGCTTCATCTCAATACATGCTATTAGGGAATTCACCTGGTTTGAAGTCTCTACTTGTAGAAACAATTTCCCTCTTGCAGATCAAATACACTAATATTCACTTCACCCTTCAAAAACTCAGGAATTCATGCAGTTTACTTACTAGTGGAATGCAGAAAGGCCGAGGGCGTAATTACCTTTACAGTCAAATCATCCTGGTTTAAAAAACAGCCAAACAAAAATAACCCATGAAAAACTGTTTCTTTTCCTTTGATTTGACTGGTGTTTTAATGCTACTGGTGCCATTCATGGTAGGTCCCCATCATCTGCAGATCTGATGGGATGATGAACTAGCAGCATGGAGGTGAGGAACTAGTTAAAATAGCCCTGTTGACGGAGAAAATGCAGCACGACCAGCACCCTAAGTATCTAAAATACACCTTCTGGGCTATTTCTGGTGTAGGCAGTAGTTAGTTCATTTCTTAGCACAAACTAACAATAAGCAATAGGACATGGATCACCATTCTTTGTTGAGAACAGCAGCTGTGCAAAACTAAGGTGTTGTGAGAAAGGCACACTTCTGTGCACAAGGAAGCACGTGTATTTGGAGGATGGTGGCTTGCATCATCAAGGAAAATAACACTTCTACAGAGTATCAGCTGTCAGTGAAAGGTAAATTAATAGATATTAATAGACTTTGAGAAAGTCCAGGAGCAGTGGGGAAGTTCAGATAGGCACTCCAGCACCACTTTCTCTTTGTCGAAGTGTCAGCACTTCTTGCACAAGTGACAATAAGGACCAATTAATTTGGAAAACTGCAGGAAGGTCTGTTTGCTGTAACTGTTGTACATCTGCAGGGCCCAGGGATGCCAGCTGTGCTGAGAGCAGCCAGGGTGTCAGGCAGTGGCACTGGCAAGTGAGCATGAGAGCGCTTGGTGGCATAAGGGGTGGTGGCGGAGCTCCAGCCAGGCAGCCAAGGAGGGGGACAGGGACAGGTATGGTCCAGCCCAGCTTGGTATGTACAGGCACATGAGGCTGTGCTTGTTGTGGTGCATGTTGTGGGAGCTCCTCCAGCAGCGGTTTCTTGAAAACTGACAAACTCCATCTTGCTGCATCCCTGTCAAGGCCCACATAAAAAGTCCTTGCATTTCCCAGCCTCTCCCCACTCTCCTGGGGGGCAGCTGCTTACACTGATCCTCCAGTTTTGAGTCAGTGTAAGCAGAAAGTCCTGTGTATCAGCTGGAGAAGCTGATTTTCACAGCTCATCCTTCATCTTTGTTGTAGAATCGCTTGGGCTCTTCCTCAGAAATGGCTATGTTTCTGTGATTCCTTTGTCTGGTGTATGCAGTTGATTAAAATCTCTGGGTGCAAAGCTTTTTGAATGAAATGTCCTCTATAAATAGTTACTATCATTGCCAAAATGATGTTGAAACCCTGCTTATTTCCCTATTCTTTTTCCTTTTGGTTCCTTTGGAAAAAGGAATAATAATAATAATGAATAAGGTGATGATACCATCTTTTCTATTGCTTTAGTCTTCTAGATATGTCAGTATTATCTGTCTCAGTGGTCATCATTGCAAGGAATTGATATAAACTCTTATTAGGAAACTATGTTAAAGCTTGAATTACATTTAGTTATCACCTTGAATTTGCTTGTCTGTCCTCCAAGGTAATTCTAAGCCAGAAAACCATTAGCAATACCTTAGTAACTCCTGATGTACATCACCTTTACAACAACTCAACTGCTAATAAATTAAATTTATTCCAAAAAATAGTAACCTGTGTTCTTGAAAATTAAACAAATCCTATCACTTTAAAGAAACAATATGCATCACTCATTTACTCTTTCCTTCTGAGACTAGTATCAGCTGTATTGGCACATAAATATTCTACCTTGATCAATAAGCACAGATCAATAAGCATTTAGAGAAGGCAGCTCTTGATAAAGTCATTTATGAAAGACTTCTTAGAGAAGCTGTTACCAGTAGAAGACAGTGACCTCCTGTGTATTTCATTTTGCTATGAGTTTCTACAAGTTGTAAGCTAGTTGATGTGAACACCAGTCCTAATTAGCATGACTGCACATCAGCTTGAAGCTTCCTTAATATCAGCAGTGCTACAACTAGCTGTGCAACTGAAGAAACATGTGGCCATCCCTGTCGTACTACACTGTTGGAGTTACAGAGGTGTTGCCGTCTATTAGTAAAAGACACTACAATTTAGAAGACCAGGTATTTTACATTTTTTTAGCAGTAGGGCTAAAATCTATACAGAGCTTCGGGTGCAGTAACAATTTCTTTGAAACAGACTGAGCAAACCCATTGTTTTTCAATAGTAATAGTAAAAAACCTAGATTTAAAAAAAAAAAATCTAGATAGAGCTCTGGCCCCCACAGAAGGAGGAGCCTGGTGAATGCTAAAATAAAACCCAAAAGCACTGGAGAGAGATATCCTTGTCACTTTTTGCTACTCTCATCTCACTTTACCTGCATCCATTAGGTCCAGAGGGGTGTGCTGTGCATGGGGCATCCCACCAGCTTTGCCTACCTGCAGTATCCAGCAGCAGATGGCCCTTTGTTTTTTTTTTCAGTCACATTTCTCAGCTTTTCTTTTTTCATTTTTTTCTAAATCCTGTGCTTTATCTTTTATTGCTCACCAGAGGGAGATAACAAGAATAAACCCCTTTGTTCCAACAGTGATAAAAACAGTAGAAGGAAAGATGGCATCCTTCACCTTCCCTCAAATCAACAAAAAGTGGTCTGAAGGAACGCTGTATGTGTGTGGTTGTGGATTAAGGAGGTGTATTGAGCCAACAAGAGGCCAGGGTGGTTTGCTTTGTCCTCTTGGCATGCCAGCAGCAAAAGATTTGCAGGAGAAAATGACTATCTGCAACAATTCCTATACATTTCTCTATCCAAAACATCTGTCTCTTGGTTGGAAGGGAAGCAGTAACAAATCATTCAAGATCATGAGTATCCAAAAGGTCCTGACCCTGCAAGCTGCGTATCAGAGTCTCCTGTAAGCTTTGGGACCAGTCTGCAGGCAGCAGCTTACCCAGTGTTCTATCACTTCACTTTTTACACGATAAGGCTATGCTGGGCAGGGTGGTGATGGCAGTCTTAGCAGGACATGATGTTTGCTTTTTCCCACCATGGAAAATTCAAATAATCTCCTTAGCACTCTCTGCCCTATGGGCAGAGGACTTTTCTAGACCTATGAGACAATACATATCAAGAATTAAAAGGTAACCACTCCTGGTCTAGACAGCACTCTGAGCATGAAAGTCTCAAATTTTGCTTAATATAGCTTTTCCGCAAAGGGATGTTTAACATACAACAATCAAAATGAGTACAGAGCCCTTGGTGGCCTAGATCATTAGACTAAAGTTTCTTGTCAAGAAAGGGGTTTTTTTCCCTTTATTCCAAAATTGAAATGTCACAGTCCATTTACACTTTAATTTTTCTGCTTGAAGACATTCTTATAAAGCTATGCCCTGGCCACTGCTTCAGAGCTGAGGTGACTGGGAGCAGTCCATAAAGTGATTAGGAAAGAAAGAGGACAGGGTTCACATTCCCTTAGTCAGGAAGATCCCTGACATGAAGTCTCCCCCATCATAGTTTGGGTCACTTATTACCTCAGCATTGTTACCACCAGTACTAACAATTTTATGCACTTAGACTGTCATTTCCCACACTTTTCATTGGTCTGAAAACAAGTTCTCAGAAAAAAAAAATATCCTTTGTTACAGAATAAAAAATGCAACCCCCTGAAAATACTTGTTTTATCTCAGTACTCCTTCTTGGGGTTTTTTTGTGGATTTTTTTGGTTAAGCCAGAAAAGAAGAAAGGATAATGCCACAATCTTGATACCAGGCAGCAGATTCAAACCACGGGTGTTCATCCCTGTGAGAGGGGAGGGGTGGATCTCACTAGTAGTCCCCCTTCAAGCAGCAGGGCTCCCTCTCAGTGAGAGGCTTTGGCAATGCATTCAGCAGAATGCCAGTCATATCGGTCAATATGGATCTTGCTACTAAACGAGATTTTTGTGCACTGAAGAAGCCCTGCATGTTCTTTACTCAAAGGCTATTTTCATTCTTTTCAAAACCATTGTCAAAAGCATAAAGAAACAAAATTATTTTTCCTTAAATACCGCATATCTTATTTTAGTAATGTCCTTACTTTGTAGTGCATTTCCACAGATAATGCTGTGCATGGTACAATATATTTTGCCAGTATTATTGAAAAGAGATGCACAAGGGACAAGAAGATACGATGTTTATCTCATTATCTCCAGAAGCCTTCATATAAAATTGTAAATGGGTGTTTTCATAAAGCTTTCCAGTTCTCACCACCCAGTACTAATCAAAGCTTTGTATAAATTCACACATCTTGTCACAAGCACAGGAAAAATATTGGGACATTAAAAATGTAAGACATGCACACGACCTTTTAATTTTGCATATTTTGGTATCTTTGTTTTGAACTTTTGCAGGGGAATTCAATGCTGTCCTATTAAGAGATATTTTCTATATGTGTGTGTATTAGCTGTAGAAGTACCTGCACCAGGAACACAAAATTCACACATGAAGCTGAGTTAATACAGACACACAGGGACATTCACCCTCTTCCCAAGAGCCTTGCAATACAATTTAAAGTAAGCCGCAAGAGAAAGCAATAATCATTGGGAAGAAAGAGGGGAGAGGACGGGATATCTCAGATAGCACCAAGATACACAACCCATTGTAGATTTAGCTTTAAGGCCTTCTTTTAATTTCCTGTGTAGCAAGCTTCTGGCTGGGTGGGTATTTCTGGCTGCCGCTAATATCAGGGAAAAGCAGGAGCCTGCTCCAGTGGCATTTGCACAGACTGATTTGTTCAGTGGGACATCTCTCCCCTGTCAGTCAAGGCCACATAGTAGTTCCAGAGTGCAACCACAAAAAACTGTCTTCCTGAGACCTGGGCCTTTTTAACTCAGAGCAGTGCTGGGGTGCAAGTGCAAGTCCCCATTATTTGAGGTCTCTCTCTCCTGTTGGTCAGGGTTGCCCCAGGGGGCCAGTGCACTTGCACTGCAAAACTTGGAAGAGGCAGGGGGATATTCTCATTAAAGTAACTGTGAATCCCTTGGGAAAATCCTGACTTTCAAGAAACTCAATTTGTTGTTTGACCTGTCTTCTTCAGAGGGGCTACTGGAGAAGGCAGAGGAAAAGTCTGACTTATGGTGCACACTGACACATTGGGCAGAATCACAGGAATATATAATTTATGAATCGTTCTGTATTAACTCACCTACAGCTTGTAAAAAGATGCATAAAATGTTGCCTGAGGTACAGCCTAGCAAATCAATTAATAATTGGTAATCCACTAATAACAACCAATTTCTAAAGTTTAATAGAGTTTTGTGATGAAAGGTTGTTCAGATGGTTTGATTTCTTACTGCCTTGTATTTTGTATAATCATACGCATATGGAAAAAAAGGCTGGAAAGCTCTGTCAAGTCAGACAGACAGTGACATAGCTTGGACATTTACAGATAATCAGATGGGTGGAGAATCAGATCCTTTTTGTGAAGACAAGGGTGAAAGACAAAGCCTAACTTGGACAGTAAGAGATAGGAATGTTATTAGCAATTAATTAATAGTGCATTTATTCTACATAGCACTTGTTGTAGTGGCTTCTGAATATGTCATTTTAGCAGTCTTTTTTCTTAGCAAGTCTTAACAGATCATGCAAAAAAATCTTGGCAGTCACAACATTAGTCTGCTACACATTTAAACAGACTGTTGAAAGAGAATTTTTTAACAGCTAAAATCCAAGCACCTGGCAAATAGAATGTTTTGCAAGGAGATTGGTTATTTCACTTGACAGTTTTATTAAACTTTAATCGGCTTCTCAATGAGTGCATTGTTTAGTACCCAATGTTCCTATGGCCTAAATCAGGGACTTTTAAAAAGATGAATACTTATTTTTCTGATTCTCAAGCACAGTGCAGTTCTGCTGTCTTTCATTATCAACCGTGAACCAGAGACAAAAATTGTGGAGATAAAAGGAGGCAATAAAACAAAATTAAAGTGCTGTCAACACTAGATTTGTCAGTAATTTAATGAGCTTTGCCATAATGGGTGCTGATTATAGGTAATATTTCAAACGCCATTCATCACTCAACAAAATAACATACTTTTAGGAGACAGCTGTAACTGTGTTCTGCAATGATAGAGGTACTCATAGACAAGATTGATGTGTGCTGTGAGCAGGTGACATTGCTACCATGCTCCAATTAAAAACTATGTGCATTACACAATGTAAAGTTATCTCCTGCCCAGTGTTTGCTTCACAGAAAGCCTAAATAACAGTAACAGAACACCCACCTCGTCTGGAACTATCTCCTGCTAGCCATTCCCATGGTTTTATACAGAGCTGATGTTTCCCCCATTTCCCTCTGATCTCTGAATCTTCTCCATGCTGCAAGAATGCCTGTAGCATGTTCAGGCAGTAGCCAAAGGTGCATGATAAGGCTCCTGCCCTGTCTGGCGACTGTGGATCCCCCAGTCCTGTAAGCAAACACCCATCAGCAGCCAGGCCTCATGGAGACAGCCTTTATGGCCAGCATTATGCAATGTTAAAATTTCTGACCCAGGGAGCACAGAGAGACATTTTAATTGCTCTATCATTGCCCATGGTACCTAAGAACCTTGTCTCCAGTTATTTTATAGGAATGTGAAAAACATGAAGAGTTTACTGAAGGACTTACAGGCAAATTGTTCAGATGTGTCAGATCTTTCAGTTGCCTTCAAAGCATTTTGCAACTACAAATCTAGTTGTTTCCATTGACTACTTTCACTTCACACTTGTGGGGATGAGAAAATCAGGTCAGTCACATCTGCTGAGTGTCATCCTCTACTTATTTGCGTTGGTATAACCAGGTAGTTGCTAAACCTGTGAAAAAAGAGAGGAATGAGTAGTTAGCACAATGACTCACAACTTGTGGGTGTGTGCAAATAATCTCAGAAGTGTCTTGCCAGATGGGAAATCTGCTTGGAACTTGATCCTTTGTGTCCACAAGGAGCTGTACTGAAATGACAGCCTGACTTCAATGTAGACACAGGTACTTAGATACCCAAAATCATTTCAATTGCACATTCACCTTTACGTTACTTGTTACAAAAAATAGTGGTGAGCTTTCTTGTTAGCAGAGATCGAAAAGATTACATCAAAGCTAATAAAAAAGGCAGTTCTAGAGGAAAACTTATGTGAGACCAAGTCCTTAAAATCTTTGTTGATCCTGGTAGTTCTGACTCACATAACCACATCCTCCTTATCAGAGCGCCCTTCATCTGGAGAAGGGGGTTACCAAAGAGTCTGAGAAAATCTGATCATGCATTACCTAGACCTGGTTGTAAGGTTCAATATATTGATATTCCTGAAGCCAAGAAAAAATTGTTTATATGTACTAAGATTTTCATCGATGCCCCAATCAGAAGCATTCAGCATTCTTCAAATATGTAGCCATTGCTTTATTTTAACCACCTTTTGTCACTGATCCATGGGATATCAGACATCAGGACATCAGCAATGTAGGCCAGTGCCTATGGACTATTATGTGAGACTATGGCAGATGTTCTGTGTAATCTGATATGGACGGAGGGAAAAAAGCACAAACCCATAGTAGCTGACTATTGTCAATGGCTCATGCCATACAGTGCACACAGCACTGGACCTGACATTGACATTGAGTTACATAGCACCAAGTGGCCCAGGTCAGGCCAGGGAACTCTAAATTTGGAGCATTTACAGGTATGCTTCTAAATGTCAGTCAAGGCATAGATAGTATTGTTTTGCTTTTTTGAGGCATGCCAAATCACTTTTGGATTGAGATTTGTGCAAGTGATTTTCATTTCTTTCTGGGGCGCTGTGAAACATGATGTCAAGGTTGTGAAAAAGGCTGACTAGCTGTTTAATGCAGTCCAAACTCAGTAAGTGCTGCAATGAATGGAGGACTTTATTTTGTCTCCAGCCATTGTTAGATGAAGACACAAATCTCCTGAGATTCCTTACAAAATCCAAAACATTGCAGCCCAGTTCAACACACGGTAGCCAGAAAGTTGACTTGGATCAATAGCTGAGGAGATTCTGGATTACCATTTCATTTTGGATATTCATAGTGTGGACATGATCAGTTTCTCTTTCTCTTCTTTCATGAGGATGAGATCCAAGCTCAGTGCCCATCACTGCACATACAACACAGCACACCTCAGTCCAGTACCTGCATCACTCCATGCTCCTCAGGGCAGGGGGGAACCGCCTGCCAGCAGCCACCTTCCTTGGTAACTTCCTGTTCTCAAACCATAGTTATTCAGGGTCATGTCATTTGTTTCAGCCTGTTTTTATTGACTAGGTAAATAACTCCCTTGATTACAGCAGTTACAGTTTTCCCTGGGGTTATGTTTGGCAACAAGCTGCTCACCCTTCTTCAACTGCACTGTTAATTAGGAGGTCTGTGTTTCCCTTCTTGTCAAAAGCAACTAAGCTCCCTGCCACTGTAATTCTTTCTTCTCCCTTCTCCTAGGGTGAGAGAACAGTGAGTGTTTGCTTGGTTATGCTTCAAGTCTTCTGTATGCTTTTAATGAAATCTGTAATTAATACTTTGAGAGGCTTTTTTTCCCCTGTGTCTGAGCACATCTTGAGCACAACTTTTTAATGGCAATAAACAAAAATAAAGAATGGTTAATTGCACTCCCAGCATGACTCTGACATTTCTGTGAACGATGCAACAGCCTTGGATGGCTAAATGTGAATATCTAAAAGATGTCAGCATTGTATTTGTAACAAGAACCAGATTCCATTAACTAATTACAAGTTAGAGGAAAAAGACTGCCAAATCTTTTGCAGCGTTAAAATCCAGGCATGCTGGACTTTCTGGGAACACAGAGCAAGATATTAGTGCCCTTTTCTAGGTTTTAAAAGAAAGCAGCAAGTCTTTGACCTGTTAAAATGTACGAAGAGCATGAAAAGCTCGAATGGATTCCAGCTGAAGCCAAAGACAGAACTAGACATGTCAATATAAGCAGAAATGAGCCCAAAACATTCCCACATGGGAAACTGATAATAACATTATAATTTATAAATACTGAATATATATTTCTTATTGCCATCACATATCACAGACTGAGAGTTTAGTTTTAGACTTTGAGAAAATTAGACATTAGTATGCTTCTAGATACAAAATAATCACAAGAGATTGTGTTCGTCTCACATAACCTGTTAAGAGTCTATTCATAGCCAAGGGAGGGAGAAAGACACCTCCTGAGACTGACTCAGGTTTTCAGCTTTTAGGCTCCCAGTTTAAAATGAGATGTGCTCTTCACTTAAAAGAGAATATACATTTTAAATTTGTAATCAAGAGAAGATAATTTTTCAAGCAAGACATGCTACACTTTTCATATCTGGAGTACAATTAATATGCTACTGATCAGTACCAGGACCAGAAATCTGGAATATAATGAGGATGCAGAACTTTCTGTATAGCATAATGTGCACTTGAAAGGATTTTGTATTTTTCTGAATAACAAAATGTTGGTCCTTGCCCAAGGTAGGCTGTTCAACTAGATGAACCACAGATCTGCTGGGAAGACTGTCATGTACTTATTAATGTATTCTTATTCTTACCTATCTTCATATTCTTTTATAGACTTTTATATTACATTTTCAACCCTCAACCTGACTTTATGAAAGAAGTTATATACTCACTGAACAAAAAATATATTTATTTGCTCTAATTCCCTACTACAAATTGTCCTGTTTGATACTTACAAATCCTTCAGCACTTTGTACTATAACATTTCCATATCATTTGATTTTAAGGTATGCAACTGTTTTTGAGTTTTGGGAATCCCTTTTGTACCAAAAAACTACATAGACAGGTTTATTACAATGCCTTAGGACAGAAATCACAGGCGTATTTAAAAACTTGAGCCTGGGAGAAGGTGATGTGATACATGGCATATCCATGCAGCCTTCAGCATCTATTGTGAAGATACAAGAAATGGCAATTCTGTCACATGCAAAGGGTGGGCTAGATAAAGGGACAGGGAGGTGGATTGAAAACTGGCTGAAATGCAAGGCCAACCCTGTTTTATCATCCTTTTTAATGACCTGGACGATGGGAAGGAGTGCACCCTTAGCAAGTGCAAACCACAAAATCAGGAAGGAGTGACTGTTTCAGAGTATGGGTGTGCTGCCCTTCTGAGAGACCTGAGCAGGCTGGAGAAATGGGATGAAAGAAGCCTCCTGAAGTTCAGTACAGGGAACTGCCAAACCCTGCACGTGTAGAGGAACAAGCTTGGCACCAGCATTTGCTCGGGTCTGACCAGCTGGGAAGCATCTTGAGAGAGAGAGCATTCTTGGGCTTCTGGTAGACAACAAGGTGACCACAAGCCAGCAATGTACTCTTGCTGCAAAGGTAGCCAGTGGCTGCCTGGACTGCATTAGGAAGAATGTTGCCATCAAGTCAGGGGAGGTGGTCTCTTCACTCAGCGCTGGTGAGGCCACACCTGGTCCAGTTCTGAGCTCCTCAATATGAGACACAGATTTCTGGAGTGAGTACAGCAGAGGGCTAAGATGGTTAAAGGTCTGGAGCATCTGACAGATGAGAAGAGGCTGAGAGAGCTGCGACTGTTCAGTCTGGGGAAAAGAAACCTCAGGGGAATCTCATCTGTGAGTATAAGGGAATGAAGAAGAGGAAGTCAGGCTCTTCTCAGTGCTCCCCAGTGCAAGGACAAGAGGCAGTGGGCACAAATTGAAACGTGAAATTTCATCTGATCACAGGAAAGGACTTTTTTTTAACAGTGAGAATAGTTAAACACTGCAACACATTGCCAAGAGAAGTTGTAGAGTCTCAATCTGCAGATGTATTCAAACCCAACTGGGTATGATGCTGGGCAGCCTACTGTAGATGACCCTGCTTGAGCAAGGGTAATGAACTAGATGACCTTTCTCCCAACCTAAGTGGTTTTGTGACTTTGTGATTCATGATCCCTGAAAGCCCTGGTATCGCAAATACCTTACCTATAACTGCAAAATGAATGGCTGTTTGCTCTGTCTTTGTAAAAAGTTTCCAGAAGCTTGGTTAAAACTAGTCCAAACACTTTTTTATCCCCCACAAAATCATATTGCTTTCTTGAAAATTCCTATACACCTTTCTTCATATATTTCAGTTTGGAATATTTTCATTTCAGAAAGCTTTGAAACTCCTTCATATTTGACTTCATGCATTTTCATTTATTATTTTTAAATGTTTCATAACAGATCAGGAGTAACGGTGCTACAGAATAGATGGAATGTTTAATTTTTCGTTTTATTGATTGAAATGGTACTTTTTTTTTAATGTCATATCTCAGGTTGATTCATTTCAGTTCACAGGGAATCTGGAGAAGGTATTCTGCCCAACCATAAAGTAGTAATTTATCTTCATGACTCTAGAGTAAAATCAAAATAACAAGAATATTTCCTTTACGTGTATATGCAGTATGCTTGCTTGTGGTAGTGCACCTTATATACTACAACAGGTATTTTATGAAAGAAATCAACATTAAAAATATTTGAAATTATCAAAATTTAAAAATAAGTTTTTCATATTAATTTTAATTTGCAAAACCTATTTCATTGGAAAATAAAACTGTGTCTTCAGTCAAGCAAGACATTTCAAAAAGTCATAATTTCCAGCAAGTTAGGAATTTTGTTCAGCTCAATTTCTCCAGATTATGAGTGTTTTACTAATACATTTCATAAGCAGCATCTGAGAAAGGGCATCACATAAGGAGGACCTGATCCCCTGGATGTTATGTACACATAAATCAGAGCTGAAAGTTTCCCAAATTGAAATGAGAGTTTTGTTGTGTCATGCCAATAAATCTGAGAGGAGAATCAGGTAGAGAAGTAACCAGTTGGTTATTTAGATACTAATTAACTTTCCAAGACTTCAGTCCATCACCGTTTCACAGGCATGCAGCAGAAGTCTTTCTGGACATTTCCAGCCAGATGTTGAGAAGCCCCAGTTTCCCTGAAAGGAAAATGTTTTAACACATTAAAGATGCTCAGCAGCATCTAGAACCAGGTGTGTTCAGATGGTCTCTGGTGAAAGAGCCTGTTTAGGGACTGCCAAATAACCACACTGGTACCACATGCTGCGGAGGGATCCTAGGAAGGGGAACTTCAGTAGGGTGCTTGAGCAGGACTGTGACGCAGTGGAGCTGGCCTTGCCTGCTGGGGCTTTTCTGCCATGACAGACACCGGGTCATTACCGTGTTCCAAAATGAATACTGACATTAAATGAACAACAAAAGGGCCACCATGCATTTCTGTCCAAAAATAAGATCTGAAACACTAAAAAGCTGGTAAAAAAATAAAGGTTCTCTACTCTCTTGGCACTAAGCAAGTATAAAAAATAAAACAAGGAAGTCTGAATACATATGCTAGACATTAACAACAGATCTAAAATCAGTAAATGAAAGAAAGTTCTGTAAGTACTGTCTCTGATAATATATTCTATTTCAAGAAAAGCATTTATTTTTCACTGTCTTCTCAGTACTCCAGTGGTAGTCTGTGAGCTAAACAGAAACTATTTTTTTTATCCTGGCTAACAAATGAATCTTTACAGTCCTGGGCTGTTTAACAGATAAGGACTTTTCTAAAATGGTTATAGTTTGCTCATTTCTCAGATGTCTATTACTTTTCAGGAGGGTATCAGAAATAAAGTTTTCTCAGACTTTAGCGTCAACCTATGGATGCTCATTAACTACCCTAGGACAGAACATGGGTGGCTTCTGGGGTGGAAAGTAGGGAAAGATGAAAACAGGGAGAAGGCAGCATCTGAAGGACCGGAGAACAGACACAGACCTCTTGACCATCCAGAGTAAAAAGGGATGAAAGAGTTTGCAGTTCTCTTGCTATGTTTTCTGAGGAAAGACCTGCTTTCACTGTAAGAAATTAGGTAAAGAAAAACATGTGGATGAAAGCTTATGAGGTCATGTAGTCCGTGATGCTATAGCACAAACATAGCTCTACGGGAACTAATTTTCAAAGAAGACTTGTTTTGGTCTTAGAGGCCAAAAGGTCTGTTAGATCATCGCATGGACCTTCTTATATATTAGCATATCAAATTCTGGTTTTCCCAAGTTACACTAGTATACAGTCTGGTAGCATGTATATTTTTTGGATAATGTATATCTTGAATAAAGGCATACTGAAAACCTTGAAACCCTGAGGCCTTGCTGTAATGGGTCATGTTACAAACATTTGCTTTATGTCTAATTGGAATCTGACTGTTTTCAGGTACCTGCCACTGAATCTTATTATCTCAGTGTCTGCTAGAATAAATGGGCTTTTCAGACTTGGTATCTTCTTCCCAGGGGAATCCTAATGCAATCCTGTCATCTTTCAGTCTTCTGCTTAGTAAGATGTCAAGATATTTAAATCTCTTCCTTTAAAGACACTTCTTTTTTTATATAAAAAACTAGACTTTTTTTAATTACTATTATTTATTCTGTTCTCCATCCTTTGCTGCATTTCCTATTTTTTGCTACATTCTTTTTTATATGTAGACATTGATTTTCCCTATTAAAATCATTATGTTTCCTAGATTATGAAGTTATTCTCCATTAGACTGAATTTGGAAATTCAAACTCTGTGATCTCAAAGCTTCTCAGATTTCCAAGATGCAGCCAAGAATTATGTAAGCAAGTTAAAGAGCACATATAACTATGTGAATAAGATTTTTAAGTCTTAAACAATGTGAAATAGATGGCTGAATTTCCCAGTCCTCTATTTTTTCCCTCCTACTTACCCATGTCCAATGTTTATATACAGATTTGCTCTATATTTAGTAATTGGATTATCTTATTGTTTGGATTTCTTTATTCACACTGATAGGATTTCTTTGATTCATACTAGTCTTTTAACATCTCTCCCTCCTACAGGGTCATTTTTTGCAGCTCTGCATTGCATTTTTATGAGATGTATACACTTGCAATTACAGGTGCTCTGTAAATCATCATCACTGTGAATCACAGACAAATAAACCAGGTTGATGAAAGACTTTTTACTGCTATCAGTTAAAACATAAAATGGGTTACACAGACAAGCAGTGACCAGTGAGATCAGATTGGTATCTACAGTTTTAATCTCTGTTCTTGGCTGTGGTAGAGAAAAATGGCTATCATTTATCACTAGCAAAGCATGCAGTAAGCAGTAAGAATGTGTGAGCTCAACGACATTAAACAGCAGATGCTGTGTACGTACATAAGCCGTGATGTACAACATATCTACTACAAACATTAGCAGTACGCTGTAATTATGAACACAAATACATTATAGGTGACTTGAAACAGCAGAGTTCAGATAATTGCAGTGGGAAAATGTAATTGCAATGAGCAAGCATCATTAATTGATTTAGATACTCAAGGGCCAACTAAAATTGCTCCACTACACTGTGGAAAAACCACACAGTATTCCAATTAAACCAAAGAAAAACAGCAGGGGAACTCTCAAAGTAATGGAAGAATATGGCTACCTCTGTTTCCTCTTTCAATACACTGTTCTGACCATAAGGCTAATAATCCTGGTATACAGTTTGTGACAAACAGTGCATTGTTGCAAGCAGCCATATATTTGTATTTTTCTTCAGTTTGAAAACAGTGAGACTTCAGTGCCTCAGGTATGATCAGGTGAGTACAGCCTATTTGCTTCACAGTTTATGGAATCCACACTGATGACCTGATGTCTAAGTAGCTCGTCTAACAGTTTTGATGAATCTAATCACTGACTTCTAGGGGAAAAAGAGGAGAGTGCCAGGGACACAAATCCACCATGCAATGGCTCTGTTAAGCCATCCCTGTCTAATCTCTCACCCATGCATAGTGGCATGGAATCATGTTCTCAACATGAAATGCACAGAGTTCAGAGGACAACCTCTCTTCCAGTTTAGATAAAACGCTGCCAGACTCCAGCAATGCTGAATCTTGCATGCAAAGCAACAGTTACTCTTTGAGATTCATTCTGATAAACGGTTGTAATTTTGATCATTCCTTCTAAAACCAAAATATGTATTGCTATTGTTCAGAGATTGTTCATGCCTTCAACAGAGATTTTCAATTTGATTTGAAATAAATTCTTGAAATATAAAAAAGCTAAATTACTGAAAGATAAGATCTGAAAGTTTTAGTATTTGAATTCTTTCTATTGTAAGTCAAAAAGGAAATCCCATATCAAACTACTTTATAAAGGAAAGTATTAAAGTGGTTTCAATCATAGTGACCAGTTCTGTTCACATCCTTTAGCTGCAGCAAAGTTTTGGAGTATAAATTTGAGCATGTGAAAAGTCCCAAAGAAGTCACCACTCTGTCAACATCTAGTATACAGCATTTACACTGGTACTTCAGAGCTCTGCTGAGCTGAGGCCTTCATGAATAGCCTTTGCCTTCACTATGCTATAGATGCTGATTATTGCACCTACTTTTTCAAACAACAAAGATAGAAAATAACTGTTCTTTTAATCATAGAATCATAGAATTATTTGGGTTGGAAGGGTCCTTGAACATCATCTAGTTCCAATCCCCCTGCCACTAGACCAAGTTGCTGAGAGCCCCCCTCCAACCTGGTCTTGAACACCTCCAGGGATGGGGCATCCGCAACTTCCCTGGGCAACCTATTCCATTTCAGCATGCATATCAGCAATATCTGGCAGAAGGAGCAGGCAGTGGAGCTATATGGTTATTAAAGAGAGTGATTTGAAGAATTCAGAAATGTCTATTTCTGAATTATGCAGTACCATTTCAAGGTTCTGTTGAAGTTATGGGTATTTTCTTGTGTTGTTATGAAATAAAAAGCAGAGTTGAGATATTAATGTTCAGTGAAGGACATTAATTTAAAACATGCACAGGGCTAAAGCATGCTATCAGCTGCTTTATGATACAGAGAAGCTTGTAAGGGAATAAAATATGGACAAGAGAAATGTTTGATTTTAAGTTTGATGTTTTAAAATACAGCACTAAAGGGTATAGTTTATATTCTATTATTGTTTTGATACTGAAAAACCTCATTTTCTTGTACTTCTGGATGAAGTGGTAGTAATTGCAGTGGTTCTGGGTGTCCTACAGAGCCACAAAGCTAGCAGGAGCAGCCCAAGACTGATGGGAGGAAGCAACCCTAAAGCTGGAAATGTTTGGAATGGTATTTGTCACCTGTTACACCACTTGATTCATAAACATTTTTGGGGTCAACTTCATGCTATTCTGCTGATACCGTCTAGTACAAGGCACTGGGGGTAGTGTATCTTACAATTCCAAGAAGAAAGGCACTCAGACTCCATAAGCTATTGCTTAAAATACCATTTTCTGGAGCTAACACAAGAAAGAGAAAGAATACAAGTAGTCTTACACCCCTTCAGGTGCTGGGAGCCCTGAGTTGTGCAGCATCGGACAGACTTCTGCTTAGGGCATGGGGTACAGAACCCATCTGTAGAAAGGTTCACTGACATTTTTGTTTTGAGACCTCTTACAGAATTTTCTTAGACAAAAACTATTGTATTCATCTTATCTGTTGTCAAACAACAGTATGTTCACATGAGAACTTACTGCTCCTCTTTAAGATAAAGAAAAGGCCACACAGGTGGTGTAATCGGCAACATGGAGTGGGAGCTGCCCGCAGGCTCCTCTGTTACCACCACCCAGCTGAGTTTATGCTGTGGCCAGGAGACATGAGCAGCCCAGCACATGCCTGAAGGACAAGCACTGGCCCGTGCTTGCTCAGGCATTCCTTGTGGGTCGCTAATTGTTTGATGCACAATAGTTTTCTGGCTAGGATTGTTACATTCCCAAGGGAAAACATCTTGCAACTGCTTGAGGCTTTAGGTTTTGCTTCCCTGCTGTGGGCATCAGCTGGTGCTCTGCGACACTTTGGTAGCTCCCTAGGGTGACCTCTGCCTATTTTGAGACATGAGATGCAGTGGCAAAGGATTGTTGCTGAAGAGTCCCTTTATTATCTAGCATGAGTGCAATGGGATTTGCAGGCAAGCTGTGCTCCAAGGTCAGGGACCTACAGAGATAATAAGGATGCGAAGTGCATCAGGCTTCTCCCAGCATCACCACAGCATGCACAGCATAGCTGCAAGCACAGAAGCGAGCGTTCTCCTGCTGCAGAGGAAACAAAATGCTTATGGCTCTGTCCGAGATGTAGGATATGTTGCTGCTTCCCTTCTTTATGTAGACACCCAGGGACTTTAACTGGTTATTTCTGTTTTCTGTAGCAAGTAGAGGATGAATATATGCACAGTACAAGCAAATATCACATCTTATCTTGCACAGCATTTGCCAAGAACACAGACTGTGTACTATAACTGAACATATTCAATATCTGGGAAACATCATCTTTTGAGGGCTGCTCTGGGATCATCACAGTTCTTCTTACACCAACTTCACATGGTTGTCTCTGGGCTCTTCTGCAGAATGGATTTTCAAGAACATCCTACTTACTAAGTTCCTACATTTATTGTCCTCCCTCATGCCCACTTTACATTGAATACATGCACTACAGTGGTATGCAGTATAGCACTCCATGTAACAAAATGGCCTGCTTGATTGATCCTACAAGCCAAGCAATATGAACCATTCCCACTGATTGATGATTTTTCTTCAGGAAAATCACTTTTCAGTTAAATTTCAGCTTTCAGATTTGATAATCTGCTGTCATACAAGTCAGTATTATTTAAAAATACACAAAAGTTTGTATGGAAGCACAGCCCTAATACACACAGAGAAATAATAGTTTTGCGCAATGTAAAATTATTTGTGTATGGCAGTTTAATTGTTTTCTTTTGTGTAACTGAAAGGTTTAGTGCATGCAGCCTCAATAGAAAACACTGGCAAATTTACAAGAGCAAATTTGATCACTATACAGTTCTAAAAGGCAAATATAAAGTATTTTTCTAAAGAATCATAAGGGATACTGATGCATTGCAAATTAAAGTCACGTAGATATTATGCACAGAAGCAGTATAAAGGAGAAACGTAGATTTTAAAGTATATCAGATATGCATAAGCAACAGTTTAAAGAAATATGTCCATTGGAAGCAAATACTTTCTTTTACCTGTAACCTTGTAAATTACAGGCAAATATTATACATAGCCTCAGCTGACAAGCATACATGGATACATAAATCATACAAATTAACACTAGATAATCAGTAAAACCTTCACCATTAAGTTTAGATCAAGGGTAAGTAAAAAAAAAAAGCTATAAACATCTCAATGTATTTTCTGTCTTGTAGGACTCAGAACATAGCTATTTTTCTAAAACTTCCCTAAAATATTTTAGAAAAGTGATTTAGTGTTTTAAAACTCTAATTTAAACACAGTTTTTTTCCTTTTTATTTCTGCCCTCATTTTGCCTGTGAATTCAGCAGAATAAATTATAGGTCTGGTGTTCTTCTACTTTTTCATTTGGGCAAGTGTAGCTTTGCAAAGGTAAGGGCACCTGGAAAAGTTAAGGAACAGCAAAAGGAGAAACACAGAAGGTGAGAGGAAACCAGGCAGCAGGTTACTAATTTGATTGCATCCTGAAAAGCTCTTTCAGTTATGGCCTTTCTTGAGTTTCTGGAAGGTGCTGTACAGAGACAATTCTTATCCTCAGCCCATTTCTTCTATGCTTAGGAATATAGGTTCAGAAAAACTGGCCATGTTGAACTTTGGATATGGTCACAAACTGTAGAAAAGCACAATTTTCCATGAGCCTGAGCTGCAGCGGGGATCATGTCAGAGCTGTACTAACAACTGTACAATAGAGATAACTGAACTGCATGGTAGTGTAGATTTTCTGCCCCTTTTTATGCACTGTCACAAGCCATGCAACAGACTGTGACTGCCCACTACCAGCAACATGTGCTCCTATCTGTTTAGATGGTTGGGTGCACAGGACTTTTTCATGTTGTGCTACAGAGTTGTCCAAACTCACTGTTCACTGTGGGCTTTCATGCAGAATAATACTAGGTAAGCTTGGACTTGAGAGCTGGTTTTGACCTATGCTAAATATCCAGTACAGACAGAGGAAATATAAATTGATCTATCGAATATATGTGGAGAGTTAGTGGCTCAACCAAGACTGTGTCTTGGTCTTGTCTGTATGCTTTGACCAACAACTCCCGAGCTCTGGACTAATATATTACTTCTTTACCATTTTTTTGATTCTGTTAGTTCAGAAAAACGTTGAAACTCAAGATAAACTCTCTACATTCTCCAATAATGTGGAATTAATTTACTGGTATGATAATCAAAACACACTGCTTTGCTGCTTTAAGATTATACAACAAGGTCATGATGGGACCTCGCAGGTCACTGAGTCCAGGTGTCGTCGTGAAGGTCGGGGTAGGTCAAGGAATGACATATCTTCTTCAGGAACAGGAACCAGAAAGCCTTTTATTATATCAGAAACTACGGCTTATATAGACTTCAGTATGGACACATGTCCATGGCCTATTGGCCTCTCTGTACATAAATAATTCTTAATTGGACACACAGACCGCGCATGTCGGTAAACCATAACTCATCACTTTAGAGACCGGATTTCCATTCTAGGTGTCACAGCCTTTCCCTTCCGTGCATATCACCTGGCTGTGTGCAGAAGTTCCTAGCACTCCAGAGAGACCCCAGCCCAGCTGGGGTCCCCCATATCCAGGCACTGCTCTCACTGTCAAGGAGATTTAATCATCTTTTTTAGAAGCTTTCTGAACTCAAAAACTGCTCCTATGGCGCATTTTCCAGAGTGTTACGCAGCTATGCATTGAATTTGCTATGCAGGGAGACTTCAATTGTTGCTCTGCAAGAAGGCTGACCTCAGAAGAGTCTGCAACACATGTGGACCTGCTGTGTGATTTCTGGTCTGGAAAAAGTTGCCACATATTGAATGTGGCCTGGCCAAGGTCATTGTAACTCTGTACCACCTGCCTGAATGGATTTTTCTATATGCATATTGCGTTGTAATTCAATATGAGACTTAGAGCAAGACTGGGAAGTTGGAACAGTCTTCCATTAAATGCTTCTCATCTTATACTTACACGTATTTATAATATGGCTGTATTTTTACCAGTGAAGATGATACTTGCAGGCTGCAGGCCCAAGTATTTAGGCCAAGCTGAAATCCTAGGGATTCAAACACACTAGGGACCAAAAGATGTTTCAAAGGGTGAAGAGAGAAGGGGACAGCTGACAGTGTTTTGATTTGTGGCAGAGGGATCCGTGCCCCAGATCATTAACTGAAGGCCTGTATAGAGCTTGCTAGGAATAAAAAGTGGTCCTCAAGAGGAAAGTAGGAGTCAGTGCCTGTTCCCATAGCATGGAAGAAGGGAAGACCCTTTGGCTGAAAAAGACACCAAAGGTGGAAATTTCAACCTTTCAAGCAAAAACTGCAAAAGGAGAAAGAACTAAGGCGTTAGGAAAGATTCAAGAGAGACAGAGACAGAGCCCTTTAACACTGGCTTTTCCAGAGCCACAGAGGAAGCATCCTCACCAAGTCAGGAATTGCTCTGACTTCCGTGTCTTCCTAGAAATCATCAGTAAGACAGTGATTACTGCAAGAAGCCCTAAGGAGTCCACTCAGGAAGGCTTCAGTTTCCTCTCAAACACACACAGGGAAGCTCAGAAGTAAATGATTAATGGTCCAAAGCTTTATTTGATCTGTTGCTGCAATTAAGTAGTGGCTGGCAAAGCTCACTGGCCTCTCTCAGGTACTGGGCTGTTCCAAAGAGCTCCTGAGAAACCGGAGCTTAGATAACCTCATTAAAAGCTATTTGAGAGGTGTTTCAGTTACATTAATGTCCTATATGACTACTGAGGATACCCATATGCTGCTCATATATAAAAATATGAATAAGTCATCCATTGGGTAGCCAAGGTTCTTCAGTTATGTCAAAATGGAATACAGGTATGATGGGCACTTGGATATAAAGGATGTTCACTGACTGAAGATGCATTTAGTAAATAAATTCCATCCATGCATTGGGCTAGGAGTGACACGTGATCTTTCTATAAATGCAAGTTAAATGTTAGACCTGTAAGTACCAAAATCTGACATTCCTCATGACAAATACCACATGGAGAGGCTGAGCAGTTAGAAAGATAGGTTTGGGCAGAGGTAAGATTACAAGACACAGGCAGTTTTCACAAACAGCATTTACCTATCTGAAAATATGTACTTATGTAATGTTTCATCTATCTCAGTATCATACCTAGATGCTTTTACTGAAAACCAGCTCTGACAATGCCAAAGGAAGAACCCTTGAAAGAACAGCTGGCATTTTCAATGCTGACAAAGAATAGATAACATTTTTTAAATTGTGAAAAATTAAAGAGCACCTAAAATTCATGAAGCACTAGGACTGTAAAGACAAGGGATGGCACCACCCCCATTGCAGGTCTGATGCAGTCTCATAATTTCTTTTGTGCTGGACCTACAGTCCATGGAGCTGTCTAGAAACCAAGCTCAGAGGTCTGACCCTGCCAGTAACACTGCTACGTGACTGTTGTTGCAGCTGTTTTACTCTTCAGGTGGACTAGGTCCTTGGTTTGTCTCATAGCCACACAAGTCCTTGTGCCAGGAGAAGGGTGGCAGCAGCAGTGGTTGGCTGGGAGCAGGGCAGTCCTTGTCTGCAGCAGGCCAGAGCATGCTGAATGCAAACAGATTTGTTACCATGGCATCAGGGACATATATGTTCTTGGGGATTTGAGTCCTAGAACCACAGTCTCATTGATGTCCTGAGGCAACGAGTCTGCTGATTCATTCCTTTACATTTTATTTTTTAACATTTTACTGTTGAATATATGATTTCCATTCCTCTCAGAGCAGATTTTTAAACTACTCAACTAGTATTGATTTAAAGTCAGAAGAACAGTGTCAACTACATAAAATATAATTAGAGACCTGATACTCCTGAAATAGAAAAACGTTACTCAGTTGTAATTTGAAGTGAAATAAATTTTTTGCTTTGATGGAAAAATTTAATTTTTTTCTTCTTGTATTGCTAAAAATACAGGCTGGATCACAAGAACTGCAAAAACCAATTCTGACCTAAGACCCTGCTTGATATATCCAAATAACTTCTATATTTCAAGCACACTGGAGAGAATCTCAGTAAGTACCATCACTGACAAGGCAGTCAGTTTTGACATGTTTCTTTAACTTGCTCTTAGAGATTTTCAAAAAGGGAAATCCCCAAATTTCTCATGCTGTCCCTTCTGGGGAATCACAATTCTGATATCTAACCTAAATCTCATGGTGAGGTTTCAGCTGCTGTATTGCTTGCTCTTTTGTCTTCACTATGGACTCATAGAGGGCTCATGTGCCACACAGGCTGTATTTCTGTTTGTTCATGCTAGGACAGCTGTGAGCCTGGAGAATCATCTCCGACTGAGGTTCACTAGAACCTCCCAATTCTTCTTCATGGAGCTGCTTCCTTCCCAGCCGTTCCCCATCCCGCGTTCCTGCAGCCACTGGCTCTGGCTTTGCATTTGTGCTTCAGGAGCATCCTGATCTTCCAAAACATTTTTTCGGTTTGCCAAGATAATTTCTGAAATCTAATCTTGTTCCTCACCATAGCCACACAGCTGGTGTCACCCACGAATTGAGCAAGCGTGCTGCCAGTGTCATTATCCACATCACTGGCAAAAAGGCACTGGATGAATGTTGGAGCACACGCTAAGAATTGTGTCTGTGTAAAATTGACGTCGTGACAGATGAACCACTGCATTTACAAAGCTCTGCGTGTCCTGCTGTGACAGCTGAGAGCCGCTCAGACACGGACCCGCACAGCCAGCTCCGCAACGAGCCGTCCCCTCACTCAGACTTTACCGAAGAGCCACGGGAGCCAAACCCACGCTTAAACGGACCAAACCCTCTTTTTCCCCGATCTTCCCTTATCAGATAAGGTCGTCGAGCTCTTCCGACCTCAGCTATTCCCACAAAGCCCCTGCTGCAGCTTGTACGTCGTTCCCTCACACTCCGCACCTTCAGCAGCGCAGCCGGCGCGGCCGCGGCTCTCGGCCCGGAGCCACTCGCGGCCCTGGGCCCGGGGGGCACACGCGGCCCAGCGCTGCGCGGGCTCTGGGGGTGCCGCGGAGGAGGGTGGGGGGGCCGTGCCCTCGGGGCCGGGCAGGGCGGCTCTGGGCCCCCGCTGAGGTCACCATGACGACTCTCCGCCCGCCACTTGTCCCGCCGGGGCCGGGCGGGACGGGGCGGGGCGGTGCTGGGGGGTTGAGCCGCCGGGCTGCCAACCGGCCGCGGCCAACAGCCCGCCTCCTGCCCTCCCCGCCGCCGCCTATAGCCGGGAGCCGGCTGGCCGGGCTCCGCAGTGTGGTGGTAAGCCGGACAGCGTAGAGCAGCGCGGTGCACGACTCCCCGGCAGAGGGGCGGGAGGGAGTGCCCTTGGCGTCACCAAATATTTGTGGTGGTTTAGAGTGTTTTCCCCCCAGACTTCGTGTTACTTTTGTGGTTTTGGTTTTTTTGGGGTTTTTTGTGTCTCTCCTCCGAAAGGTACCAACGTCGGGGCGGCGATGCGTCGTACGGGCGAGAAGAGCCGTGCGGGGCTGCAGAAGCCCTGCCCCGCGGCCCCCCGCACCTGCGGCGGGCGGGCCGTGCTGGGGGTGCTGACGGAGAACCGGCAGCAGTGGCCCGGCGGCCAGGTGAGCCCAGCGGGCCAGGTGGGTCCGGAGGGCCAGGTGGGTTCGGAGGGAGCCGGTGCCTGCCCTGCCCTGCCCTGCCCTGAGCTGCCCGGCCCGGTGAGGGCCCGGCGCTGACGGTCTGCCTGCCCGCCGGCATGAGCGGTGCACCCACTGGCTCTAGAGGCTGGCTGCTTCCAGTTAATGAGTGTGAGTTTCCCGACAAAGCCGTGAAAATATTCTGAGTAAATAATTCATCCTGTAAGGAAGGAAGAGTGGAGCATTTACCCTGTAAAGCGTAGGGGCTGGTTTAAATAGGGCTGTTCACCGATGCCCACCCAAATGTCCCACTAGCTGTGTGCTGGCCATGAGACTACAAGAAGGATGAACACCCCTTCAGGGTGCCAGAGCCTTCAAGAAGCTCAAGTTCGTGGCAGGCTGTCTCGCTGCCTTTCTGTTCCTTGGGCCCTTCTGCTGGTGTGCCAGGGGAAATGTCCTATGCTGACTTACAGGAGTTAAAATAGCAGCTGGTACATGTACACAAACTCTCCTTGGTTGTGACTGTGTAAAGCTCCTAACTCAGTTTGTGGCTTACTGGTAGTAGATGATGTGAAGGATTATAGCCTGCTCATATGTAGTCCCTAGGTGTTGTGATGCTTAAGCTTGAAAGTTCAAACTTCAGTTTTTTAACTCTGCTGAAAGTGCCTTCTTGCAAGTGAAGTCCTTCATAGGTCTGTGGCAATGCTCCTTGCCAGAGCCGAATGTGGAGCTGACTCTGCACTTGCCAGCGCTGTTAGAACCGAGCAACGTCCTCATTCTCCTTGGTGATAGGCCCTGACTGTGGGGCTGCTCCCCCTATTCCTAACTTTCACTCAACCTCACCATTTCTGGAGGAATCTGTTGCAGCAAGATAGCAACAATTGGTACTTCTGAGGCACCAGTTGTAGCTGATGGCTTTTCCTGTGAACTTTTAAGTTACTGGTGTCTGTTAAGCCAGGAAAGTGATACTCTTTCTGAAAACAAGTGATGCTTGCTGTTTTCTTCCTGAGTTGCCGTCCTGCAGTATTACTATGTGCTCTGCTGCAGGGTGTTGCTGTTACCAAGTGCCTCTCTGGCTCTGAAAACATCATCCCTCCATCTGCAAAAGATGAAGTGCCCAACTGCATGTTCAATGCTGCATCGAAGCAAGGGTTTACTATATACGTAGATGATGCAGCAGATAAAGAAAACTACAGTTGCCAAGTGTCTGAAGAGCTGAAATCAAGCCAGTATGACCTGGATACTAGTGCGATGACATCCAGTATTCACCTGCTGCTGGATCTGAGTTCAGGTAACTCCTGTTGCTACTCAGATGGTATCCATAGCACAACTACATGTAAGGTGGTTATGAATTATGATGCTGGTAAACTAGTGAGTAGATTATGTTACATAAATAACACTTAAGTGTAACTTGGATTGTGTCTACATGAGGCACAACATTTCTGAGATAAAAATACAAGGAGGCGGTGAAGAGGTTAATTACACAAATGTCTTGCTGCTTCCTACTACCTGTTAGGATCTCATATGATAGTGGACACATCCTTTCAGTCCCAGCCTGAGGATCACATGGAAGATGATGTAACTCTGACTGTGGGAGAGTATGCAGAAGACATCCACCAGTACCTCCGAGAGGCTGAAGTGAGTGGCTTGTAAGAAGCTTATAGGTATTTGTGATCTCTGGGCTACAATATTGCAGAGATGTATGGCTGCCTCAGGATAACCCAAGGCTGCTGCTGAATTACAAAGGAGCGAAAGTAAATAGTAAAAGTCATCTGTGAAGGCAGCATATAGTCAGTGATAAAATCTTTCAGGATTACTGTATTCCTGAAATTTCCTACAATTGGAGCATCTCTTGACTCTTTGGGATGAAGAATTCTTGCAAAGAGGAGTAGAATGCTGAAAAAATACTAAAGCTGTTTGATGTGATCTCACTGCCAGCTATCTTGCTGTAGTAGTAGTTTTTCCTACCTTTGTGTCAGAATAGTCAAGTGCAGTCTTCTAATAGGAAGAGGGGAGGAAAATGTAATTTCTTCATTTTCAGGTCCTTCTGAATGACTGTTGTTGGATGGCAATGGTTCTCTGTAGTCCAGGAAGTCTTTTCCTGTTCTGCTGCTAATACAGTAGCTTCTATCTATCTCTTCAGTGTAGGAATACTACTTTCTAGGGATGCCATTAGCTGGTAATTAATACAACTAGCACTATAATTGTGGTTAGTAGTAAAAGTTCATTAAGAGTGGAAAAACTGCTTCTCCTTGTTAAGTAAGTATAAGGAATGTTAACCAGCCAGCAATCCATGGTTCTCTTTGGGGTGAGCATCCTGATTCTTCAACTCTTTCCAAACAGGTAAGATTCAGGCCCAAGCCCTATTACATGAAGAAGCAACCAGATATCACAACAGGAATGCGTGCCATCTTGGTAGATTGGCTGGTGGAAGTAGGGGAAGAGTATAAACTTCGGACAGAGACTTTGTACTTGGCGGTGAACTTCCTGGACAGGTTTCTTTCCTACATGTCTGTTCTCAGAGGGAAGCTGCAGCTTGTAGGAACAGCAGCAATTCTTCTGGCTTCGTAAGTGTTTCATCTCCTGAAGTCTTAATCTTGGTGAGGTAAAACTTATTTTTGGACTTAGTCTCATACAAAAGTAAGGAAAGAAGCTTGCTGTACTAGGCAGCTTCTCATGATGTCTCAAGTTTAGCAACTTCGCCCACTTTGGCACTAGCAAAATTAAGCATTTAATGTTTGATATGAGGAGCTGTAGCAGGGAAACCTTGTAACCATAACAGCAGGAGTGAAAACACCTCTGTGTTAGGCTCCTAGTCTGTAAGGCTGCAGTATATTCACAGTTGCAATCTGCAATTAGCCTTCGACTGTTTTAAGTAGACAAGCGACATAGCTTAGAAGTGCATGGGTTTTTTGTCTGTGGCGTGTTGTGTTACTGAGACTTTCCTACTGAAAGCTTGCTATTACTCAAGAGCTAACAATGTGTGCTTCTCTAGGCTGATGATGAGGAGTTCCTGTCATTGTATTTGCCCAAATTTGGAAGTAAATTTTTAGTTAGCCTGGAGAAACAACTGAAATTAGAACTCTACATGTCTTAATGTTATATGCTCATCCTGACATAGGTCCAGCAGAAAGATTTCTTTTACTATAAATTTCAAGCTGACAGTTGTGAGTTCTATATCCCTTTTTCAGGAAGTATGAAGAGATCTACCCACCAGAAGTGAATGAATTTGTCTATATAACAGATGATACCTACACAAAGAAACAGCTTCTAAGAATGGAACACCTGCTTCTCAAAGTGCTGGGTTTTGACCTAACAGCCCCAACCATCAACCAGTTCCTCCTTCAGTATATTCAGAGGTGTGGAGTCTGTATGAGGACAGAGAACTTTGCAAGGGTAAGAACCACCTGCCTTTTGAAACTGAGGGGGGAGAAAAGATCCTTAAAGGAACAGTGCTTGCATTTCATGAAGTTGTCTCAGCAGACAGCAATTGCAATGTTCTAAGATGCTATTTTTGCAATACCAGGTCTTATCTGGGACTGCAACAGGCCTAAAACTGGATGTTTTGTAGCCTGTGGCTTGTGTATTGAGATTTCTGGAAGTCCTAGGTCTGGCCTATCTGCCTGGACAGGGATAAATCACTGACGAGGCAGTTATATGGTAGGAAGCTGGTGTTTTTTTTTGACAGTGCCTGTCTTGCAAGTCTGTTCTGGATTTGGTGCTACTGCATTATTGCTGCACAATGACACAGAATATGCCTGCATAGCTGCATGGCACTTTAGTAGGCAACCCTTATTAGAAACTGCAGGCTTACAATAAAACATCTGACATGCTGCTTCTCTGCAAAGGATATGGCGCTGTACTGTGACTCTACTCCAACAGTAGTTGTGCTTCTTAGTGCTGTCCATTTATCCCTAATCTCCAAGTGGGGTCCACCTATGTAAACAAGAGCCTTAGAGGATGGGAAGAATGTCTTTGTTATTTTTACAAAACTCAAATTTTCTAAGTCTCTATCTGTAAAATTATGTCAGAGCAGATGATGGGACCAGAACTTCAGATTACTGTGTAGATTGTTTAGGCTCGGGCAACACTTGGTCTTTCTGTCCCCCCTGAAACACACTAAAGGATCTCCTGTAAAATCAACAGGATTTGAATGCTATTTCTGCTCACAGACATGTAACCTGTGCTTTTTTCACACAATACTGAGACCACTGCCAAACTTTAATGCTTGCTATATTGGACTGATTGTACCACCTAGGCTCATTCTTTTTCAAAAACTTTGTATTTTCTTGTTCAGTATCTTGCAGAGTTGAGTCTCCTTCAAGCTGATCCTTTTCTGAAGTACCTTCCTTCACAAATTGCTGCTGCAGCCTACTGTCTAGCAAACTATACAGTGAACAGATCTTTCTGGGTAAGAACAACTGTTTGCTAATAATTAGATCAAGTATTTTGTTGTTTTATGTTTCATTAGAACTGAGCTGAGAAGTAGGGAGGAGTAGCTGCAAAGTACATCTTTATAAAGGCTGAAATCCTAGGGTGAGTAGTTGTTCCTAAATTGATGGAATTACCTGATAAGTAAATGTTAAGTAAGCCTGAAATATTATGCCTCTTCTCTGAAATGGGACTTTGCTGTCTTGCTCATTTCCATCAAGGCCTTACCTAAGACCTTGCTAATCTCCAAAACTCCTTGTCCAGATACAGTACAGGGGCTTTCTGGGAGGTAGGGGGAAAATGAATGTGTATGCTTGAGGGATTACACTGAGAGACTGCTTTAATGCAAGCCTTGATAAGCCTTCCAGCTGTGTGTTGGAGGAATAGTCTCAGCAGAGAGCAGGATCCAGAAGAGATGTAACAGGTGCCGTATGCTTAGAGCAGAAGGATCTTGTCGGATCTCACGACATCAAGGGAGACCAAGAGTGAAACTGGTAGCAGAATACACTTGAGTCTTTTTCATGCCTAAAGAATCTAGAATGAACACTGATATAGTGAAAATAGTTTCTGCTTCCATGGGAAATGCATTTTCTAGATGACTGCTTACTACAATAGAGTAACAGTCTTTTTTTCTCACCTGACCAGCCAGAAGCACTTGCTGCATTCACTGGATATTCATTAAGTGAGATAGTGCCTTGCCTGACTGATCTGCATAAAGCATGCCTTGATGCTCCCCATTGCCAGCTGCAAGCTATTAAGCAGAAGTACGAGCACACAAAGTAAGTAACCATTAAGCCAGTGTTCTGTAACTTGTAGGCTATAAGCACCAGATGAGGGGTTTAGCAGCTTGTGCTGCAGCTGCTGTAGCTCACAAACTTGGCATAGTGGTCAGCTTCTTGTTTTGAAGCAGAAGCCTCAGTCAGCCTCTTTAGGGGAAAACTTTTCTGACCAGAAAAGTAATTAATCCATAAGTACACAGATGCAGTTATCCACTGTGATGTTGCAGGGTGATTCTTCTCCAGTGTATTGCACATTCAGGTGATAGCTTTAGATTTGTCAGTTAACCTGTAGTGACTGCATTTCCATTCCAGGTACCTGCAGGTGTCTCTTCTGGACCTCCCAGCAGTTCTTCCTCTACAGTAGAGACTGTGGATTCTGGACTTGAAGACTACCTTGTCCCAATGAATGAAGCTGGTCTAACATTTCAAAGAGCTCTGCAGGTCATGTGTCTGTAGTGATAGTGATTGGAATGGTTTTAAGCTTATATTTTTTAATGAGATGCCTTTTTTAAGGAGAATGGTAGACTATAGCTCTTAACATAACTGATAGCACTTTTAATAAATGTCTTATTGCACTCTACTCTTGTGAATCTTCTGACTCCAGATAATATCTGCAGTAAGTAGAATGAGTTGTGGGGAGTTTTCTGTTGTGGTTTTTTGGTTGGTTGGTTTTTTGGTTTTGTTTGCTTGTTTTTTTACTGAATCTCTGTAAGCAGGGCTTATAAGCTAGCTGGAGTGGATAAAGCATGGCTTGAACCAACACAACCTGACATCTCCATAGACACAGGTTATTTGGTGCAGTCTTACTTGTTTCTTCTTCTATGAGACAAGGTCATGTAGCCATGAACAGAAGCTATTTTCTGTCACTTTTTTACCATATCAGACCAAAATCATCCACTGTGAATTCTGAACATGTTTATAGAAGATCATCAGTGTTAAGGTAAAAGTCAGACTTCCCTTATGGAGACAGAATAGGGGGATTTCTCTGCAGGGAGCTAGAGGAAGGGGAGACTGGCTGACAGAGCTTTAAGACCACTTCAAACACTGGTGGACAGACTGCAGTAGATGGCAATGCTAAAAGCTGTGAGGTACTGGAACACAGTACTAGGACAATGGAATTGAGCTACATGGCTCTTGAGTCGTGTTATGGAGTAATCTTACAGCATAGCTATCTGAGGTGACTCCTTATGCCACTAGAACACTGCTGAGTGTGTGAAGGGAGTGTGATGGAACAGAACTATTAACTACCTTAGCCTGAGCTGCTTCACTGTCAGTTATTTGTTAGGTAATCTTTAAAAAAACCCAACAACCCCTAAAACAAAAAACTCCACACTACCTTGTGTACTCTTTAAACAGAGTCCCTGTCCAAAATAGTAAACAAATCAGTTGGTGATACTGGCCAACATTTAGAGAACTATAATCCACTCATCTAAATGGCAAGGTAAGTCTGAGGCATTCTCATACTGCAAGAGTTTAAAAATTTCAGTGCTTACTGCTTCCTAAGAGCAATCAGTACAGTGTATTATGTGTTTCCAATCTAGAATAGGCTTAATGCTTGACATTGGCACTCAATTCAGCAGACATACTAAGTATCAACTAAAAAACCTCTTATTTTAATTTTAAAACCTGATTATCCCAGTGTGTGTGTCATGATGCTAATAGCGTCAGGAGTTTTGCTTCCCTCAATGTGTGTAAGACTTTCTTCCCATCGATTCCCCTCTGCAGGCTGACGAGTCCCCCTAGTAATGCAAACACTTCTGTTCCTCCAAAGTGGAGGTATTAATTTTGAGAGATTCACTTGTCTCAAAGTAAATCTCCTTTAAGGGAGGGGAGCATTCAGTTTCGGTCTAGCACAGACAGTTCTTGGTCTCTTGCTTCAAACACTTTCTGGTCAAGTAAATGAATCTGTCTTGATATTTACTGATAATGGCAGAGTGACCAGATATCCCATGTTCGTGTCTGTGGTATCTACTTTACCATGGGGGCCTGGATTTGTGGATTGTGTCCATGCAGTGAATTTCATGGCTTGTGAATATATGTCTTAAAGATGGGCTACAAATGTCATTTATATCTACAGCCAACTTTAAAGTAGGTGCTTCAGTACAAAGCTCTGAGTCAGCGGCGCCTAGTTACAACAGAGTGTGGTGGATTTCTTGGTTGCCTGTTTCACAAGGAAATGGTGAGTGTACTGAGCAAGAGTCCTGCTAAGTCTATGTGGATTATAAGTACTGTCTTGTTTATGGTGTTTCAGGCTGAACACAAGGTGTCCTGAGTCCCTGTGTTAATAAGACTTACTCTACTTGTAAGTCATAGTGCTTGCTGAACTGCAATTACTGTAGTGCTGGGTATTTTTGAAGCAGTAATAAACATCTCAAGTGCAGGACTGTTTTCCTAGTGTTATAACAGTTTGAAGGTATTTGTATGGTGATGCCACAATAGTAATGGGGAAGAGACAGGTTTTGTTCTTGTGAGCAGCTTATGACCACAGTCATGTGTCATGTTCCTGGGCCAACAGATTTGGTGCATCTAACAATGTAGGAGTTGTCTGAGTTTGAAGTTACTGAATGTTTTAACATGTGGACTCTTCCTAGAATCCAAACTTCTGTTTTATTTACAAAACTGCAAGACAATTACGAGAGTTGCATTTAACCTTTTTGGAGCTGCAATTCTTTGGTATACAAATGTGCCTGGTTTTGGTTTTTTTTGTTTGTTTGTTTGGGTTTTTGTGGGGGGTTTTTTTGTTTGTTTTGTTTGGTTTGTTTTGTTGGGGGTTTTTTGGGGTTTTTTGTTGTTGCTTTGGGTTTTGTTGGTTGGTTTTTTTGTTGGGGTTTTTTTTTGTTTGTTGGTTTGTTTGGTTTTTTAAGCTATAATAACTGAAGACTGTACTTCATCTGCTTTCTTGTTTTGTAACTATTTTTCAGCTCAGCTTTTGACTTAAATGTTCCTTCAGTCCAAAGGCTAAAAAGTGAAGAAATAAAAAAAGCTAAGTAGTTAAGGTGAAGAATCACATAATGCTTCAATGTGAATGCTAATAATGAGTTTTGGCAAAATGGATTAAGTTTTAATTTGTGAGACACTGATCTTGAAGTGGTCTCATTGAGATGTGTGATAATGGCATTTTGAATGTTCCTGCTCTATTCTCACTTCCTTTTGTTGGATTTGTCTTGTTCAGGGCAAGGAAAAAAGTCTTATTGCTCTTGTATGAGTGAGCCTTGACTCTTCAAGGTGAAAACTGGGTGCTACCTCCTCTCTCATTCAATGTGAATCATCACACTTGACTCTGGCCTACCCCTGTAGGCTGTTCTCTGCAGATGATATCTGAGATCAAGGGATAAGAGATGCTCCCGCTGGGCATAATGTGGTAATGAAGGTGAAATAATGCTGTTTTAATAAGATGAAGTGCTTGAATGCAGATACAAAAACACTTGAGTACAAGAAGATGTACTGAAAATCAGGTATACAGGAATATGGATTTGTAAGGAGGGAGATGAAAGCAGCCCAAAAGGAAGCTTTTAAAGTTTTTATTCATGTAGTGCCTATGCTATACAGAAAAACTAAGATATATAAAGCTCACAGTCTTGTGTGATGTTTGAAACAGGACTAGACTTCTTGAAGACAGCCATATCCTGGAAAAGAAATAAAGAGGAATCAATGTTAAAGACTAAGCAGAGGTAGTCTCCATTCTTGACCATCCTGCTTAGTGGCTTGTAGACCATGGCCACAAATAAGACCTTGTATTTTTTTGTTCAGAAAATACTTAACTGTTGCAGTTTTGGAAATGTCAAGACTGTTCATGTTCAGTTAGATCTGTAGTGAGTATCAGTCTCTGAATGTCAGCATATGTATTTCAAAGGCTGAATATTGACTTTTATGCAGGTCACAGTATCTTCCCCCAGTTAAAATGTACTGGGAAAATATGCCTGTAGTAAAACCTACTGGTGAGACAGCAGGCTGAGCACATCCAAGGAGCTTTGAGGGATCACTCGGTACTCTTAGTGGAGTAGGCTGGAACTGAGAAATGTTGAGGATTTTACTTTTTACCCATGATGTTCAATTCAAGAAGTCTTTAACGGTATTAAAAACGAATTATAATCTCCCTAATATTATTTCAGTGGTTTCTGTCTTATGCTGTGACTTTCAAGAGATCCAAATGTGCTGTGGTTGTATGATCCTGTTTCTTCTGTGTTGTAGTTGGCTTTTTTAATCAATAAATTTTGAACATTAAATATTGTAGCTGTCTCTGGTGTCTTGAGAAAGCTGTTCTTCATAGCTGGGGATGTATTGTGAATCCATTGTTCCCTTACAATTCAAAGAAATAAGGAGAACTCCATAGTTTGTGGGAAGGTACTGATTTAAGAAGATGGTCTGCCTTTGTTTTCCTCCTCTTTGGAGTGGGTTAAGGATGTCTGAAAGTTTGATTGCTTAGTTAGAGAGAAGGCTTTAACTATGTTCAAAACAGTTAAGCTGTTGATTCATGACTGAAGGTTGTCTGCTTTGCTGGGAAGTCTGGCTGTGTGATTAGTCTGTCTGCTTGTTGTCAGTTCTACAAATGTTTGGTATTGGCTCTGACTGGCTAAAATCAGTACCAACTTCAGCAGTGACCTTGAAGCAGCTTGTGGGGTTGCTCTTAAGGATGAGAAAAAGCCAACAACATCAGGAATTGCTTCCTGGAATTAAGCTTTTTAGCTTGCAATTTTCCTTAGCACCTGCTTCCCCAGAGTAAGATCATCTTTGTATACTGAAGACCTGTGCAGACTGTGCTAGGGAGATGTGAACTGGAGGAGATACAGACCCATTCCCTACCACACAGATGTACTAGACCGCTGTGAAGCTGAGTTTTACAAAGTTTAAGTCCTTTACTGGTTATAGAGGATGTACATGTTTTCTCATTGCATCAGACAAGAGTTGCATTGAATACTTCATTATTTTTAGCTGTTATCTGTTTCACAGGGTTTTTTTCTTGTATGATAAGATCACACTTTCTCTTGGATGTTCAGGTTGCATCTATTTAATAGAAAAAAATTAAAAAGCTTTGCATGATGAGATGCCCGTAATAACATCCCTGACAACAAGTTTATGGAGCATGTGCACCTTATGTGATGTTCCCGCAGAGATTTAGAGAAGCAGTAGTTTAGGAAGCCCCTGTGATAAAGTAGCTAATACAGCCAGTCACAAGTCTTCTGTGCATTTCTTGTGCTATGTCACTGTAGATGGCAGCCATGCAAACACTGAAGTGAATTAGCACAGGCAAACCTTCAGGAGAGTCTACAGAAAGACACTAAGCATATGACGCAGTTAATCCTAAAGTACGTGCCGACCTGCATCAAATTAACTTGTATCTAAACCAAGACAATAAAGATCATCAGGGAGTCCTGGCCCTAATCCTCCTTAAGATGGTAAAATAATGGCTGTCCTGGAGTTTTGTACAGTGCTTATCTAGTTAGGCTGTGCTGGTAGTGAAGAATAATTGTGGACTGAGCAAGGGCTGGTTCCTGGCCAAATGTCTGTCTCCATGTGGCTTGTAGCCATGATTTGTAGGGCTAGCTCGTTTTTGAAGTATATTTGTTTTGGAGAGAGCTTGTTGGAGCAGGACAGAATAGTCAATGTGAGCTAACAGGCTGAGTGGCTGTCTATGCTCAGAAGCTCATGGTTGCTGTCTGCCCCACCCTTGTCTTAGCAATGACCAAGTGCCCCTGCCATTAATACCAGTAAATACCTAGTTAAACCATAAGGGAGTCCTCAGTCCTTGTTTCTCAGATGTTCAGACCCTCTTTATTTGAACACAGAAGAGCATTACTGGAGCGAAGTGCTGAAAGAACAGGCTCATGATGAAGCATTAAGTTCTGGCAAGAAATAGTCTTCTCTCTCCACCATCTGCAGCTAAACTGCCTTTTCTACTTGTTTATGATTGTTTGTGTTTGGATGTGAGAGAGCCCTAGACCCCGCAGTGTTCAACAGATTAGGCATTTGTTACTATTCAGTGAGCTGCTTACAGCAGATTATTGTAAACTGCATCCATGTTTAAGCAGAAACAGAAGTGAATGTATCTCAAAACAGAATCATCCTCCATGTGGTTATTTTTCTTCCCCTCAGAAGGCGGGTGGAAATAGCTGGGAATTAAAGTGGATGGCAAAATGAGCTGCAGGTGAGCAGCAACAGTAGTGCAGATATTGAGGTGGCAGAACCAGGTTCCCTCTGAATTACATTTGCGTAGCCTGTGCTTTCGAACTGCAAACCTGTCCCAGTGCCGTGATGTACTGTCACCTCTGTTTACTGAAGAGGGACAGTATCGGGTTCAGCTGTGCACGAAAAGAACCTTAAGCTTTTTGTTGTGTTAAACCAGAAGCAAGGAGGATTGACGTAAAACTGGTGACGCTGTATCCTGATGATCTCCGAAGGACAGGACCAGAAGAGGGCACCAACAGCCTTGGTGCGGGGTTTGAGGGGCACTCCAACCTCAGCCTTTCCCCAAGGTGTGCAGGGTCAGAGACCAAGACGGCGGTTTGATCTTTTACTCTTTTTACGTGTTTTTGGGTAGATCGGCACTGTGCGTGATCACTGCAACAGTACAGTTTTGTTCTATTAATTTTTCGATCAATGTAACCAGATTTAGCAAAGCTGCAATGTAAGATTGTCAGCCGTGCTGCCTGATTATCACACGTGGTGTTCCAGGGATACTTGTGGGAAATAAATGGTCTTTTCAGAACATCTATAGTCTTGTACTGTGAAATTTGACTTTTTGCACTAGTTTATCAAACACTTTCAGTGAGATCTTTTCCTGGCTATAAAAATCAGGCTAACTGATGTTGACTTAAAACTTACTTCAGACAGGATAAAAGTACAATGACAGCTGCTAATGTTCATGACATAAGTGTTCTGTTCATGTCTGATGGAGGAGCATCTCTTTATATTCCAGGTTGGACAGATGAAGCTCTTGTAATATTACAGAGCTTGTATGGTTTGGACAGCAAAGGCGGCAGTTTCTGCCAGATGATTCAGCCCTGTTTGGGGGAGGGAGGGGAAAAAATAAATTACAATTTTTAAGTTAGAATGTGTTTCTCTTCCTCACTGAAAACTTCAGTGTTAATTCTTGTTCCAAGGTATATGGAGAATGTTTATGTATGACACTTGTTGTCCAGTTCGTGGTACTTAAGTGTAATTTTTTTAAAGCTTTGTCATGTTTTCCTTGTCCTGTCCCAAATCGAGTTTTGTTTTCACAAGCTTTTCACCAATTCAAATTTATACTTTTTTAAAATAGCTGTAGAAAATGAAAAGTATTTGCTTTCAACTTTAACCTGTAAACAGAAGGCAGGAGGTGCACTGAAAAACTTCCATCTCAAGCAGTCATTTGTGTACTGCTGCAGTGTCTAACACCTCAATGAAAAGTTTGTCAGTAAAGCATATTTTGAGTCAAAGGGAAGTATTTTCTCTTTGGACAATTATGTTGCTGAGCTGTGACTAAGTGTGGATTCCTTACTCTTTTTGAGCTTTTGCAGAAACTTATACACATTTATTTTAAGACAGGTGCTGAACCAGTTGTCATGTGCACAGAGGCCTGGGCTGCCTGAGGCACTCCATGGACTTTGAATAGAGGAAAACAAATGTTTTGCTCTGGCTAACAGCAGCAGCGTTCGGTAGGTGTTGCTGTATCCGAGTGAATGAGGTACCAGGGAGAGCAGAGTGTGTTCACATCATACAGACACATCTTCAGTAGGCACTTGCGTACCCATGAACAAATGCAATTTCCCGCATATGCCTGTGCATCCACTAGCTGGACATTATACTGCTTTCTCTCTCTCTCTCTCTCTCTGGGTTTGTTTTTTTTTGGTCATTTGGTGACTGCTCACAACTTTCAAATTATGTGGAAGGATGATGTGGCTCTGCAGAGGCTCCTTTTCCAGCAGGGCTCCTGGCCCAGAGCCAGCAAGTACAAAAATCTCCCATCACGCAGGACTGGTACACTAGTGCTGAACAGAGGCACACCCTGTTTTAAAAGTACTTCCCTGCACCATGTCTTAAACATAAAGTTGGCTCCCAGTCCTTTTTTACCTACTTACCCTGTGTCATCTGGTGAAAAAGACAAGCACAGCAAGGAGTAAACAAGCTCTGGCTATGTGGTTTTTGTCAGCAAGTAGTCAGTGCTGCAGATTGCCAGATTGTGCATCACAAAACTGTACTTTTCTGTAAATGGCTTCTTGTCTTAGTAGATGGACTTTAGGCCATCATGAAACTTGTAGCACAACCTCATCTAATGTTCTTAGATCACTGAACTGGGCAGTACGTAAGCAAAGTACCAGTAGGTTCTGCTGTTGAATATTGTTCTCTGGGCCCATTCAAAGGTTACTGTCTGGGAACAGCTGATCTCTGTAACTTCTACTTGTGTTAAAGCAAATGCTGACTGGACTTAACTGGGGAAAAAATCCTTTATTTTATTGTCAGATGAAACCTCCAGAGCCTTTCATAGTTATCTTGTAAAGAGAAAAGCTTTTTTTTTTTTTTTTAAAGCAAAGCAAACAACCAAACAAAAAACCCAACACTCACCAAACTTGGATTCACTAATCAAAGTACCATAAAACACTACATTGTCAGTCTTGTATCAATACTGTGCTGAATTGTCTCTAGCAGAACACAAACAGAATTTGGTCTTTCCTCCATCTGGAGAAGAGAAACTTGTGGCTGCTTTGGGATGGGAAAAGCCTCCACGAGGCTGGTTGGTAAATCTGAAAAAATGCTTTAGAATACTTAGTGTTTTTCTTTGTATGGTGTGATGTGAGTAATCATTCTAAGAATGTTCAAGGAGGTTCTGGGAATTTCTTTGTGCTCTTACTAAAGATACTGAAAAACTTTAGATTCACATTAAGTGTAATGGTATAAAATTTGATGTAACATTAAAGCTAAAAGGAAAGCTCATTACAATATTAAATGGAATTAATCCATCTGCCCTTGATCTGGAAGTGACTTTCCTAAAGGATTAAAGGCTATCATTAGATTTTTCTGTGGTAACTTTCTTGACTGCTAGTATCTTGAACCATTGAAATCTTCATGGAATCTCGCACAGTCATCAAATGGGGCCTGCATTTCATGATCAGAGTATAAGATAGGAACATATTTTACAAATATTGCATCCAGGGATGATGATGACAATTTCTGGTGACCTAGAACCCTTCATGTATGGTAAAAAGCTTGGCTTCTTGTACTTTCTTCTAAGGAAAGTTCTAATGCCACTGTAGAGAGCCAAGCAAACACATGAAGCCTCCAGTGCTCACCAGTCAGCACTTGAACCAAAATGAGTGGGTAGTCTTATTGAGGGTGATCCCATTGTGCTGGGGCTGAACAGGATCATGACTTTTTGTTCAGAGAACAGGAACATGATAGCTCTTGTGCTTAATTCATTAAGCCTCATTTGCATTCATTCTGTCTTTAATAAATATTTTGTAGAATCCTGCTGAGCAGACTGCTTTTCATTTATTTCATCAGTGGTTCTGCTTTCTGGACCTTTTAAGTTAGTGTATGAATAGCCTCATATTGTACTTTAGCTACAGAAGAAACCTGCATATACAATTCGAAACAAGTGGTTATGTTAGGATAGTTCTGGATGATGGTCGACTAGAAAGCCTGTTGCAGTTCAGGCTATGGTAGTAAAAACTGGGTTTTTTGGTCAGTACGGAGTCAGAGTGTATAGAGGCCTTAGCTGATGCTGTCTGAACAGATGCATAGATTTTTGAGATCAGAAGAGATTATCAGACTTTCTAATGCCTTTTATACCTGTTTAACCATGTTTAGTTGCCTCTAGAACCTTTCTGGTTTTAACTTCTATGCATCTGACTCTACTTTCAAGTCCTTTAGTTTTTCCTTTCACCAGTGAGGTTAAAGAGTTCGCTAACTGAATTTTCTTCCCATGTGAGAATGTAATCACAGTGTTAAGTTAGCCTGTGGTTTTTCTCTTGGAGGAAAAAAAAAAAAGACCTGAGTTTTCTATGCTTTTTTTTTTTAATGGTAATAAATTATTCCTTGTGTGTTTGCAGCACTCCTTTCCGGTTACTGAATGTCCTCTTGAAACATGGGCAGCAGAAGATGGGATGCAGCTCTCATCATGGTCTTGTGAAGGCAGTAGGTCTAAGCTGCAGCTCTGCATGGCCCACAGTCCCTGAGAAAAGTAATTTCCTAATGAGCACTGGATGTAAGCCCTGGCAGCTACATGCTGCTGAAGACATGGCTTTTGCTGAAGCCTGCTTGTAATGAAAGCTGATTCACCAATTTTTTTCCCAGTGTATACAAATTAGAGGCAGTCTCTGCCTCCTGGCAAGTTGCCCAAGCCATCAGTTAGTCAGGAGTTGGCCAGCTGTATTCTACACTGAGAAGCACTGCTGATGTATACTAACTGTAATTATTATGCTAGTATTAAACATCACCTTCTGTTTTTTAGCTGAAGTCAATGCCACTGAAGGACTTCAAGCTCTTCAAGGTATTTCTTGAAACTTCAGAGGTAATGGTACGGATATTGATCCCTGCTTTGTTTCTAGCAATGCTCACCTCAGTGGTGTGTGGATGGTTGGATACAGCTTAGACTTCGTAACTTTTCTTTTTTGTAAGTGTGGTGGAAGCAGGTAATTAAGGTAAAGGATAATAAACAGTTTATGTAGGTAAAACTCTGAAAGGAGCAGGCAACTTAGTGGTGAAAAACAAAACAAAACCTGAGGCGTGCAGTGGTGTCTTTCCCTTAATCTTCCTGGCAGCATCATGCTGAAGCCTTCTGTGTGCCTTTGAGGGTGGGGAGATGGAGGGCCTGCAGTGGAAGAGGATTGAGTTAGGAATCATCTAATCACATGGTTCTGCTGCGTGTCTGTGATGAGGTGCTGGCAGTGTGAGTCTGCAGGGCAGTCACTATGACGAGAGGCCAGGGCTGCCCAGTGCAGGACACAGCCTGTCCCAGCTGGCTCCAGCGGTTCCATTGAAGGGAAAACATGGTGTTGCCTCAGGGAACGTGTGTTTAAGTAAGGTGGCAGATACCTGACAGGAGGAAGCCTGAGGGAAGACCAAGGCTGGAGGCAAAGGAGATGCTCTGTAGCCCGAGAGCAGATATCCCACGCAGTACAAGGAAAGGGTCCACACCAGAACAGGGGGAAGTGTGAGGCAGGTGGAGTGGCAGAGAGTCTGACTGCGGCCCCTTGAACTGCTTGGAGCAGGGAGAGGAGTCTGGAGGGAGGCCATGCCTTGGGAATGTGGGAATGAAAGCTGTTTGAAAGTTTGCCTTTTTCTTTACCAATAACAAAATCAGTCGTTAATATATTGCCAACTAAAATAAATATTTAAGTTAATCTTCCCTAACTCAAGTCTGTTTTGCTCATGACTGAGGAAGCAGGGTTTGTTTAGCCTAGAAAAAGATGGCTAAGGAAAATTTGTTTCAACTGTTTAAAAGAAGGTTGTTAGAAAGCAAGCATGGGATTTCTGTGAGGGGCATAGCTGAGGCTGTGGGGCAGCAGCTGCAACAAGCAGCCAGGGAAACTTGGTCTGCACATGAGGAAAAATACTTCACTATGAGACTGGTCTTAAGCACCTGGTGCGGATTGCCCAGAGATGTGGTATGACCTTTGCCCTTGGAGTTGTCCAGAACAATGGAACAAGCCTGGAACACCTGCTGTTGCTGTGAGGTTAGTTTTTGTTTTGGGCTGGAGGCCTCCAGAGGAGTAGTCTAACCTGGATCCTCCTGTTGTCCCACACGATGGACTGATAGAATGGACAAACCTAACTGTAGAGGGGCTGTTTTCCTTCTACGTTCCTGTTCAATGTGAACAGCTAAATGTTAATTACAATGACATAAAATGACGGTGAATAATGACAAGGGCAACATTCTGTAAAAACTGTAGTCTCTTGAGCTTCCAAGCAACAGAGCTTCTGCTATTTCTTATGTTACTAGGTGAACTTGTTTTGAAGCACGTACATATACACTGAGGAAAAATGACGAAGGGTTGTATGCAGACTGCCTGTGGTTGGTGCCTGACCAGAACACCATGACAGCTAAGGCTGAGAAAATGCTGGCAGTTTTGGGCCCCTTTTTCTGACACCTGGAAGAAATTGGAAGCTGTGATCGCTAAGAAGCAGTCCAAGTGCAGGTTAATTCTCAACAGTAAGCAATCTTTACAATGTTGAACCTTAGGATGCATAGTACAGCTTGGGATATATTCAGCAGAGCCTAGGCTGATATAGCTGTTGTCTTGCTGTAGCAGGAATCACAGGTATGTTTCTTTGCTGCCATATATGCCAGAAGCATTTAGTTCTCCTAACTGTGGATCATATGTCAGTAATATTTTTGTTTCATCAATGCTTATCAAAGCCATGAGAATTAGAAAATAAAAAAAATAAAAAAATAAAAAAGATAAGCAGACTCTTCCTCAAGCAGAAGGCAGTATCTTTAATCAACTTTATTTGACATGCAATCTGGTGCCTTGATGTTCAGAAGTTTAAAGCGGGAGGTAGGAAATTTATTTGAATGGTAAAATTCTCTACAGATGTGGTGTGTAGAGTAAGTCTTGTGTTTTTCCTCCCTGTATACGTACCTGTGCACACAGCCTCTGACTGATTTGGACTTGTTCTTGGTCATCTGTGTGCTGACACCCTCCATTTAATTCTGATATGCTGCACAGAGCCTTAATGTGTGATCTGCCACCTGTGGCCCTCAGTTCTGTCACACTCATCTCTCCCATAATTGATGACAGAAATGTTGCCATAACAGTTTTCGTAACTGTTTTCATGGTCATTTGATCCGTTGTGCCATCTGCTACTGTGATGAACGGAAAAGCTATTTACTAACTTTCACCTTTGTAACCTAGAAGATTACATAAAACCAACTCGCTCCATGGCATCCAGTAACTATTAGAAACAATTTTGGGCTAAAGCTAAACTTGATGTTGGGTGTGAAGAGTGCCAATTGACTGACCCAGGACCTGGAGAAAGTTTTCAGGAGTGCTGGAATAACCTAGAAGCCTAGGTCTTCCTCAGTTTAAGAGGCTTATCCCCCTGAATTGTTTTGGTACTTGAAAACTGTCAGAATCAGTGGTAATGCTTGACTGAGGTTCACTGTGCAGCTTGATCTCATTTTGAAGTGCACTAAGAAGATGATTAACTAACTTACCTTTAATTACTTTTAACTGATTGTACTGTTAATGTGGCATTGGGTTGTTGTAAACCATGGCAGTGTATTTTATGTTATTTAGGAAAAGGCTGGTTAGTATTGCAGAAGTTGTAGTGTTGTAAGGTACCAAGAGCTGAGCTGTGGCTGTCTGGAACTAAAGTGAGGGTTTCAGATTTTCAAAGTAGTGCCACGCTCCATTGCTAACTTATAAATGGGACACATACTGCAATTTTTTTTTTGTTATCTAACACTTCACTTAATATTGTACCATTGATCTTGATTGTGGCAGCAACTTAAAGTAGTTTGTGCATTTTGAAATTACCGTGTAAACACATTTACTCAAACTTTCAAAGAAACCAGTGCTGTAAAAGTGTCTCAGCAGTAACTTAACAAGAAACATGTATTCTCTTCACTCCAGGGTTGACAATTCTGTATGTTTACATATTGCCTCTGCATTGATAATTCTAGGGATAATTGATTTCCATTTCTGGAAAAGGCTGAATATTGCATTAGATGTGTTGAGTAGATCAGCAGCTACAGTGTTTGTAGTCTTTTGCCCTTTCATGTGTTTTATGGGAAATGGCTTCAGGTCCATAGTGGTATTATCTAAGTGCAGTAACTTCATGCATTTTTATATGGTTTCTTTATTTTTCCAGAGATTTTCCACAGTTGTTTTGCAAAATGCTATGTTTATTGCTTCTTAGAAGGAGATGTACTGTTTACTGACTAAGAGGAGCCTGTGAGTTAGGTTTTGAACTGCTTTGAGGCAGAGAAAAGTGAGGTAGGGTTTTCAAAGGCACTTGGTGTTGAGCTAATCTATATTCCCATTGAAGTAGGTGGAAGTGTCAGAACTCCTAGGCATGCTTGAAGGAATGATGTGACGCATCATTTTTTTAGTTTCTCTGCAATAATCACTCAAAGTCATGTCAGCTGATATCTAGTAAGAGGAACAAAACCTGGTAAAGTGTCATGTAGCATGAGAACTTGTGTATTGGAAACTCAGATTTTTCTGGTTCGATGTTTGAACAACCTAAGTTTGCCTCCCTTCTTTTGCAAAAAACCAGAAATGGGAAACAGAGTAACTGAGCAGACATATGAGACTGGTGACATCTGGTCAGAGAGGGGATCTATCTGGTCAAGAAGAAAGACAACTAGTTAACATGCAATGGGTGAGGTGCAGAGAGAGGTTGTTGCTTGGAGCTTGCCAAGAATGAAGGATTTGAGAAGCTAGACAGAGTGAATATAGGGAGGATGAGTCTGACTCTCATTAAATAATCTGTGTAATCTTCCCTGCTTTGGAAGCCTTTACTCATGTGAGTTAGAGCATTCAAAACTGCTTACACATCAGGAGAAGAATAAACAGGTGGAGTAAAAACAACAACAAAAAAGCCCCTAACACCAACCAAAACAGAAATAGAGTAAAACCTTCTAAATCTTTTGGGCTTGATGCCAGCCCTACCAGTAGTAAAGCTCTTGCTAATGAAAAGAGGAGGTTGTTTCCAGTCTGTCCTGCAGGACTCTTTTGCCCTGGGGCATCTCTGGATAAAAGCTGTGGGTCAGAGACACCTGCTGTTGATGGTTTATATGCTCCAGAGCTCCTGGATTCAATTTTTTTCCTGCTAGGGCAGGTTCAGCCTCCTCAGTTGTTCGTGGTAATTGTGACAAATGGGAACCCAGGGGCTCAGCTCTTTTCCTCTGAAAATCAAGCTTTCTGTATGGGTGGTTGATAAATGGAAGTCTTGCAGCTTAAAATGTCTGCCTTCTGCTCTTCTGTACCATTTTTTTAAGTGTAAAGGTAAACCTATTTCAACATATCTTTCTGAAGATGTTCTGAAACTTTGTCCTGAACAATTAAGAGGCATAAAAATGTATATGGTATAAGAAAACAATGTTAGTAGAGCATGAAAATATGAAATGTGAATATGAAAATATTTCTATGGGTGCCCAAAGGAAAGACAAATCTATTTATCGCTGCTGAGGCTGGGGAGGCAGAAGTTTTAAATGTCTGTGCTGCTTTAACCTTCACACTTTGGTGGTTGTAGTTGAACCATTAACTATTGTTAGTGGCAACAAGATGAGAAATAGTGATATGATTGCTATAATGTTGAAAGAGTGAGTCATTAGCCATCCCCTCACAGAACTGCAGGGGAAGTACATTTACGAAAATTGTAAAAGGCAAATTTAGGTTTGTGGGGGATTTTTTAATACGTGATTTCTTCTTGATTTTTAGTAATGCTTTTGTCTATGATGACACATAAGTAAGGGAAATGTGGGTTTGATGAAACTGAATGAGTTTATGGGATTGGTAGGAAGGTGTACTCAGATGGTAGTTGTCTTTAGCTAGTTATCCAAATGTATAGTCATTAACAAAATAATGTTTTCACTAATGGCTTAGAAGAGGTAGAAAGCATGCCTATAAAAGTGCAGGTGGACCTAAGGTGGGCAAGGATGAAGATCTTGGGGGGAGAGCCTTGGTGTTTAAACACCCCTGCCAAGCTGAAGGGCTCTGAGCAGGTGATGTCCTTCTGTAAGTACAAACTCACATTTTCATGGAGACAGAAGCAGGGAAGCTGGGAAATACAGAGTGGAGACTAATTGCTGGGAGCGGACCATGTTTCAGCCAGGAGTCAGCAAGATCAGGCTGGGAAGTGTTAAGGGGAACCTGCTTTGGCAGGCATAAATGCAGTCCTTGTGTGCTACTCAGAGCTGTAAAGGCAACTTTGACGGGTTCTGGAGGGAGCATTGCCAGCTGCCCACCATGCACAGCGGCTGCAGAAGGCCTGGCTTTGCTCACATTAGAAAAAGGGAGGCATGGTCTTCAAATAGAGGTAAGGGATGAAATAAAATCAGAGGGGCAAGAGGGAGTAATAGACTTATATTTACAGCAATGGAGGCTTTACTTACCTCTGAAGGGAAGAGCTATGTATTAAGACAGCTAATCGTGGAACTTGGTCATCTTGGTGGTAGTACTTCCAGGGGTTTTTCTAAGAGCAAATTGGACAAGTAAGTATCTACTGAGCAATACAAGTATGAGTGCTGCTGCCTCAGCAATGGGAAGAGCAGGAGGAGATATTCTTAACACAATATTATGATTTTTATGGAACTATAGAACTGGTAGGGCAGAACTCATACGATGCTGTTCTCTTCATATTTTCCTAGGAGAGTAAAAATATGGCCCTTTACCTACCACTTCTGCAAAATCAGGATGTAGCTGGAGGGCTTGCTGACTATCCAGTCAATTGTTTTTGCTCATGCTGGCACTCATTAAAACATGGTTTGAAAATGCTGCTGATGCTAGAGAAGAGAATAAAAGCCAGCTCACGCTCTCATGGCTCTGTGAACTCAGCACTGTTCTGTGTATTCATGGTCTTTGATGCAGTTGCAAATAGCCCTGAGCAACATAGTAACCATATAGCTGAGATGAATGTTAGCCACAGGGACTTGACCCGATTGTACTTGCGCACCAAATGCTCCAAATCAAATAAAATAATATTAATAATGAAATTGTGTTGGGTAAACATGGGCATCCAATAGAGGTTCTGCCTTAATGCTTAAGGAGATCAGTATGAAGTGGAAACTAAATGCTGATACAAAATCACTGTGTAAGAGGGCAGGTGGTTTGTCTCTCTGCTTTTTGAGAGGAGAATGTGACTTTTCTTTCAATAAACCTAACTATGTACCACCCGGTGCTTTGCTTTTCTGTGCTGGCAGCAGTGATAATGTACATCTCATGGGCTTTTGACACATGAAATGTCCGAAGGCATCTAAGATGCACGTTCTTGGAAGCATCAGTGGAGCACAATATTTGGAATTGCACATTTCCCCCCCCCCCCTCCCTTTTTTTCCGTGACAGTTGGACTCCATGATCGTAAAACTTTTCCAATCTGAATGATTCTATGTTTCTGATATGGTTACTTTTTTTTTCTTTTTGCTTTGTTTTGTTTTTATTTTGTTTGGTTTGGTTTTCTTGTTGTAAAAGATGAAACTGCAGAAAAGGAGAAGGTAACTCTAGGACTTTTGATTTTGAAGACTGTTCAGGTGAAGCCTTTCTCCTGTGGAGAAAGAATGAACAGAATGAATTCTGAATTTCTGTAGTAGAAGAGAGATGACAGACTTCTCTGCCAGGGTAATTCAGTAGGGAGGTAACTCAGGAGGTCTCTAATCCAACCTGTAGCATGAAGTCGTCAGCCATGAGGGCCAACCTAGCTGCTCAGAACTTTATTCCATATGTTCTTGAAAACTATGAAGGGCAGAGATGGTGCAATCTTTTGGGGCAACTTCTTCCACTGTTCACTGTGCTCATGGTGAAGAAGTTTCTTTGTGTAGCCTGTTTGAGCATGCCTTTTTTCGACTGATTATTGTATCTCATCATCCTAACATGCAGCACTGTTCTCTTTGATGGCATCCTCATAGATATTGCACAGCCCTTTTTCTCCCTCACTTCTGTTAAAGTGATTTTTTTTTTCCTGTCAATTTTATCTCTAATCTATTTGTCCTTGAGTGTCACAAAATAGTTAATGCCTCTATTTTTTCACTGGTAGACAACTAATCTTAGCCAAACAAACTTGTTAGCTTATTTAGATGTCCTGTTGATCTGACAGTAAGGTCTAGCTCATCTCCAGATTTAGACCCATAAATTTCAGTTTCCACATCATGGATACTTTGACTAGAAGTGTCTAAGGTCCCACTGTATTCAGTAGAGGTGAAATTAAAACACCCATCAGAGCGAAGAGGTTATTTGTCTCTCACTTTACTCTGCTTAGCTGTCGTGTTCTCTGGAGTCTACTGGCTGTAATGGCCTTGGCTCACACATAGCCACTTGCACTGCAGAGACACAGGCTTCTTCCTGAGCCTGAATTCCACCAGAAGAAACTGGCTCAAACTGCTACAGGAGGTCAGGAGCAGAGCACCGTTTGAACTCTGATCTCAAGCCCATGCTGAATGTCCTACACACCGGAAAAAACATTCTGTTCCAGAAGAGCTGTGCAACTTTGTTCTGTGAATATCAGAGGACAGGAAGGCACAGTTTGCTGAAAGCAGTCTAGAGAACGGTGCACAAGTGGTTTTTTATGTACAAAGCTTGTTTGACAGTTCTGCAACAGCATTGTCTGTGGTTTCCAGTTCAGTGGTATTGGGACTAAACACTGTGATTTATTGTCTCAAGTAATTTATTTAAAACTTTGACAGCCTTCTTTTGTACTGACATGTGGAGATGACAGTGAATTCAATATTGAGTAAAATTAATGCCTATTACAGAGGTGAATTCATTGCACATGGAAGTAGAGTGACAGTTGTAATAATTTAACACTTCTTCTAAGGGATGAATAGTTGCTTTGATTATGAAAAGCTTTAGAAATTATAATTCCTTTTGTGGTTACTGAGATGAGAGTGCACTATTACGTATATGAAATGAAAAAGTACTGAAAGAGGTGTAAAATATCTTTTGCTTTTCAGACTATTTTGCTTTGTGGTATTTAGCTGTACATTGATGTCTCCCTGTTCTCTAGCCCCTCAGGGTGTATCACATTGCATTCCCTGGCATATTTCTGCCATTGATAGTTTTGTGGTACCCCAAAAGCCTCTGTCTTTCAGGATGAGGATTTTTGTGTAACCAGGCCACGCAAATGACAAATGATCAATTGGAGATGAACATAGGATGACGGTGGGTTTTGCTAGTGGTCAGTGTGATGACTGCTGTTTGGCAAACCTTTTGGTTTTGGACTTTAGATGGCTCTTACTTATTTTGAAAAGAAAGCTCTAAGAAGTCAGGTTGAGTCTTCTATAAGTATGGGGTGAGAAAACAAAGTTTCTTCCTACATTTTTAGTGTCATGAGAAGATAAAGTTGGCAGAATTATGAAAAATTACAATACTTAAAAATGTAAAATTTTAATCCAGGTACACCTCATAATTCCATAATTTCTTCACTACCTCTAAAAGACCGAGACCTCCCATTTTCTTTCCATTTCCTGTCCTTTATGTCAAATATTCTGAAATGGAAAAGTCAAAAAATCTTAAAATCTTAATATGTATATGGCTAGATATCTGCAATGTGCTTGGTACTGCAGTAGTTTCATCTGTGTACACTTCTGGTTGCTCACTCTGAACAAAGCTGAACTCTGCTGAGCCAAAAAAGGTTAGTAGGAATGGTTGATCCTTTCTGATGAATCTATATTGCAGAAGGAAAGTAAACCAAATTTTTCTTGTTTATCCAGATTGGTATTCAGCTCTGTGGATACAATATTTATTGTATGAATATTAGGAGGAAAACAATCTCTTCAAGCTGAGGATCATGAAAAGATGGAACTTAAGTCTATACTGGTTTTAGATGTTGTGGAAATGAAATACTGGAGCTGTCTTCCAGTAGGAGCTATGGGCCAAGAAGTAGCTTACACCTCTCGGATTATGGCAAGAGAATGTAAAATGTGATAATGTGACAGCATGCTGAGAGAGTCTGCTTTTCTCAATAAAGAATAAACCTGAGTTTCACACCCCTCTGTTGTTAGCTTGCTCCTTGGTGTTACATTGTTCTGTGCCAACTGGCACTTTCAAAGGTGCCATCCAGGCGTGATTTCAGTGACCTTTAAGGCTTTTACTCCAAAAATTATATGAATGTGACTGCACCAAAATGGGTTCCCATGGCTCTCCATAGGTCTCCAAGGCTATTACAAGTGGATTTGCACTTGTAAACATGCTCTTATGCCACTCCTGGGAAAATTCAACTGCTGCATGGTGTCTTGCTGGCTCTCATCTTCAATGTCTATGTGTCCCATAAGAAAATGTGAGTTTCCCAAGTCCGTGCTTGCCATCATCAGCCCCATTTAATGGTCTTCTGACCACCTTGGGAGAGAAGGTCACCCATTTCAGGTGATACAGTATTAATATTAACATAGTCTATCTGTACAGTTACTAGTTGTCTGTTTTCAGCCAGTGAAAGTAGTGGTAAGAGGCCATTGAAGGTTGTACAAGGTCTTGGAGTCTAGTGGAAAAGTTTAGGAGTCAGGCAACCTGAGTCCATATTTCCTTCAGTGCGTGATAGCATCTTCCTCAGTTTTCCCTACTTGGAGAACTGATGGGCACATCAGTCAAGCCCATGGCCATACCAGCACACAGGGAGAAGACACTGTGAGCACTGACACCCAAATACTAATTAGAAAGCAGCCAAGTATGACCACTTAGACACTGCCAGATCCCAGAAGGCTTCTTTAAATCACGATCTCTCTTTTGGATGTTTTCAAGGGGTTTTTGGAAAGCCAGTAATACTCAGATGAGGCTCCCAAAGGACTGACTTAGTTTCCACCTTGTCGCTATGCCCAGCCCAGGCTGGATAAGCATTGGTAAGAGGAAGAAAATTCACAGAGTATAGTCTGTGAAAAGAGATTATCACACAGCATTGGTTTTCCACTTTCTGAAAATAATTGCTGGTGGTTGGTGGTAGTTCAGGGCAGCACTGCATGAAAAGCCTGAGGCACCTGACTGTGCCCTTTAGCTCAAAGAGCAAGTTGTGTGACATCCAGCTGACTGAATAGCTGCTATAGGTAGTTCCCAGATCAGCTATTATCTCTGACATCCCCTGAAGCTACCTATAAACCAATCTCAGTTAATGGATGCTTTTGCAAAAATTGTAATTTTATATGTAAGCAGGAAAAGACATTTATGGGATGTTTTTGTTAGTAGTTCAGCCCATCCAACAACTGGAAGAGTGTATTACATAGGGGCCTCATATTTTATTTAATTTCAGAAAATTGTATCTCTATTCTACCCTTATCTTTAGCGGGTAATGATTTTCCTACCCTTGTATGTGTGCTCCTGTAAAGTGTAACAAGGCAGTGAATTTCTCTGTGGTTTGGGCAAAGATGGAGCTGAAGGGCTAGTGGCCAACTCACGGATAGTAAATGATAATTCTTGGAGAAGGAACTATGGAAAGTATCTTGAAACCTTGAGTTTTCTCTTCCTTCCTTCCCCCCCACCTCCATTAGTGCTGGCAGGTGGCACTAAGCCATAGTCCATGGTGATCACTTACAGACCTGTGAGGAAGCCAAGAGGCGCTCTGCTCAGAGATAAGGAAATCCTTGGAGGGTTTCCCGTTAACATTGACAGCAGAGCAATTGCAAGGCCTTCCCAAAGGGAAAGAGCTCCATTAACCCCTGCAGTCAGGAAGGGCATATCACACTCATCTATTGTCTGCCTAAGATTTAAAACAACAGTGTGGCCTGAATTTGGATTTTTTTCAGAGCTTCTGGCTCTGAAACTTAAAACAGAAACTCTGCAGTTCTTCCAGTGCTACACTGAAACCTTTCAGGATCGATTGTTACCATGAGCATGTGCGGCTGAATTTCACATTTGAGCAGCTTATGAGCTGATAGCCACTGAGATATATATAAGTGGTGATATTTATAGCTCACTTTTTCAAAGCCTGAACCTTGTTCTACAATATTTTTTCAGTTTTTCCTTCCTCTCTTAACCATACCAAACTCAGTATTATCTATTCACTAATTTTATCAAGCTCAGTGTTTATATGACTTGCAGAAACAGTAATAAGGCAACTGTCTCCTGCCCTCTTTTCTTTAAAGAAAGCTAATAGCATATCCAGTTTAACTAGACCAGACATCAGGTACCTGAAACAGAATGTTTTTACTGATGTCAGGTAAAATCAGGAATAAGCTTATTAATGAAAACTGTGAAACTGTGATTAATGACCTATTCTGCTTTATACGTATATTGCTTTATAACGGCCACACAGGAAAAGTGGCCATCTTGTGGGTAACTCCTTTGGGATTGAAACAACAGTTGTATTATCTGTTTAGTTGGAGAAAAATGGGGGGGAAGTGTGATTTGTGTCTAATACAAATCGAAAAATAAGTTGAGTTAGTTTTAACTGTAAGATTTTACATTATACGTTATCTTTACTGTATATCCAGTCCTGATTTCTTATGTATGTATTTAAAATCTGAAGGTTTACACCTTCTAAAGTCCTTTATTCTTCCCTTCTTATTCCTATTTTACATGAGGAAAGTTCCCTTATTGGATGATTACAGCTGATGCTATCTAGGTAAAATTTGCTGCAGTAAATAAATGTATTTTGAAATAATGTATTTGTGTCTGAAATTCTATTTTCATTAATTCTGAAGCTGTAAGGATTCTAAGTAGGTTAGAGAGGAAGTACAGAGTTTTCAAGCAAAACTAAAATAAAAGCCATGTCTATTCTTTGTATGCTAAGGCTCTTCAATCAGTCAGGATAGAGACACTATGCAATGCACTTACATAATAAGAACCTTCAGAATTATTTTGCATTTACTGCAGAATTTGTTCATAGATTAAAAAACACCAACAAGTTCTCTTTTTCGATAACCAAAAATTGAGTACTTTGTAATTATTCAGGTGTCTTTGGGACATTTTGACTATTTGTCCAGGTAATTGACGTAATACACACAGGCCAACGATTGATTCATTGACTTTGGGCTCTTACAGAAAACATCTTCTTGAATTTTAATTCAATTTGAACACACAAGAAGCACGTTCTTATTTGTTTCCCAGGAGGAGTGCAGCAGCTAAGTTCCCTCCCTTGCCTTTTGATTACATTTAAACTCGCTACTCATGCTTAAATTGAATTTTTTATCAAATGACTTGGAGCTTCCACACAGATGAACAGAGTTTAAATTTTGTGTTTATTGTCTGCTTATATGAAAAGCACACACCTATCAATTTATCTTATTTTTCTTAAGCAAATAATGTTAAAAATTTTGTCAGTTTAGGCAAGCATTTCTTATGAAGACCAAATCTCAGAGCTTAGGTGCTTATTATCAGTATCTCTTTGCCACACAAGCATGCAGGCTAGGCTTAGTCCTACCCTTGTGGTAAGCAGCAGTGAATTTGTGTCTTGGGAAACACTGGAGAAATAGCTCCACTATGTCAAACCAGGGCTCTCTGAGTGGAAAAGAATTGAAGCAATATTGTATGATAAGCCAGACCATGCCTCTAGAGTAATATTCCACACATCACAGATACCTCCATCAAGAACTTGATAAGCCCCTTTCCCACAGGCAATGATTAGGTATAAATGTTTTTCTCATTCATGTTCAACGTTCTTTCTTCCTGGATCCTGCATGGTTTTTCCTTACCAGGTCTGTCAAATATGCCACCTGGGCCCTCCTGAGGTTTTGAAGTGGACTAAAGTTCCTCCAAAATCTAAGCTTCCATATGAATGTGGCTCTAATGCATAGTAAATCTGAACTATATATAAGCACAATGTACAGGCCTTTTTATACAATTTTTCATCAGTCAGTGAACCTTTTCCAGTGTGGAATTCATTCATTTGACCTAAAACTCAAATGTCGTGTCTACATCAGCTACCTGGTTTAGTCAATGGGTGCAGAAAGGTACCTTCAAAAGTTGTTACCCCATGCTTCCCGCACGTGCCTTCAGATGAGATGAATGACTCCCTCAAGGCAATGATTTCTTTCTGTTGTTGCCACAGGACAGTTAACTTCCACCTCCAATCTTAAACATTCAAAATTACCCAGAAACATTTCCCTTAACTTTCAGTGGCATCATAGGTAGTAATGGTGATGTAATTGCTGCAGAAAAAAATTGCAGATAAAGTGGAAATGAGAGAAAGGCATGGGGGAAAAAGGGAACAAGACAATTTTTCTACAGAAAAATAAACAAAATGGTAAAATAAAACAAAGGATACAAACAGCAGGGCCTAAAAAACTTTAATTTTTCCACTGAATGAGATCGCAAGACATTGAATAAATAGCAACATTTAGTCATTATTTTAAGGTACCTTCTGTTCTTCAGCTCTGCTCATGTCCCCCCTATTGATATGCCAAGAATATACTTTGTTTTCATCTCAAAATTGAAGAGCTCTACATTTCCAAGAATCTTCCCCCTTGGGTAACTTGGATGCCTCTTTTCTTTCGTCCCGAGCATGATCTTTTATCTCCCTGCTGTCATCTCCAGAGACTGGATGTGATTCCTCAGTTTCTGTCTCTGATATTCTCTTATTTTTGTAACTGTACCTTCTGAAAGTACTAGAAGCCATCTGCCACTGGTTAAAAGTGACCCATTTTTTACTCTCATAGTTCATCCTTGCTCATACTTTCTGAGAAGTTAAATTTAATTATTTTGCCAGAAAGCAAGACTCTGGAGTTCTCCAAATGCTCTGTGAGGCATCAGGGTCCCTCAGCTTCATACAACCATTTACAACTGATCATGCAGTCCAATGCACCTAAGGAACTGATGTAGTCTTAATCTGGCCTTCACAGAGCCAGGCTACTGTGTTCATGTCACAGAGGTGAGAGTATGGGGTTCATTGACTGTTGTGTCTCTGATGAAGGAGAGGAAAAGAGAAAAAGCTATGGCTTTTCTTAATTTCTCAATACATTTCTAACCCTCAGTAGAGTTGAGAGTGACTTGCTATATTAGGCCCCAGATCCTCATTAATTTGGAAAATTATTGTCTTAGTTTAGAGTAAACTAAAACAATTTAAAATTCCTTTCTCAAATTGACCGCGCCTCTTTTAGCTGTAGAACAAAATTTTAATTTGGAAAATGTGTAGAAGGAAAGATAACAATTCTTAACTACTAAATATATTTTTATATATATATCTCCAAACCACCAGAACAGAACAAATAACTCTGTAACCGACACCTCTAAAGGAATGAGTCTCTGAAGGGAAGGAGTGAAAGCTCTCCCGTAGGCAGCGTGTCCTCCTTTGTTCTCAGTCCGAAAGGCGCTGGCCCAGCGGGTGGGCAGAGGGGGCCGGGGACTCCCACGTTGGTGCCGTCGGTGCCTCAGGAAAAACTGTAGTAACTCCAAAGAGATGAAGATTGTCTGTCCCTCTGGAGCACAGGGCACACCGGGCTAGGAGCAGGAGGGAGGGAAGAAGCCAAAAACCACAGGAGTCCCCTCCAAGGTGCGTCCTTCTTCAAAACCGCCGCCGAAGAAGTGAAGAAAAAAAAAAGCTCCCCAAACCGAAAGAAAAAAGAAACTCCCCACCCCCTGCCTCTCCCAGCCATTAGGTTGGAATTTGGGTGGTTAGCTGAGTCTCTTTGTTCCATAGCTGAGGCAGGAGTGTGTCAGCTCCCAAACTGCTGGCAGGGGAAGAAAAAATTCTGACAAATTCTAAAACTATAACAATTATACTTGAGCATGTTGTCCTAAATCAGTGATATCTTCAGGAGGAAAGACATTTTGTTCACAGGCTGAGGCACTACTTCAGCCATCTCCTGTGGTGTGTGGCTGAGCTGTGCCCACACCTCCCACCAGACTCATCAGTGGTGCTGCCTGCCTCCGTGGAACCAGCATTGTTCCTCCTACCTGCCTGAGACACTGATTTTTGCAGTTCTTCACACTTAAAAAAACCCCAAACTGTGCTGTCTCAGGGAAAGATTTAATTATTGGTTTGGCTTATTTTTGTTTTTTTAATCTTTCTATATGTTTTTAGGATTGTTAATACTCTTTGACAGCTAAAGGCTTTGTTCTTTAGAAATGCTGGGCAGGCAGTGGAAGACTGCAGAAACAGGTTCTCTGCCTTCTCCATATATATGTAAAAGAAAGAAATGCCTTCTTTTCCATTGTGCCAGAGTGTATTCAAGTAGGCAATCTCTTCTTTACCTGACTTTGCAAGCTGACTTTCTGGGCCTACTTAATCTCGTAAGATCCTGTTCATAGATCCCAAAATGGTGACCATTATTTTGCCAGTGATAAGAGTTGCTCTTCCTTCTCACTCTGAATCCAGAAGAGTTCATGGAAACCATACCTCACGTCCAGAATGTGAGCAAAAGATGTTGTTTGTTGATACAAAAAGAACAACTAGAATATGTTAAATAAATTAGATGTCATCTTATGCTGCTTCTGATGCTGAGAGTTGAAAATTGACAGCATTGGATGGACCCTTTCTTGGGTGTACAGCACTCTCCACAGCCCCACCTGCAGTGAGGCTAGCGGGGCTTCCCCACTTTTATTCCAGCACATGCTCTTTTACATTCCTTCTTTGGTACCAAAACCAGCTTATATACCATGCAGTTGGACACTGTTTATGCAGAGCTAACCGCTGCTAAACTTGTTGCCACACCTTTGTCCACAGCCACTAGCTCTTCATGATAGCAAATACCATCCATGTTTCTGCTACAGTCACCATTTTATAAATGTTATTTTTTTCCCCAAAAAACTTTTGTAAGTTTGGATTTTCCCTCTGCACCTTTTTGGATATCAGTCTTAATGCAGAAGCTCAGAACACTTTTTCTAGTTCATTTTTGGTGTGTATGTGAGTAAGACAGAACAAAACTGAGTCGACCTGGTATTTTAATATTGTGACCATCCTGCTGAAAATATTCTTGGCATCTGGACAATTCTATTTCTTCCTCGTGTCTAGTTAACAGAACAACTGGCAGCCTCATCATATTATTGGTGCACTTTGTTTGTGGTAAGAAGAGTGTGAAGAATCACTGGAGGAACTGCAAATGCTATCTATATTGTGGGTTTATTTTAATCTTTGCAGATGCAATTCTGCTACAGTGTCACTGCAGTTCTTGTGGCAGATCCATAACACAAATAGATTCTACGCCTTTCCACAGAGAGCTTTCTTTTTATCTCCAAAAAGCAAGCCTAACAGAAGACAGTTCAATATTTCATAGGATCTGTGTGAAAGAATGCCTTTTTGGTGATGAGGAGCAGCTGAGGACACTTGGAGTGTTCAGCCTGGAGAAGAGGAGGCTGAGGGGAGACCTTATCGCAGTTACAACTTCCTTGTGAGGGGAAGAGGAGGCGCAGGCACTGATCTCTTCTCTGTGGTGACCACTGACAGGACCCGAGGGAATGGCCTGAAGTTGTGTCAGGGAAAGTTTAGGTTGAATGTTAGAAAAACCACTCTCATGCTGAGGGTGGTTGGGCACTGGAACAGGCTCCCCAGGGAAGTGTTCACAGCACCAAGCCTGACAGAGTTCAAGAAGCGTTTGGACCATACTCTCAGGCACATGATGTGACTCTTGGGGTTGTCCTGTGAAGAGCCAAGAGTGGGACTCAATGATCCTTGTAGTTCCCTTCCAACTCAGCATATTCTATGGTTCTATGACCTTGGAATTTCTAGACTGTATTTTTGTATTTGCACAATATGTAAGGCTTTCAAATTTAAACCTTAATACCCAAGAAAATGATCTCTACATAAAAAGTGAATGAGAATTAAGCAGTAAGATTCCTAGAAATTGCATGTTATGCTGAGATAACCCAGACCTCAAAGGTGGCTGGTTTAAGAACCAATTATCAGTGACCTGACAAAAGTGTTATCTCACATGAACAGAGTCCTTGGGGATGTGCTGTTGCAATAGTTAACTGGTAAGTAGAAAAAAGTACTGTGTGCAGAACTACATGCAGTTAATCTTTTAAGAAGCATAATTTAAATTTCTATTAAAAGTTGTTTAGCAGAAACTTTTAAATTTTGCTCAGGGGAAAGACATTTTAGACCAGATTCTTAAAAGTATTCAGATATTAGAATGACAGTGAAAATCTGGCCCTTGATCCACTTTTCTCTGTGGAAATTCAAAATGTGTAAGTTATGTTCTGTTCATATCTGCGTAATTACATATCCCCTCAAGGAATGAGCTTTAGTAAGTTCCATTTTTGCATGTTAATTTCTTTTCTAGAACATTTAATCATAAAGTTGAGAAATGAGTAACCTTTAATCACCAATAAAGAAGTGGGAGCTTTAGAAAAGGAACTCTTCTAAAAAGACAGAGTGTGGGGACACTGATCACCTGGGGAGCCATTCACCTCTGGATTACTCTCTCCTGTTGAGATCTCCTTGTGAGTAACGAAGAGTGGTTCCTGTCTCATGGTGTTTCCTTGATTATTTGATATGAACTTGTAATCTCAGGCTATCACCTCTGCTTCAGCTATGACCTGGCAGCTTCAGAAGACAGTCAAAAGCCTGGCTGGCTACAGGGCTAGCTAGAGGAACTGGTATTCCCACCAGGGAGGGAAGCTTCACCTGTGTGAGGGTGACTTGCCCCATGAACCTGCCCTTTCTGCAAACAGCCAGAAGACTCCAGTTCCCACCTTACATCAGCAATCTTGCCATGTCAGCTCTTTGCTGGGATTTACTGGTCTGAAATGCCATGCTTATAGTCATGGATGCAAAAAAACCTCCAACAACCACACCATTATTTTTGCCCATGGATGATGGTATTGACAAGAAAATGCTATTTCCTCTTGTCTATATCTGCAAAACAATAAATGGCCTGTCCCACAGGTATACTTACTCAAAACACTGTAGGTTTGTCAGTGTCATCCCTGGTTTCCCACAGAAATGAAGGTTTGTGCTATTTATGTGTGGAGTGGCAGCTTGTGACTTTGGCCAAGTCCAGCCCACATGGTTGAAGGGAGCTCTCTCACATATAGCACTTTCCAACAGGTCTCACTAAAATAGCTGGCCAGGTGGAGAAAGTGTATGTGCCTTGCCTGTGAGAGAATGGCTGCAATGTTCACCTAAACAACAGACTCTGAGAGAGCACGTGAGAACGCACAAGGGACCCAAGAGCATGCACCTGTGCTTGGTGCCACTCTTGGAAAGGTTCATATCTAATGCACACTCTTTCAGTTGTCTGTATGAATCAACCTAAAGACAGAAATCCAGGGGAAAACAGCTTGCACTAGTTCTGCAGCTCATCAGCCCTCTGGTGTAATTGCACCAGTGATGAGCCAGAGACACTGTTTGATATCACTGCACAGTCTGAGCCAGTTAAGATATGAGACCTTTGCTTGGTATTTTATGAATCATACTACTTAGATGTGCTGAATGGTATCAAACACTTTCTGTCATCAAAGAAGCACATTATCTTTTGATCTTCAGAAATAACAGATCCAAGGGTAAGTAAAACAAATGCATTTTCTTAATTACTGAGCCTGAGTAAAGAACACTTTAAAGGCTCTAGAGCTAGTAGCAATAGTTGTATGAAGTATAAAAAAATTGTTCTGTCATCTTGGTTATATTGATATGCCACATAAACTCAGATGAGGTCAGTGAAGTTGAGGTGCAGAGCTAATGAACACGAGACAGATATCATAGAAACATAGAATCATTTAGACTGGAAAAGTTCTTTAAGATCATCAATGTCGTGTAGCTGGTTCTCCAGTCCTCAGAGTTACATTTGATACCTTTCACTCAACGGAGAAAAAGTAACAGTTCAAAAAATTAAAGTTATTTGAACTATGAAAGTACTTTTCAACTTGTGCCCTTTCTGCTGTACAGCTGAAATGAGGTGGCATTCATGTAATTTTAAATGCATTGCATTTTGAAGTATGGGTGAAATGAACTGAAACATGGAAGTACATTTTCTTCTATAGCACTCTGGAAAATAAGCTATTGCAGTCAGTCATTCTCTGGAGGAAAAAAAAAATCCTATTTTCTTGAGTTTCTTACTTGATGCCGAGCTAGTCTGCGTGACAAAGTTAATCAAACATTGATTCTTTGACTAATTTTCAGTTTACTGTGTGAATATGTGATAGCAGAGAGAATAGTTTGTATTGATGAGGTATGCACATTGGCGTTCTCTTTCTGTCTTTGCCTTTGCAAAGCTTGGAAAAGCTTTGAACTCAAGCCACAAGGGAGCTAGAAGGAATTAAGAGGCAAGTTCTGTGATCAGAGGCAGCAGATAGAGCTGTTATGTGCAGTCCAGATATTTGTCATGTAAGTATTAAGTCTGGGATAAAGCCCTGTGGCTTGTGTTCCTTTCTGACGTGGAAGCCTTTTGGGGAGCTCTGCATGGTTAGCAACCAGAGCTTTTCCTCTTCACATGGTGGAGGATAATTCTTCCCAAGAAACACTAATTCTTGAGATAGGGTTGTTGCAATGGCACAGTACTCTGAGGTCTGGACACTGTTCTTGGACTAAAATTGTCAGTATTGCTCCAAGTCAGGTACACATAAAGTCATTCAGGCATCAAGTTGTTTTTTATGGGAATCTGCTCTGGGATACTCAATGTCTGGAACATCTCAGTGGGTGTACAGCATGAGCAAAACACTGCTCTTTAGCACATGTGGGTGATGCCACTTTTCTTTCTACATAACTATCTAAACTCTTTCTATGTTGAATCATTATCCTTCCCTCCATCTCTTATTCCTAGGTTATTGCAAAGCTGCATGTGCAGAATTCCATGCCGTCTAAGAAAGTTTATTGTGTTTTTCAATATTCCCTTGTCAAATTAGGTAATCTACTTTTGTCTTCTCTTTCTTCCTCTTTCTAGATTCATTCTTCACTTTGCACTGACTTCAGTTCCACCAAGTGAGCTCATGACTGTCAAGGTAAAAGCTTTCTTCTTTACAGTTTCTGCCATTTAGAAGAGCTTTCTTTTAAATCTCTGTCCTGGTTTGGGTTTTTTGTTGTTGTTGGTTGTTGTTGTTTCTGTTGTTGTTTTTGCATTTGAAAACAAATCCCTTCTCCCATCCCTTTCCTTTGGCTCATGTCTCCCTCCAAGATGCTGTAGTTTTTAATGCTCTAACTATTTTTTCACCTTGTATCTGAGGCCTGAAGCCTAACTCTGATATTCTAAAGCTTGGGCTTCTGTCCTTCCTGTGTGTGTTTTGGAATGGAAGATGTTAAACCTGAACAAGGTTCTGTTAGGTGGTTTCTGAGAGTAGGTTACAAGAGACAAATTCCCAATTGCTTTAATACCATGTAAGACCAGTTGAAATGTTACAGAGTGTTTGTTGTATGGTCCAGGGAAGAGTTTGTTTTAGAAGAAATACTTTTCTCCTTCAGTGAAGACAACATTTTCAGAACTCTTTAAAGAATTAACTGGTAATAAAAGTCATCATGACTGGAAATTGTCCAAGGGGAGGTGAATTCAAAAATTAATAAGAAAAAATAAAGATGAAATTTCTTCTCATTAAAAAAAAAATAAAGAGTTGACATTTGCGAGATTAGAGATGTCGCTTCTCCACCTGTCAGAGCTGATTGTTTTTGTAGTTATAAAGATTCTGTTCACTCGTGTTCCCTTATAGTAAGAAAGATATTAATGAAGTGCCTAGTACTCTCTTTTAGTGCCTGTGTCTCTGTAATGCTAATAATGATAGAAATGTTCTTCCATTAGGGCATGAGGGATTTAAATCCATAAATAACTTGAGTGAATAGAAATTATTTCCCATCCCTCAAGTGACAAAATTGATTTTTTTATAATGTACAAAGAGGGAAGGTGCCATTAATATTGAGCAGCAACATGTCTGAATGGAACTCCTGTGATTTTTGCAAGAAAAGGCAGCCCCTCTCTCAAGCTGGTGGATGTCTGCTATGCACTTAAAACACTTTACAGCCTCTATGTGCTAAGGTTAGTGGTAAGGATGAATGGAACAAAGTCAATACACTTGGTAGATTATATAAAACATTTATTTTTGTAAGAAATTCAGAGCCTCATTCTGCCAGTATTTTAATGAAATATCACAGATGCTTTAACAAAAACAACCAAAAAAAGGGATTTGTTTTGTAATATGAAACTGGAAGCTGATGAAATGAAGAATGAGGTGAAATGTGTTAAGCAAAAAAGTGTGTTATCACACATTTAAATGTAATAAAGCATGGCTCTTTCATCCCTCTCTGTGCCTGTATATAAGCATGACAGAAGAGCAGTACCCCAGGGATCTGGGTTTTGTGCCCCCTGTTCTGTTCCATATACACAGGCTGGCTGTAACCTTGAGGTGTACATTCTGGAGGACAGTTTCAAGATCATTTTTTCCAATTCAGCTTCTCTAACTGGAGCCTTAGCTGGTATTACTTGATTGTCACGGTTTTTAATACGGGGTCTTGGCAGCCACTGCATTGGTATGAAAGGAGCTTTAAATGAAAGCTGAGTACTGTATTTTTATTCTGAAGCCATCTGTGTGGAAGGACAGGTAATTAATTCAGTGTGAAAATTAAAAGGGATAACTGGAATCTGTTAGAGAAGTAAACAGACTGGCTAGCCGACTGCTGCCCGGGGAGGCTGTGCAGCCTGACTCCTGGGTCTGTGCCTGCCACCAGCACAGTGCCTTCACAGTACAGTGCTTAGGCACCGCAGACACCTCCTGCTCTCATGTGCAGGGAGACCAGACCTTCCTGTAGTCTCAAATCCTGCCATCACTGGGACTGTGCAGGGCCAGCTCCTTCTCAGCCCTGACACACTGCACAGCAGCCTCTGCTCTACAATCAAGTATTCTGTTTCCATGAAGACGAAGTCCTAAATCTAATAAGCAGCTGTGAGTGAGTTCAACACAGCACTGATTCACCTTTGATTACAGGTTGCCATTTGGTAGGTTGTTTTTGTTGTTTATTTGAACTACTGTCAGTTCCTCTCCATGAGTAGGCAAAATCCACACTTCTGGTAATGAGGTACACGACCAGACTAGCTGACAAGGTGTTTTTTAACTGAAAAGCATTTGTGCCCTGGAATTTCTTTAGCATGGACATCAGGCAATACATCACCAGCCAGTTGAGGGTGTTGATTGTCCCACTCTGCTCTGCACTGGGGCAGCCTCACATGGAATATTGTGTGTGGTTTTGTTCTCCACAATATAAGAAGGACATTAACTATTAGAGTGTGCAAAGCAGGGCAGCAAAGATGGTGAAGGGCCTGGAGGGGAAGCCATATGAGGAGCGGCTGAAGGCACTTGGAGTGTTCAGCCTGGAGAAGAGGAGGCTGAGGGGAGACCTTATCGCAGTTACAACTTCCTTGTGAGAGGAAGAGGAGGGGCAGGCACTGATCTCTTCTCTGTGGTGACCACTGACAGGACCCGAGGGAATGGCCTGAAGTTGTGTCAGGGGAGGTTTAGGAAAAGTTCTTCCCCCAGAGGGTGGTTGGGCACTGAAACAGGCTCCTCAGTGCAGTGGTCACAGCACCAAGCCTGACAGAGTTCAAGAAGCATTTGGATAGTACTCTCAGGCACATGGTGTAATTCTTGGGAATGCACCTGTGCATGGCTAAGGGTTGGACTCGATGATCCTTGTGGGTCCCTTTGAACTCAGCATATTCTGTGATTCTGTGACTTGCACAGAGAGTAGCACAGAGACCTAACTATGATTTTACTACTATTAAATAACTGAAATGCCATATGAAATGTCATTGTTGATCTTGAAGTAATTGTACCCACTAAAACCCACCAGTTAAGATGTTACTTTCCACCAGTGACAACAGGCCAGATTCTGTATCAAAGGTAAACCCCCAAAGCATGTTAGACATGGACTGGATTATATTCCAGCAAAAGATAGTAGAATTTATATTATTAATTTACTTTTATGATAGTTGCCCATCAGAAACCTGAAAAATACTTGCCTAAGTTATTTATATGGTAAACTGAGGTAAGATGAATAAGGATTTATTGTACAGGCTAAAACCTCATAAGGAGCATCCACCAACAATTTAGAAGTCTTACACTGAACAGAAGCATTGCTGCAGCAACAGATTTTTTGGATTCTATCATGCTCCTTAATGAAACTGAAATAATTGCAGTCAGACCTTTAAGAAATCTGGGTGGGCTTTGACCTTTTTTAACTTACGGTCACAAGAAAGATGCAAAAGCATAAAAGCTTCAGTCTTCACCTTTGTTCAGAGTAGCAGCACACAGAGCAGATCCACTGCATTTTATTTCTGTGCAGCACAATCCTTTGATGCCTGAATTCTCTTTATAGCAAGTACAGTATATAAAAGATACATATAACCAGACGAGAAATACAGAGGAAGGATGAGAAGAATTTAAACCCATACAAAAGTCATACAAGCTTAATAAAACTTATATACCCATCCAATAGAACTTTTCATAATGGAAGACATTCCTAAGGCCCTAGGGAACAGGGCATTTTCACAGTCTTGAAAAGGTGGTTCCTATTCACAAATAATTTTTTTCAATGTGACGCTGAGTCACACAGGACTCATTGTCCATGATGATAGACAGGGAAGCTCAAACTTCACAAGAGGGTGATGATGTTGGGTGATTACAGTAAATCCATGGACTCAGGCTCTTCTACTGAGAGTTTAAAACTCTTCTTAGCTACATGCAAAATGTATAGCCCTGTATCCCCTTGAGATTTATGGAGATTAATTTTTTTAATTTCCTCTCTTGTGGCTTTTCAATGTCCTTAAATTTATCTTTAGAGCTCTAATGCTATGGCCAGTCATATCAGGGAGATTCTATTGTGTTTTCTAATAGGGGACATTAAATATATAAGACCATTAAATATATAATAACATTTTAATAAAACATTAAATAAACTGGAAGTAAAAGAAAAAAATCCCCACCTACTCTACTGTATTTTTACGTAATATTTGGGGTCAGACATTAAACTGTGTAATAGGGTGGAGTTTCCCAGAAAACAATTCCATTTTTGAAAAAAAATCATTTTCTCTGTCAGCTCTGCCGAGTCTGTACTGTGCCCTAGGAAAGCAGCCCTGGTGAAAAGCAAGATGCACCATTTTGGGGCACAAGAGCACTTGGGGCACAGAAGGGAAATGCCGGAGGGGTAGAGGCACAGCTGGCACCATTTTCAGGGCACTGTATTGCTGTAGCAATTCCACATCTTCAGTGCACACTTTTTATCTGACACTAGTTAAAAGCCTCTCGCATTGCACAGATGAACCTGCACCACGACTCCCTTGGCAGGTGTGAGAAGTTATGTCCTTTTGCAGTTTCTGTACGATGACAGCCTCTGCAAACATAGATACAAGTCTTGGACCTCAAAAACAAAATTTCTGAGCTGCTGCAGCTCCTGACAGCTATTAAAGTATAAGGTGTAGTTTAAAAGAGAAGTTTTTCTTATTGGGCACAGAAGATAACTGTATTTCTTGGGCCTTTTTCCCCTTATAACATTAAAACAAATTCTAACCACATGTTGGGGGAAGTGGGGTGGATCTATAATGTAACTAGCCCTTGTGATGAAAGGTCTGGGACTGAATAGCACCACCTCTGTAAAGACTAATAGATGCAAAAATCAAACTGACTACTTCAATTTAAGTATTTCTAGCAGAAAATATTTTAAAAATAATAAAAATATATAAAAGCACTGTGCTTTTATGGTTTCAGAAAGTCTTCAGTTGCCTTTTTGGAATTCAGGTTTCATTTCAATCCTTATTATTCTCTACCATCACCCTCCTTTGCTAGATAATATCCTATTTGCTTCTTTTCCTGTGAATTTGCACATTAGAATGCTCTTGACATCTAGACCTAACATTTTGATTAAGCATGTTTTTTTTTTTTAAAGTGACGGAAGACTGCATGCTCTTCAATACTGTATGCCCAATTAAAAAAAAAAAAAAAAAATTTTTTTGTGTCCTGGCTGGCTGGTGAGTCTGTTCATCATCCCAAATACCTATCATGGTTTTTCCTTTACAGTTCCACAGAACTGTTTTTGCATATCTAGTAGTGATATGAAAGGTTTTGTGGATACTGCTAATGGAAAGGATCAGTTCAGAGTTTATCTGTAGAGTCTCCAGGAACATGTTTATCCAGGTATGTTACTGAGTCAGCCCTAGTGACATAACATGGTCCCTTGGCTCTGGAGCCTGCCATGCTCTCGCTCTCAATTACATTCTGTAGAAGCATCTTCAGCTGAGTGTTCACAGTGCTCTGGTGTAGTGTCTCAGTGGAAAGATCTTGAGATTCTATCAGTTTGACCTTTATATTTTAGATTAACAATAAAGCAGAGGGGCAGATACTGATCTCTTCACTCTCGTGACCAATGACAGGACTCGAGGAAATGGCCGGAAGCTGAATAAAGGGAGGTTTAGGCTGGATATCAGGAAAAGATTTTTCACTCAGGGGGTGGTTGGGCACTGGAACAGGGTCCCCAGGGAAGCAGTCACAGCATCAAGCCTGACAGAGTTCAACAAGAGTTTGGACAATGCTCTCAGGCACATGGTGTGGTTCTTGGGTATCCTGCACAGGGCCAAGAGATGTACTCAGTGATCCTGATGGGTCCCTTCCAACTCAGCATAATCTATGACCCCAATATGAAATTAGAAATTTAGCTCGATGTTCTGTGGTTCTCTTTTCGTATGAGGAATCAATAACATTAATTGAGAAGTTTTTTTTCCTCCCGCTTTAAAAGATTATAGCTGGTTTGGAGTAATTTCAGGTGTTTGGGCTACTGCCTTTTATTGACATTAACAATTGCTACTTTAGGTCCTTTCTTTCACACATACTCTTCCTATTGCAGGAAACCTGCAGGGTAACAATCATGCAGAAGACTTTATTTAATTTCAAAAATGCTCTTTTTTCCTATAGAAAGTCAGCTGAGAATTGAAATAAATTCCTTGCTTTCTCTCCAGATTCACTTGCTGTCAGAATCAGTGCACCTGACAGAATCATAGCACACTGATCTATGGCAAAAGCACACATGTACTTTATGTTAGAAGAATTATGTGATCTAATTATTTTAGTCCATGCAGCCACTAGCTTCCAATGGTTTCCCTCACTTGAATTGGATAATTGCAGATCCTGATGCTTGATATGCACTAATCACCTACTTGAAGTATTGATCTGAAGCCTTCAAGTCTCCTAGAGATGAGAAATGGCCACATAATGACTTGATTTCTGCAGAGAGAGACAACTGGAAAACATGCCATACTGACAGATTTGTATAGGAAATGACATCAGGAGCAGCTTCACCTGCCTGCCAGCTGTGCCTGAATTATATAAAACATCCTCCAGAAGCCCACCAATACACCCTGTTCCAATGGCTGTTGGCTCTGGCTTTTGGATTATCTCCCATTTAACAATTAGCAATACTACCTTTTCTTCTTCACACTTTTCAGAACAAAACCTTTGATGTTTTTATTTTCCTTTTATGTTTTCAGAAGAGTTTCATTAGTGGGTTGGGATTGCTCCTTTTTTCTGTTCATATATGCACTCATGTAAATAAACCAGGGAGAGACAGAAGTTCAACACATGAACTGCTTCCCACAGAGATCCAATTAAACCTTGCTGGGTTAGGTTTCATTCTGGAAAAAACCCAACCAGCCTCAGGTTGTCACAGATGAATCACAAGCATGTACTTTTCATAAAACATATGCATATACTCAGTGATTTACAACCTAATTTTGGTCTTAAATGATTCACATGTTGCACTGAAGTCTGCATTTTTAAAGGCATTTTGAACAAAACATAACAACAGAAAAATCCAAACAAAAAACAATTCAGGGCAGGCTGCAGAATTAGAAAAGTTATCAAGAACAAATTAGCCCCCCAAATTCTTCTGCCCTACGTCATGCATCATTAAACAGCAATAAATGTCCTGAAATGTCTCACTGCTTAATTATATGTTTTAAAAATTTATTATTTTAAAGACATTTTTAACCTGAAGTAGGGTACCTTGTGTTGTGAAGTCCTCTGTGTTGTCGCCCAAGGGAGTGCTTTTGCATGTAGTTCAAATACAAGTACCTGCCTTTCCAATTATCTAATAATTTGTTTCTGCTGTATAGTCATCCCTAGGTGCAGGCATTATCTCAGGACAGACACAGGAAACTTGGTGCACTAACAATTTTAAAATAAAATCCTGCCTTTGATTTTGTGCCTTGCAGCCTAGCTTTCTCTTTCCACAGTCACCAATTCAGAAGAATAAGGGAATTCTCCAGGTCTTTTGGTTGTGATAAAAAGACAGGGCACCAGAAAACTGATATACTATGACTGCTGTGCTAAACTGGAGCAGTGAGCTCATTGGAAAAATAGGTTTTCTTTCATAGAAATCAAGCTTTGATGGAGGAGACATGAACACTGTGAAGGAGAAGTGGCAGTTTACCTGCTTATATAACTTCTCCCCACTCTTTTCCCTTCATCAGCTCACATAGTAGTTACTGTGAGCTCCAACAAAAGTCTGAGGTTTAGGTCAAACTGCTGTAATTAAACACACTTAATGCAATTGAGATGTGTCCAATACCTGGATCCTGCCAATTGTCTACCATTTTTGTAGGATGCCACAATTGTTCCTCTGTTAGATATTTGGCAAAGCATTTCATGGTTAATTGTATGTTCAAGAAATATTTCTTCTGCCTTTGAGTTTCACAAATGATCCCTTGACAAAAAATAATAGGAGAATCTAATATACTTTTTTATGCTGCATATTCTCTTTTTTGGGCCCTACCCCTTTCTTAGATTTCTTCTTTACATTAATAGCCTGTATTTCCTTACTCACCCTTCACTCTAAAGATCTTTCATCATAATTTCTAGCTCTAATATCTGCTAGGACCTTTTTTCAGGTTAGGGCTATGAGAGTTGCAGATGATGGTTAGACTGTATAACAGGATTATGGAAGGATAATGAGAAACAGTGAAACCAGAGGGCTAAGGGACTGTGGTAACAAAGGGAAGAGTAAGGGAGTGAAAAAGCATGAGTAAAAGGAGAAAACACAATAAAGACAAGAAAAGCAGCAGAGCATGTAAATAATTAGTTACTATACCATAAGAGTACCCAAGTATTCCAAATGAATGTCCATAGGAGACAATAATGCCATGTCAACAACCTCACCACACCCTTCCAGAGGCTCTCAGGGCAAAGTTTAAATAATTTCCTGTTGGGAATTATTAGTTTTGCTTTTGGGTAAAGTATTGGACCAGTGGTCACAAGGGGTCCCAACCAAACCAGTGCCAGGAGGTAAATTAAACATCAAGAACTGGGATTAGCAAACACAGTGCTGGTGTGTAAGGGGGGAAGTTGATATGGATGGGTTGCATTTCAGTAATTTCTTCATTATAACTGAAATACTTTTGCCTCGTTTTGTTTTACTGGGGTTGTTAAACTAGTATGTGTATCCACTTCACTGGTTGGCATGGTGTGCTGGGCATGAGGTGGTGCAACATTCCCCTGGGCTAGAATTTTATATGACCAGGCCTCTTATAGCAAACTGCTGGATGCTCCAGAGCCAAACCTGTGCCACAAAAGCTTGGAAGCCGAAGACTCTTGGAGGGAATATTGCCTATGTTTGCCTTGTTCTTAAATTCATTTTATGGTGAGAAGGTGCAACATGGCACAATAACTAGTATATTCTGAAATGAGATGAAAATTTGAATTTATGTACATATGAAGAATACTTCTTTTGATACCAAACTGAGGATGGATATATGATCACCAGACCCACCAGAAACACCAAAAAGCATTTTTTTTTCTTGCAAAACAACCAATGCCTCTCTTATCTTTACGTTCAGGTTTTAGGGTAGACTTACACAATTTCAAGGCAAGAGGATGAAATCAGAATGGGTAATTCTAGCAGGAGAAAGGTGCACTCAGAAGACACAGTAGTTTTACAGCACAGTAATTTTCCTATATCCCTTCTCATGCTAATTCTGCTGTTCCACAGAAGGAAATTACTTGTCTCTTTTGCTGTATCACAAATGTTAATGATTTTTTCATCTTTCCCCTGGCTAACATTCTCCTGCACTCAACAGATGACAGCCATGTATTTACTTGACTTGTCTGTATCTAGTACAAACATAATAATCAAACCCATAACAGTCAAACTATTGCTCCCAAACTGTTATTACTGTAGAGTCTGCTCTTCCTGCTGCAGATCTGAGGGAAGGTTGTTCCACCCCAATTATTTCTAAAGGAAAAAAAAAAATCTCTATCTACAAACTCTGCACTAATAAAAAATTGTAAAACTTACAAAAGAATATTGAAGGAGAGAGGAAACACAAGCCCAAAGAAAATAAGACAGGGTAGGCAAGTCATTCCACAGCAGATGTATTAGGTCCCTGTTAGTCAAAAAAAATAAAGACAGTAAGAATGAGAGACGACTTCATCCTGGGGTGTGACAGGCATCAGATATTGTCTGAAAACTCCCCAGACAAGACTGGGGTTTAGGGGATGGTATTACCAAATGATAGGTAGAAAGAGAACAGCTTTTCCCTTTAAACACTGTTCAGTCTTTCCATCACAAAACAGTGTGGTGCAGTCCAAATTAAAAGAGAAGCAGTATCACAGCTTCCTGCTAGAAATTACAGGATTTCTGAGCTAGGACTACTTGTGTCAAATTGCCACAGTCCTGGCATGTACTGTCTCTTTCAATACCAGTTTTTTTTAACTGGTTTTGGGTAATGTGGCCACCACTGCCAGATTCTGTCATCAGTACAAGCAATTATCCACAGGCACTTGGAACTCTGCAGGCAGATGGATTAGGCTGCCCTAATGGATTTCAGAAGAATGGTGTTGTGGTTCTTTGTTGTGGGGAGATGCAGTGTGACAGGACAGTGAGACAACAAATACATTGGGGGGGCCCCAACACAAGAAAGACATAGCCGTGTTGGAATGAATCCAGAGGAGAGCCACTAAGCTGATCACAGGTCTGAAGCACCTTTCCTGTGAAAAAAGGCTGAGAGAGTTGGGGGGGTTAAGCCTGGAGGAGAGAAGTCTCTGAGAAGACCTTATAGCAGCCTTCCAGTGTCTAAAATGGGCAACAAGATGGCTGGAGAGGGAATTTTCGCAAGGCCATATAGGATAGGACATGGGAGAATGGTGTTATACTGAAAGAAGGTAGGTTTAGATTAGATATTAGGAAGCAATTCTGTACTGTGAGAATGGTTTGGCACTGGAACATGTTGCTCAGAGAAGCTGTGGATACCTTATCACTGGCGGTGTTCAAGACCAGACTGGATGGGACTTTGGGTAACCTGGTCTGGTAAAAGATTCCCTGCCCAGAGCAGGGGTGTTGAAACTAGATGACCTTTAAGGTTCCTTCCAACCCAAACCATTCTGTGATTCTGTGATTCTATCCTGTTGTGGAAAAATCAAATTAGATGACACAACCATGTAAGAAAAGGAAACAGATAAAATAGGAGAAAACAGAGATTGAAGATATGATTTAAAATAAGAAAAAAAAACCCAAGTATTTCCAAGTGAATCACTTTAATTATGTTGTAAATATAAATCCTCCCAGCATAACAATCTCAAAAAACAAACCATATGTGAGTATCTGCAGTACGGGAATTGTGCGTTACCTTGTAACATACTTCTGTCTGCAGAGGGTATTGTACACAGACAAGAAATTGCACTGATAGAGTTACTGATCCTCTAACAACTATGAAGAGAAACATCTAAATTTTACCTCAGGTTCTGCAGTGTGAGACTCCAGCCTTCCTGCTCTAATCATATCTGAAGGTAGCCAGTGCTGTGAAAGTACACCCTCTTCCTCTCCTGTAATAAGCCTTTAACAAGTGACATTTGTTACTTGTGACATGTAAATTTGCTAGAGCAGCACCACGTGCATCACAGTAACTAAGTACCAACGAGTAGGTTTACTATTCACCTACTATGCTATGGCTTATAGTTTGTCTTCATGTATTTTGCAGGGCTGAAACACAACATACAGGGGGAAAAAAGACAAAAAGAAAAAAAAGAAAAGGGTTCTCATTCTGACACACAAATATATCTAATTATATTTTGTGCCATTACCATTAAATGAATTGCTGTTTCTGCGGGGAGTTGAGAGCCAGCAAGTTTCAGAGCTGTAGCTGTGCCTACTCCATCAAGCAGTGGAAATTTGTGTGGAAAAGAGCAGCTGTCTTTGATGATGTTCATAACATGTTTATGGGTAAAATAGTCTCTTTATGATGGATATCTTGTTAAGTATTCTAATACAGGAAAATAATAAACAGTTTAGCCACCCTCATCATAAACTGAAGGAAATTACGAGGGTTTCTGAGACCATTGCATTAGCCATGTGCCCTGTTGCTGCAGGGATCCATGCTGCTTGCAGGGTATCCATGAAATCTGCAACTTCTTGAGCACTTGGCCCAGCACAGAATTAATGTAGATAATGTTGATAAGCTAAAAGGAATTTAATTTAGGCTGAATTTTTTCAACTGAGGTATTTTGTTCTTGGTCAGCATTTTTTAACATTTTATTCCAAAGCCTGTGATACCAAGTGCCCTTTTTAAAGCCCCTAGGACTTGCGGTTAGGTAGAAATATTAAAATCTCTCCAGTTATTTTAAAAATTCAAATAAAGACTTTGTGTAATCTTATGTTTCTAATACTGCAGAAATAAGAACATTTCATATTTTGGCAGTGTACTCATCTACATATCTATATGTCTCTCAGCTTCCTTGTTCCAGTCGTACCATGAAAAATCATATCTGCTATACCTGCTTAAGCTTTTAGTCAGCCGCTCATGTTTTATAAGAACAAAAATGGAATTTAAAAACATAAAATTGTTTAACTTTTTTTTTTTTTTTAATTTAAGAATTGCTGTATGCAAGACAGTACAGAACACAAACACATTGTCAGTCACTGCTTCAAATTAATGAAAAAAACAACCAAGACACGGTGCAGTGCATGAGAAAGGGGTAGGAATGATTCAGGTTATCACTCAATATATATTATTGAAGTATTAAATTTATTATACTCCTTGTCTTGGCATGCAGAAGCTATGTGAAATTGAATGAATACATGAAACAGTTTCATGCCCCAAGCTTGTAAGAACTTTTTAATTCCTGCGTTCTTGTAAAGGAGGAATCTGCCACTCATACCACTGCAGCACTGCTAAGATTTTCTAGGACTGGAACATGGCTTAGTTCCCATGTGCAAGAGTAGGCCTAATGTAAAGGCAGAAATTATTAATGGTATTAACATAAAGATGTTTGGATGGACTTTCTACAGATCAGGCCAGGGATCTGCTTCCCAGGTGGAGATGATGGTTTAAGGAGTAGCAGATCTTTTGAGATTTAAACCAAGCAATCTACAGAAAAACCTGTGGCCCTTTGGTAGAACAAGCACATAATTTCCAAAGCATTCAACCCTGGAACAGAAACTGTTTTAGAGAAGAAAAACAGGTAGGAGTCATCTCATCAAAGCTGTGCTGCTAAAAAATTAGTCATCTGGATCCCTCTCCCTAGGCCAGCCTCACTAGATAGTTATCAAGAAAGAAATTAATTTTGCCTCCCTCTGCAGGTTTCCAACTATACATCTCTCCAGTGTGTGTCTGTGCATTGACTCCACTATATCAGACATCCAACTTTAAGGGATAAAATGAGGTGAGGGCAATTTCAGCACTCATTAGCCTGGAATATTAGCCCAGTATTCAATTTTACAGGTTTCACTTCAAGCTTGAATGCTTTGGGAATGCCCCAGAGTCTTTGGAGTTGACTCAGTTCATTCTCCATCCTTGACCGTCTCCCCTGCCTGCCATGCATAACCATCATTACTGACTGTGCTCAGTGCTTTCTACAAAATGAGAACAATGATTCTGTAAAGGAAAGACCTTACTTTTAACATATCAGAGGTTATTATGACCATCTTTTGAAAGTCAGTTGAAATCAAAGGAGCTGCCAAATGACAATAAAAGAAGAAAATGAGTGGAAGTTTCAATTGCATACATGACCAAAGGAAGGGAAACTTACACTGACAGGAGCAATTTACTCTGCAGCATCATAGAATGGTTTGGGCTGGAAGGTCACCTTGTCCCCTTGTCCCTGCCCCCCACAATGAGTAGGGACATTTTTAACTAAATCAGTTTGCTCTGAGCCCCATCCAACTTGACCTTAGGGTTGAGGCATTCACCACTTCTCTGGGCAACCTGTTTCAAAATTTCATCATCACCACTGTAAAAAATTTGGTCCTTATAACTCATCTATATCTACCCTCCTTTAAATTAAAGGTATCACCCCTTATCACTACAGTCCCTACTAAAAGGTTTGTCCCCATCTTTCTTATAAGCCCCCTTCGAGTACTGGAAAGCCATAATAAGGTCTCCCCCGAGCCTTCTCTTCTCCAAGCTGAACAACCCCAATTCTCTTGGCCTTTATTCTTAGGAAAAAATATGGCAAACTGGTTCCAATTTCAAAGCACACTGAAAAGATGTTGGATTAATTTCCTGCTTCAGATGAGATCAGTTATAATTTTATTAGGTAGAAGCCTTTTTGATACTATTTTGATCCCTGATAATTAGTAACAGTGATGAATTTATCTTTCTTAGATGTTAGCTGTTCATTTCAAAGAAATCACATCACCTTATTTTGTGTGCCACAAGGTGGCTGCAGGTTCAGCTCGCTTGCTCTTTCTTCACTCTCCTGTTCTGCAGTACTGCAACCCTTGGGAATTTTTGCAGAATCAACTCATCCTTGATCCTTCCAAACTCATCCCCATAAATAAGTACTTCAGAAATAACTCCTGCACTTGCTGCTTTTGACAAGGAAGGAACTTCTCCTCTTCACTCAGAGTAACCTGCCATGTCATACCAAGGCTGACCTAGGTTTTGTCTCATCTGGAATGACTAATGTTTTAAATATTTATAAACCACGGATCACACTGAGTCATCTGCTGTCATGCGAGCGTTTTGCTTCTTTCCTCAGTAAAACTGTTCACCAATTACTTGGTTTGTTTCTAGGTGCAATGCACTTGGAGGGGCTGGACTTCCTGTGCACATGAAGACATCTCTGCACAAGTTGGTGGAGCTTTGTTGGTCTTTACAAAAACCCATCATCACATCTCAGAAAGACGCCCGAGTCAAAGAGGTGTGCTCCGCCATTCCTTGTGTTTGTTAAGTAATTTCTTCCCAAGCTGCCTCAAAGCTTTGCTGGCCGATAAGCACTGTAAAGTTGTTGCTGTGCAGTAGCACTGCTCGTATCTCACTGCCCCATCAAGCAGTATGCTTTGGTTTTGGTGGTGTCAGTGAACTTCAGAAAGTAAAAAAAAACAAACGATGAACCAAGTGTCAAACTCTACGTTGAGGTGCAAAAAAGAAAGTATGTATATGTTACAGTATTGACATTCAGGGACAAAACCTGTGTATAAATGGGTACAAAATAATGGTTAAAATTCCAGAACAATTTTTGCTTCCTTGGGGACCCCTGAGGATGCCATCACAGTTTTGATAGAACACATATTTAGCAATGCCATTACATTGTTACATTGACCAAATGCCTGACATTGACAGGAGTTTGTTTTTTTTTCTCAGAGAATCATTCTCAGGTACGTTTTCAGGTCACCCCTTAGGCTTTTGTCACAGGGAATGGAGGAGGCGTGACTGACATGGGCTTTCATTTACTGACCACCATCTGGTGGCACAGACATGGTGGCACAGCCTGTGAAACTGGCCCAGGCAGTTTCATGCATCCAACACAGCAGGGCTTTCCCTGGAGCAGTCCACATGGGTACACCCACCACCACTGGTGTCCTCTGAGCTCCCTTTGCAGCCAGATCCTTCATATTATGCAGTCATTTGCCTGGGGCTGCGGGCACTCTGTGAGTGCATGCACACAGCCATTCACCAGCTCTTATGTGCTGGTGTTCCTGGCAATGCCCGTGACAAGTGGTCTCAGCTGCATCCCACTTCTGCATCTTAGCACATGTCTTGATATAGCCTCTGAAATGGACCCTTGTTGGAAACCATTCTTACAACCAGTAATAGACATTTGAATAGTCCCTGGTGATTTTCAGAGTGTTCTTTACTTGGATTGCTCAAGCGAAATCTGATACCACAGGGAAAACTCCTGGCTCCTACCAAACCCTGCGGAAACTGTGAAAATTGAGCACTTGCAGGACAAGGCCATTTGGCATCATTCTTGCTGAGCAGGTCATCCTCTGTAGTTTGCAAATCCCTGAATCCCTCCTCAGCACACAGAGGGGAGCAGACACAGCAACATCAACCAAAAGACTGACAGCTGTGATTCATAGTGAAGTGTTTCCTGCTGGGGCAGATTGTAAGCACTGAAAAAAATGCAGGTGGCCTCTTCAGACAAAAAGGCACTTTTCTTTGTGTCCTTTTTTTTTTTTTTTTTCCAATCAGTTCTGATACGTCCTTCCTGAGGAGGGCATATCTCTCTTTGTTCATTAGACTTGTTGGAGATCTATCTCTAAATGGACATGAAAATTACTGTAGTAAGAATGAGCACCCCAAAGAAGGTATACCACCTACACTGCTGATAGCAGGGAGCAGAAAGATGATGAGGGTGAAAAATCCCAACTTTCTGTAAGAGTACAGTGCAAAATGCAGAGCCAGGATCACACAAAGGGAGCTTGGGCACATGGGTTTCGTGTAATCCTTCTGAAGAGCACCTGTGTTAGTAAGCAGGATTTAATTCACCTGTATCAGAGATTCCCAATCCATTTCCCACACTATCGAGAGTGACAGCTAATCTATCTGCATTTGTTGGACCAGAAAGTGAAATAACGATACCTGAATCTTTTTTATGGCTGGGAGATAGCATCTTAATAATAAGTTCTGTGAAGTACTCTTCGATAAATAGTAAGCAGTAAGGGGACAGAGCTGTTGAAGTTATCAATCAGCTTGATCTTAGGCAAATATATTTTCCTTGAGCAGAAGGGTAAAAATCACTGTCTCTAACTTACACAGACTGAATGGGATTTCAGAGGGCTATGAGAAGTGAAGGTTAACTTCCTGTGTTGTAATAATGTACTAAAGCTTTGCACAAAGGACTAACTCCCTATATTCATTGCATATAAAACAAGAAGTTTTACATCATCAGGTTTGACCAATTTCATAAGCCATTGCATTTCATGGAGGCACCCATGTTTGAAGACACCTTATTTGACTAAAGCATGTATTTCAGAATGATTAATAAGGCTGAGATTGAAAACACCAAGAGGTAGAGGATCTTGCTCCTCTCTTGGTTATGAGAGCTTGTCCTTGTATTTAAACATGTGTGTATAATTTTTCACTGAAAAGTGTATAGCTTCAACTTCCAAATATGTCTAACTCTTTGAAATATGTCTTTCTCCACTAGATTTAAAATTTCTTGTGTATCCAGATTTTATGACCTGTAAAAGTACTTAGGCACAGGCATCATGCCCCCAGTAATGTTATTTGTGATACATTAAACAGTCTGATCCTACAGTTTCGCACTGTAAAGCATTTTCTCTGTCCCTCAAAGGTCTTACAAAAAGCCTATATTTAGTATATATGTAAAGAGAGGTCTATCGGCCTGATTTCTCAGACAATCCCTATTCTTCCCTGTAAGGAGGTTGCAAGGCAGGTTTTCTATAAATCCATGCTGAAAAGTGAGACAGTGAACAGAGATTTCTTTTGACACCTGTTAGCGGACAGGAAGAAAAAGTGCTTTGAGCTGCTTGCAAACTCCAGACAACATAGACTGTCAAAAGCAAGGAAATTTTGTGTTGTTTTTCAGATAATGGATATGCTTTGCTTTTAATCACGCACATGAAAATGTTGGTGTACTCTATATTTTTTAGCATTCTGGTACTGATCTGCTGTTGCCCCTTTCACGCAAAAAAGAAAAAATGTGGTTTGGACAGGAAAGAAGAGTCATCCCCTCTGATTGTCTATGGATGTTATTGTCAGACAGTGAAAAATGTATTTTAAAAGAAAAAAGTTTCAGGAATTGGGATTATCACAGAATCACAGAATTATGGAATGACAGAATATGCTGACTTGGAAGGGAACCACAAGGATCATAGAGTACAATCCTTAGCCCTGCACAGCACCATCCCCAAGAGTCACACCATGTGCCTGAGAGTACCATCCAAACACTTCCTGAACTCTGTCAGGCTTGGTGCTGTGACCACTTCCCTGGGCAGCCTGTTCAGTGCTCAACCATGCTCTGGGTGAAGAACCTTTTTCTAATATCCAACCTAAACTTCCCCTGACACTTCAGGCCATTCCCTTGGATCCTGTCACTGGTCAGGACAGAGAAGAAATCAGTGCCTGCCCCTCTACTTCCCTCCACAAGGAAGTTGTAGGCTGTGATTATCTAGTTTTGCAAACTGTAATGGTGTATTTTTTTAAACACTTAGAGCTGAAGCCTTACTTAGAGACAACAAACTGTAGTTTGGTAATTATCCTTAGAATGACAGAATACTCCCTTTCAGTGATTAATGAAAATTATTATAACATTACCAAAACTTTAAATATTGCATGGTGGGAAAAAAAAAAATCGTAGTAAAACATATACTCTCTCAAAGTACACCAAACAAATAATATAACAATTTCCTTCTATGAAGATGTAAGATGTCTTAAGACAGGAACAAGGGACTTTGTGGCTGGTTAAACATCTATAGTGTAGTCATCTGTACCTGAACTTGACAGCTTTGGTTACCCTTGGAGTAGCAGAAAAAAAGGCACTTATGGGACATGTGTCATGTAGTCTGTTTTAGATAGCTCCTTTAGGACAAAATGAATCACAGTCCTGATGTGCCTGGATGACAAGCTCAGACATAGAGATGCACATTTTCACAGGTATATGTTTAGCCCCACCAATCCTATCCTGGTCTCTTTCTCCTCCACAGTATGCATAGCTTGAACCATGTAATTCCTTCCTCCTCCTCCAAATCCTCACTAAAACCATCTTGCCCACAGTCTGTCTCTACATGATAGTAGTTCAGGCTCATAAGGATTTCTCTCTTACTGATTTCTATGTCCTTGAGTGTATCACTAACATGCGCATTCAGTGACTTGGCAGGAATAGAGAAAGTTGCTTTCCTAAGCTGCAGGACTGCTTTGGGTGCTGAGGAGTGAAGTGCCTTACCACTGGACAAATTCCTTTTTGCTCTACTTGACAGTCCAAATTCTTTGGATTCAGCCCAGGGAATTCACATGATAAAGATCACCTTCAGCTTTTTGCTTCATAGCTTACATGCAATACTGTCAGAAGAGATTATCTTTTTTGATGGTATCTGGGTTCAGTAATTTTCACCCCTTAGCACAAAAAAGTGGCTTGCAACATTTAACTATGGCACTTTGTGCACTTTTAAGGATTTGCAAGGAACATGTGGATTTCTGCCATTTCAGAAAGTGATTTTGAGAAAACTCCTATGGTTGTCCAAGTTGCAAAAAGTCTGTTCTGTGAAAAAAAGTGTTCCTTTTCCATGAGTTTTGCTTGCCTGCAAAGGCACTAATCTTTAAAAGGAGCGGAAGTTGATCAGTGCTGTGCCTGTATCTGTCCCCATAGCCATGTTACCTTATTAGTACTGCAGAACCTGTTACCTCTGCTAAACCCAAGTGTGCCTGCCAATTGTGGTTACTCCTGCAGGTAGCAGGGTCCATGCAAATAATATCTGCCTTCCTTTGAGATGATTGCTGAAGCTTGATTTTCTCCCAGTGATTTTTACTAGTTTGAAACACAGTGATCTGCACATGATATGAAGAACATTATCCTATAGGTTAATTCTGTAATTACTCTTTTCTCTTCCCTTTTGAGACCAAGAATTCTAAAAGATTTGATTCATCACAGAAAGGTAGCAAAGCCACAAAAACGTTGTAACACTTGTTGCAGACATGAACCTTTCTTCGGTTTTGTTAGAAAAAGGCTTACAATGGTTTTAGTGGTACATCTCTCAGCACCTTTTTTTGATGTCCCCAAGCATCAAACATTGTGTCCACATTGCACTCTCATGTGTTAACCCACACTTAGCAACCCTTCCAACCTTACTAGTGGCAGAGTTTGTCTTCAGGTCCAGAATCATTCCATCAGTGACAGACCAGGCATGGTTTCAGCAAGACCCCTAGCCTGTACTATTGCAATTATGTAGCTCTATTATTTTATTTCTGTTGTTATCTGCTCTTGCCAGCAAAAGGAATAGGGCCAGGTGGGAAAGGCAGTTCTCAAACATGTCTCTGTTTCTTCAACAGTAACACATTTCTCCCTGCCTTGGCCCCACTCCTTTCTGCTGAGTGTGAGTTCTTTCCCTGAGCCTTTCAAGCTTTTTCTTTCTACAGTTTGAAAGCATTTTAATTCTCTCTTCAGGCCTCTTATTATGAATTTTCTGTGGGGAAGAATCGTTATTGAGGTGGTTGTTCTTGATATCGCTCTATAGGTTCTCATAAGACCTACCTAACTTTTTCAAACATTTTGAACAAAGCTTCACCAGTAGATATAACTTTCTGAAATTCAGATATCTCAATAATTCCTTGAGTTCTTTCATATGACACTAGGCAGTTGTCTAGCTTGCACTAGCCCCAGTATAATGTCCATCGCATCAATGTGGGAAATCCAAAATCCATTTATTTTCCAAAGTATCCACCCCTTACATAATTGAAGTACACTTCAAATAGGTATGTGATTGAGGAATGTGCAAAATTATAAAGAGCTGAATTGAAATGTGCTTGGCACTTCTCACAAGTATTGCTTATAGATTTTGTGCTTCTTCAGAGCGGATGTTATCAGGGGTATGATTATCCTCCAGCTAAGGAATAAATTATTTCCATGCCAGTCTAAAAAGAGCTTTATATATGACTGTGGAACAGACTGTGTCATTAAAATGCTGTCCTTCCATATCCCCTTGGGCACATCTTTGAGGTACAATGCCAGTTCCTATACTTATTTCTTACAAATCTCCATCTTGGAAATATTTATCAACAGTTTAAAAAGCAAGCAAACAAACAAACACACACACAAAAAATGCAGGTGATATTAAAGGTGCTCTTCAAAAATACAGCTTTAAACACCATGCAATATTCAAATGCTATTGTTTAGCCTTTGCAATACAAGTCTTAACTCTACACACATAAGATATGTTTGACAAGACAGATGCCCATATGACCTTTAGTGACTGAGGTATCACGTTAACATCAGTGGATATTTTTTGTTATAGAAGAACTGGTAGTTTAGAAGCATCCCTTATTAATGTGGATCACTGGAACATCACTGTGGATCAGATTATTCAACCTAATTTGGCCTAGAAGTATGAGTGTACTGTAATTGTAAATCTTGGATGTAAACAGGCAAGCATTCAGGTGAAACTGAATTTTTGTTCCGTTTGTTGTTCTTATATTGTTGCTCTTCTATATTAGTAATGTGGGAAGTCTAAAGCAGACTTGACAGAGCCAATGACATCATGTAAAATGTTTTTCTTGATTCAGGTAATACAGTGCTATATTCCTCTGATAATGTCTCTTCAGCTGGTACCTGCCTTTGATCAAACTCAGATGACTAAGAAAAACACTTATATAAGAACTATCTATACATATTTCTCTTACAGTTTCCTGTTATATGGAACTTAAACCCTTCCAAGACAGAGTTTTTCTCATTTATTATTAAGGTATAAAATAGGTCAAAATAGTGCCTGTTTCTGTCCATGGACCATAAAGCCATTTTAAGATTAAAGTTTCAGTTGTGGATGAATATGCCCACTGAATGCATTCCTGAAGCCTGACTGTACTGACAAAGGCTGGGGCACCCTCGTTGTGGTGACAGGTGTTCACTGGCAGCATAACATCCAGGTTTTTTATCATAGTTTATGGATGCAAAGGATAATTAGTCCCTTCTATTATTCAGTAGGACAGAAAACATCTTAATCTATTTAGCATTTAAATAAGCTCTACAACAACTAGTAATTATTTCATGACAATTTCTAGGAAACTGTACCTTGAGAATTTTTCTTTCTATATGTGACACTCCAACAAAGTCTTAGCAAAAAAGAAGACTTCATCTCATCAGCCAGCATAGAGCAATTGATGAATTTCTTTAGCCATGGCACAGTTTGGGAAAAGTCTTATTTTTCATCTGCTAACATGGCAAGAAAAATCTTCATCAAACAGAAGCTGGTATGTTGACCTTTAATGCAGGGTGGAGAGAAAGCCATGACTCATCCACAAATTCATCATCTTGCACCTGAGAAAGACAAGGTTCTCAATGCCCATCTTCTTTGCTGCAGCTGCAGCAGTCTGTATGTCTCTATATCCATCACTTCCCTGCCTCTCTGTCCTTATAATCACTTTTTATTTCTCTCTGAAAATACATATTTCTGTACATGATTTACATTTCTCAGCCATTTCCTGGAAGTTTTCTCTGCCAGAGTAATTGCTGTCTTGCTTTCTTGGCAAAGTATTGATCACAAGCTATTTCACTCGAAAGCTGTTGTGACATTTTGATGATCGGTAAGTGCTGTATCAGCTTCATTCAAATTTCTGAACATGTCAAGAACTGGAACATGCTGGCACATCCAGAAAACCTCTCAGAAGAGTATCCCTTTAATAGACATCCTGAGGGATAGCTGTGTGGCACTGGATCTTCAGAAAGGAGTGAAGTTTGTATGCTTTCTTTCCTTCTTTGAAAAAGTTTCCACTGGCTTATCATTCTTTACAGCTTTATATTTGCAATGAGAGTTGCCTGTTTACAGTGAACTGCTCATTGTTCCTCCCCTAGATTTTCGTCAGCATCTAAACAAAAAAGTCAACAATAGATAGTAAAAAAAAAAAACAAAACAAGCAAAACAAAAAATTGTCACAAAATTGTCACGTTCCTACTTAAATAGTAAAATTAGCACTAGAAAAAGGACTTTATCAACCAACACAGAGAGCTAAGAGACAGTAATATAAGATTTTGTCAGGTATTAATTCTCCTCTGATCCAGGAATGACATGCAGAGTCATCCCACCTTCAAGGAACAGAGCACTGAGCCATCCTTTCATGGGCCCCACAGAGCTGCTGTCATGGAAGAGTGGCCTGACAGTGCAGGAGGTGCTGTTGTGCTTTGAGCTGTTGCAGAGATCTCTCTGAAGGACACTGGTGAGGACCATGGCGCTGTCTGCAACACATCAGTGTGTCTGGGACAGCACAGCCCTTCAGAGCCAGGCCAGACCAGCGCAGATTTCAAGCCCTTTTAGGTCTTAAAACAAGCTGTAAAATAAAGTAGTGAAAGGGGAAATTCCTCCTGTTAGCACACATTGTCTTATTTACTAAGTCCTGAGAACAAGGCCAGAATTAGGATAATCTTTACATACCACATGTCTGTGAAGTAAACTCTAGCATTTCAGCTGCATACTGTATTTGTTTTAGAAAAAAACCCCAAAACTGTTCTCAGTGAATGTTTTTTCATTGCTGGTGCCACAATGAAAATAACTTAGCAAATTTTTTCTGCATACTAATAAAGCGACTTCTAAATTTAATAGTGGTCATAAATCTTCTGACTAGCCTTCCAAAGCATCAGGGAATGAGTGTTTTATTTGGTCTTCTTTCTGTGGAACAGCAATATTTGTGATCTTCCAGTGGTGTGTAAACCTATCTATCATTTCTTAATGTGGGAATATGAGAGGATCATACTGTGATCAAATCATTCATGTCTTCTAGTCACAGGGTCAGGAAATTAATAATCTCTGATGACTTTCCTCTTCAGTCATCACACCACAACTAAGCCTTAGTTTGTGTCTGACTGACGCCTCTGAGGGAAACCTTTCATGGCCGTTTTCTCCTCCTGAGCAATGGCCTGTCTTTTCCAAAGTGCTCCGGCAAGAACAAAGGAGAATGAGCCCGCTGAGCATCTGCTTCACGCAAATGACTCTCATCCTGTGTGCTTGCAGCTGCTCAGCACCAGGTCTTCTCATCCTCCCACTTCTCCTGGATTCAGCCTCTGCCAATTTTTTTCTCTAACTTGAGTTTGTAAAATTAATCTAAGTAAATATTTTTATTAATTAATCTCCAAAAGAGAGGCTTTATTTTTAGCCTAGATCATTGGTCCCATGAGTTTACATTGACACATCTGTAGGAGGGTTGATTTGGGTTAGGTTAGTAACAATAGGGATGAAAAGACAGGGAAAAGGTATTGCTTAGGTGCACCCTCCCCTGACAAGCCTACTGATTCATGAAACCCCATGCTCTGTAGTGAGCCAGCTGCTTACTCTTTCTGGTTTTGTCTCCTTGTACTTTTGTTGTAAAGTTTTTTGCCCCTTGTGTTTGTGAGATGATTAGTCAGAGTTGCACTGCTGCAAACAATAAATGAAGATTTATTGCCTTGAAGAAATGTTTTGATTTTGAACAGGCTTCTATTGACTTCGACTCCGTGAAAAAAAAAAAAAAGAAGAAGAAAAAGACTTCTGCAGATGAAAAGTTTTTGCTTTACAAAGATCTCTCAAATTCTTACAAAGGCAACTTAGAAAAATAACAAACAAATCTTTAGGTTAAATGCAGAAAATTCCCTGATGATCAAAGACAAATTGCCCAAAGATTAAACAAATGAAGAAAATGTAGTCTGTTCAAGATCTGTCTTTGAAAGGTTGTTGTTTTGACTAGATTTCCAAACAAAATGATTGTGTTTATTCCTTTGGTTTTCTAGAAACAGAACCTTTCAAATTATATTTATTCACTGAGGCAAAACAAAATGGATTCCTATGTCCTGCCATCCTGTCTTGTTTATATGCACATTATAGGTATATATGTCTGTGTAAAATATGCTTCTATTTTTACAAATTGCGCTTAAGATTAATAAAATTAAGATTCTGTTTTTCAATAATTTAATTTCACTGTTTATATTGGAGTAGAGTAAACAATTTCTAACAAGGAACTTATGAATATTCTTGCTATTCAGGAGTTCTCTGTGAACTAAGCCTAATTCTTCCCAGTGGAATTGCCATTCGTAATTATTTCCTCAATAATTCATACAGCCAAAGTTCTTTCTGAAGTAGGTTCATTGAGCCTATTTGAATTCTGAGCTAGGGTGGTTAGCATGATCATTCTGTATGTTTCTATTTCTGATGGCAATTGAATCAAACTTTTCATTCAGCATAAGTGCTCTTCTAAATTGGGATGGATTTGTGTGTGTGATTTAGTACTTTTCAGTGATGGAAGCAAATTGACTGCAGCTCTTTTAATCAATTATCTGGTGCAACACAAAACTTTTGATGATTAAATTCCTGAATTCAGTAGTTGGTCTGGAACAAGTTGTGTTGTTAATCAGCCTGAATGTAAACTTGCTGAAAGACTGCTAAAAGGCAAACCAATGTTTTAAACATCAAAGGAATATTTGGAAAGATTGTTTTAGTCTGCTGTTGATAACATCTAGTTAAAAATATTCTCAATAGTCCATGAATATGTACCAATGTAATATACAGAAAAATCACATGAAAAAGAAAAAAACCCAAACTCTGCTGAAATATGGTGAATTGGTTAGTCTGTGAAAGAAACCCTCAGAGAGAGAAAGAGAGAGATATCCCTTCCTTCTGTTGATTTCAGTCTCACGAATTTCAGTGACCAAACCTGCTTGAATTGGACAGAAGAAAAATTTTAATTAATTTCTTCTTGAGATAACAGTTTAGGTATATTCACTCAGAAAGCTGAGTTTTGGGGGTTTCTTTGTATTAGTCTTCTTGATTTTGTTCTTTCTTTTTTTTTTCCTTAATGCTTTCTATGTGCCAAGCTTCAAGTTCTTACTAATACCATTACTGCAAAGCTCTCTCAGTTTATTGGCAGATAAGATGATAAATAAACTGCTTTATCTATGACATTATTCAGCTGAGATTTGACCAAGTTAAAAATGGTGTAATGTGGAGGAGTGAGTCCCAATGGAGATATGCAACTGCTTCTCACAGTAGGGGCACCGGTATCAACATCTGAAGGTACAGACATACTAGAATGACCAAACACCTAAAGCTGCTTCAGCAGAGTGTTAAATGGTGGATGCTAAAATGCCTGACTTGAGATGACTTCCTCCCCACTCTCAAAAGGCAAAGTAATTATTTGGGTTTTGCAATCTAACATGAAACAAGAACTCTGGCAAGTGGCTGCTCCCTGTTGTCATGCTGTTTTGAGCAATTTAGGGGCCAAATTGGCACTTCAGAGACTGAGACCACTTTGAAATTGCAGGAGCCCCCTTCTTGGAGAACCTGAACTGAAACGCAGTGAGAAGGCCAGCATCTGCACTGCCACCACAGGAAAACACAAACCCCCTCACCTGCCAGATTGCTGTAGTCCTGACAGTGTTTGTCACAGCCACGATCCTTCTTCTAGTGCCCAAAAAAGACTAGCTCAAGAAATCCTTCATTGTGATTATAAGACCTGACAAACACTGTTGAATATGTGAGGCTGCTGCAGCTCCACATCCCCAGGTCCAGCTGGCAGCAAGGCTCGGCATGTGTTCCCTGTTAGCACACACAGAAAATGCAGACATACACATATATAGAGTTGGCTGCAGATCAGCACAGACAGAAAACACCCATCACTCACACAAACTTGAAGGGCAAAGATGGCCCAGTTCTATTCCTCTTTTTCTGCTGGTGGGGACTGAAGTCTACTAGTGTAATCCATGCACATGCATATGCATTCACAGAATGGATCCCTCCAGCTTCACAGGGTGCTCGGCCCACGCTTGAACCCTTCTGGCACTTGGGTCTATGAGCCTCTTATATAAGCATATCCATTACTGATACGCTAAAGGCGCTAATTGGCAGTTAAACTGACAGTCATGTCCCTGTTTGTTACATTTTCATGTCCCAGTTTATCCAATTTTTTCAATAAACCTTTTAAAACTGACTCACATTTACAGTAAATGTGCTAGATTTGACTTTTTTGATCATCAATAGCTGCCTGAGTGGTGCTGTGGTCAGAGTGGTCCAACACTGACAAGGCAGAGCTGATGGAATTTAAGTCCAAAATTACCAATTATTTTGTTTCTTGGGGGGTTTTTAATTATTATTTTTTATCTTGTCAACAGTATAAAGCCTTGTTCAGTGGATACTTGCTGTAAGAATGAACATAGAGAAAAGGTTTATATAATCATCTTTAAAAACTGAAGAGACAATATGGCAAGGACCACAAGCAGAGAAGAGCATGTGTAGCAGACCTCTAGGGCATATAATTTTCATTTTAGTAAAAGCTTATGCCTGGAAGTTTCAGAGGAAGTTGAAGGATTCCAGCGGAGGTCTTTACCACGTGGAGGTGGAACCTGAACACTGTATTTCACCCAACATTGAAAACATGTTCTCCAGGGATGGGTTCATGGGCATTCAGAGAGCACACTCCTGGCTGCCTGGTAGCACCTGTACATGGCTCTGGGATCAAACCGGGTACCTGGATTTTCTGTTAATTTCCTTAGCCAAATACATGCTAATGATCAATGCTGTATTGCCACACTCTGTTCTTACAGATCTGTCTGCTATTTCTGGCTGATCCAATTCAACCAAGCTCTGCTCCAAAGAGCCAATCAAGCATCATAAAAAGGAGTCTGTTCATCAGTGTCAGATATCCTGAGTGAGCCTTTTCTGTAGATTTCTGTTTGCACTTACGACAGCAGCATCTGTAACAGAGGGCTGGATACAGCCTTTCATGTTGTCATTCAAAGTACATTTCCAGGAAAAGCAGAAATGAGACAAACAAATACAATGTCAGGGGCAAAAAAACCAACAACTTTTGTTTAAGGATTTACTGATTAGTAAACTAGAACCCTGTTTTAAAACAAACTGATCTTCAGTGTCCTTTAACTGTTGCAATGCAAATTTACAGAGGAGTTTTGTGGATTGGAGAACACCATGTGTCTCAGGAACACCATGAGGTCTCAGGATTCATTACTCTGGTGGATTGCTCCAGTGAAGGCACATCTCCACCTGGGATTTGCCTGAGCTCAACAAACATTTCAGTAAATATTTATTTTCTTGTTATGTATGTGTGACAGATGGCCAGATTTAAAGAATGCTGGAAGGAAAAATCTTTAAATCCTCCCAGATGTACTGTGCATTTGCTGAGGAAAGACTTCACGCCTTGTCCATTGATAGGAGCCCCAGGTTCTTGGTGATCACCAGCAGCCTGTTTTGTTCTGGTTTTGGAAGTAAAAACAGAGCCTTCTGCATTATCCAGAGTCTTATCATGTTCACGTTGAGATCAGAGATGAGTGGTGTCCCTCTGGGGTCTGTATGGAGACCAGTACAATTTAATATCTTCATCAATGGCATAGACAGTGGGATGGAGGGCAGCCTCAGCAGGATTGCAGATGACATCAAGCCTGAAGGATGGGATGCCACCCAGAGGGACCTAGACAAGCTCAAGAAGTAGTCCCATGAGAACCTCATGAGGTTCAACAAGGCCAAATGCAAGGTGCTGCACCGGGGCCAGGACAACTCTCAGTATCAATACAGGCTGGGACATGAAGGGTTCGAGAAAGAGCCCTGCCAAGAAGAACTTGGGGATACTGGTAGATAAAAGACTAGACATGACCTGGCAATGTGTGCTCGCAGCCCTGAATGCCAACCATATCAAATGATGCATGACCAGCAAGTCAAAGAAAGTGATTTTCCTCCTCTGCTCTCGTGAGACCCCACAAAGAGTATTTCACTGAGCTCTAGAGACCTCAGCATAGGAAAGACATGGACATGTTGGAGCAGGTCCAGAGGAGTGACACAAAAATGCACCTCTCCTGTGAAGCCAGACTGAGAGAGTTGGGGTTGTTCAGCCAGGAGAACAGATGACTCTGGGGTGACTTTATTGCAGTCAGTACCTAAAAGGGACTATGAGAAAGATGGGGACAGACTTTTTAGTAGGGTCTGTTGCAACAGAATAAGGGGTAATGGTTTTAAACTAAAAGAGGGTAGATTTAGACTAGATATGAGAAGGAAATTTTTCATGTGAAAGGTGTTGGAACATTGGAACAAACTGCAACAGAGTTGGGGAATGCTCCATCCCTGGAAACATTCAAAGTCAGGCTGGACAGTGCTCTGAGCAACCTGATCTAATTGAAGATGGCCCTGCTCATAGCAGGAGATTTAGGAACTATATGACCTTCAAAGATCCCTTCCAACCTTCCAACCCAAACTATTCTGTGGTTCTATAACTGACTCTGGCTACACAAGCTGCAGCTGTGGTAGTTGTCTCTTCTGTGGACCATGGGAAGGAAACAAACCAGAGACCAGAGCAGAGGTGCTCCCATACTCAATGTGTTAATGACACACAGCTATTTTTAAAGGTATTTAAGTACCTAATTCTGCTGAAAAACCAAAAACATTTTTAAGGGTTCACAGGACTCGGGCTTGGGCACTGCATTATTTGCAGCTGTGAAGCTGTGCTATGACAATTTGGTAGTTTCTAATCACAAAGTATGATGGCATCCTCAAGCCAAGACAAATGTCTGCCAGCAGGCTCCCAGGCACCCTAAGGATCCCAACAATTCCCACTTGAAGTCTATCAGCATTTTGTACAGACTATCAGATGGTCAATGCCTGGTGGAGGAACCTCGAACCCTTTCTATTCGGGGTGAATTTCATCTTGGCATTCCAGACAGTCTCACAGATTTCACTATCTCTTCTGGTCATTTGCTTTCTCCCCATCCTCCCCATTGTTAAGACACAGAATGAAATCCATATTTTCTGGCAGGGCATTGAACCAGATGTAATATTTTCATTAAACCCAGAACTGAAACTTGTACTATAATCACTGAGATGCAAAAAAGTCAGGTTTTCAAGTCCAGGAGATTTAGAAGGTTTTAAGAGTCTTTCACTGAATCTTCGCACTCCTGGAGAAAAGCTTTTAAAATCAGTCAGAGATATACAACTTCTGTGTATATTTATGCACACATATATATATGTGGTTTTGAGTTCTGTCCACGTCTTCAGTTATTCTCAGGAATGGTGAGTATAATCCAGCTCAGTTTTCTTTTGCTGCAGTTCTAATCAAACAGAATACAGAATAGTTGTGGCCTTAAGCTATTGTCTGTAAGAACACTTGCCAAGCTAGTACAGGACTTAAGCAAAATCTTATGTCTGATGGATTTCTCACTATGCTCTGAAGTGTTTCTGTATCTCTTTTCCCCCACTTTTTAGGAGTTACAAACTCACAGTCCTTCATCTTCAATTGCTAAAAATTCACCTTTCTTCTCCCCACTTCTCTTGGTTCTGTGAGCAAAGAGGAAATGAAGTCATAAACATTAGAGTTGACAAAGGCCAGGTAATTCTTGTTGCTCAGAAAGCAAAATTTGTTTTTCTATTTGGATACTGTTTAATTGCTTCTGGAAACTATATTGCTGCTGATGCTGAATGCTTTGATAAAAAGAAAGTTACTCTGCTGGGTGTGCTGGTAGTCTGGTTCACTAGCCATACTGAAATGATGTTCTTCACTTTTCCTGAAACTTTGCTTTCTAATTTTCTACATTACTAATCCTCTGAATATCCTAATATACATCCCTATGTAGTTCACAGAGAACCAGTCACTCTCTGGAAAAGTTTTTCCTTTTTCTTTGGCATCTGGGGGGACACTAAACCTCAAACGAATGAATACTTGCTACCAAACAGCAAAAGACTTTATGCTTGCAAAAGAAAATATGCCACTCAAGATGTTTATTATATCCTTTACTTTGTCCACAAAGTGAACATCTGGGCAACTTTCTGAGTCACATGCAGCTGTCTGTGGGAGGACTGAAAATACAACATAAAATACCTCACTCAAAACAGATTTTTGAGCTATACTGGCTTGGTTTCTCATTCACTTTCATTTCAGGGGAAAAAAAAAAAAAAGAGTAATATCTTTGAACTGAAAACTTAGTTTCTCATGTCTGTATTTCGTAAAAGCTGAATATCTTATGTGAAATGCCAGAAAGAACCAGGGCACTAAATTATTCAGAGGCTTGCTGAGAAGATATGGGACTTATCATAATGAAGGTTAAATCCCTGTCCAGGTTGCTACTCTCTGAAAATTGCTTCTGTCGATTTCAGTAGCTGAGGTGAGATGTGCTGGTGTTCTCATTGTAGAGCCTCTGTCACCAGTTCTCTGCCGTATCTATCTGCACAGTGAAATGTATTTAGAGTCTTATGGTACCTGCTGCAGTCTGAAATGAAGTTGTTTGAGCATCAGCAAGCTATTGGGCACAGGAATGGGTTCTTCCCACAGCTGCTGGCATAGCAAGACTGTTCCCAGCACCTGAGCTACCTTCAAGGGAGGTAGCTGCACAGCATACATTATTTCAGTGGGTTGTCCACGTTCGTGGCTGGAAGAGCAGAGGCAAGCACTCAGCTGGAGTTTGCACAGGTTGCTTCCACCCACATGTGCCTGGAGATGACCCAGCAGTCAAAGCTGTTTCGATAGTGAGGCAGGTCTGCATTGCAGCTGCCCGTGTTGTGCCTGTCCCCTATGCAGTTGATGTCTTTCCCATGCTGTTGGTAAAATGTGCTTACAAATACCATGCACAGTTAAAAAGCAGAATTGAAAATTCTTGAGAAGCAAAGAAGACATTCTACCTTCCATTTTGTTTCTTTACTTTTATGGTGAAGTATGGATAAAAATGACAAAGGCTGCTTTGAGTGAATGAGGTACAGTGGTCCCCTGGAGGAAAGAGAGTGCAAATGGAGGGCTTGTGAGGAATGCGGTGGCTTCTCTATAGGAACACTACTCTCTCACCATCACCATAACTATTTGAGAAGAAATAGTGAACCTCAGTGCAATACGTGCTTCACAATTTCTGCCTGTAGCTCCATTGTATTCCAACACTGCTGGCATAATGTCAGTGAGGTTTTACACCTGCTAAGTTTGTTATGGATATGTAAGACCTTCTTGTAAAATCAGAATTCTGGTGTTTACTACAGGATGCCATTTTGATGTCATATGAAAGAGAGACTGGAAGTCTGGACCTCAGCTCACAAAGTTTCTTGGTTTCACAGGAGAAGAAGATGGCTGGTGCCATTTACTACCTCTTCCAGCTTATGAATTTACCTAAGAAAAGCTCTTATTTGCTCTGCATAGGCCGACTGAAAGTAGGAAAATTCCTGCTGTTTTCAAGTGCAGTCCTGTGGAAACAACGGCCGGTGGATGGAGGTGGCAGGATGGCTCCTTTGAGGAGCTCTAGGACTCATGATCTATGTTTACACTACCAAGTGGAAGAGAGCTGGCAGAGGAAACTTATGGTCTTGAGGCCAAGGAGAATCAGCTGGCTCTTGCCTACATCGCTTAGGGCTCACCACAGGGAAAAGCAGAGCAGAACAGAGCCAACTATATCTACAAAGATTTGGCTTTGTGTGCTTCCTAGGTCCTGTGTAGTGCCTTGTGATTTTAATAGAAGACTACACTCTTTTGTGCATTTTGTCCATTTCAGAGTACCTTATAATGGTGCTGCAAGTCACCAGAATTCTGTTTCCATAGCCTGAAACTGAGGACATGTGTTGAAAGCCCTGGCCTGGGGTAGGAGGACATATAATAGTGCTCGAGTGTGTACAGGCAGTTGTGATAACATCGGAGGACTGTGTGTGGCACAAGGAGCCAAACCTGCTGCAGTGTCATTCATAATGTCTTTGGAGAGCTCTTTCTGGAGTGAATTATTTTGTCCAGAAGAAAACTGGGCGAAGTAGCCTAACACCCATCAGGAAATGAACTGTTAGTTAAGCACTGTGGCCAACTGAGGTGTGCTATCAAAGCTTTGTTCCTGGTTTGTTCTCATTAGAAGTGTTAATGTAATTACTGTCTCTCTAGATTTTCAGGTCTCCTATGAGCTCCTGATGATCCATGGAGTTTATGGAACTATGTCACTCATCTCGCAAGGAGGCAGCTGCCATCACACAGGGAACCACAGTGGAAGATTTCCTTTTGCCCTCTTCCTTCTGTGAGATTTACATCAGGAGATGCATGACCCAGGGACTATGCGGGAGCCTTTTGGCTCCCAGGTGTCTTTTTCTCTCAGTATTTAAGAATTCTAGACGGTGGTATGTGATGTCTCACAACACAACAGCTTCTTCCACTTCCAGTAACAACCCTCCAGTAGTCCAGCCCATCATGGGAAGGATCAGCCTGCCTCCATACACTGGATGAGAAAAGGAAATCAGGAATTGATTTAGCTCTGTCCTATTTTATCTTTAGGAAAATTGAAGATTTCAGCCTAAAGCAGGTTGTTAAACCTATTCTGAACCATCAAAATAAAAGGTTTCAGATTTGCAGATATTCAGGGCGCAGGAATCAGAAGAAGCTGTACTTCAGCAGCAGTCCTGAAAATAAGGTCATGTTAATGCAACAACCAAGCCCTGCTCCTAGGCTTGCAGTGTTTGGAAAATCAGGCTGTAAACGTGAAGCTTCTTTCTGCATTTCATTTTTCAGCAATGCTTAGTGATACTGAATTAGGATTCAGAATCCCAATGAAAAGTGCCCGAGAGATGCTGTGTTCACAAATGGCTGCTTACACATTTGCATACAAAGGCTTTAAGACTTCCCTAGAACATCTTTTCAGGTGCTTGCATCTTGTGATCCACAACAATCTCCTATAAATGTGACTTTCTCAAACTATAGATGCTCTAAGATGTCAGATGTTTCTCTTTTGTGAGAGAAGATATGGGAGTCTTTCTCCATCATGGCAAGCTCCTACTTCCAGTGAACACTGCACAGCCAAAAGCATTTAAAAGCCCAGATAGTAGTGTTGTGTGAGTTTGTCAGTCTTCCAATAAGTGCTGCCATATGAATAAAGATGGCAGATCTGGGATGAAATTTTGAGGGATTTTTATCAAAGGACCCCTGCAGGCACAAACCATGAAGAACAAATCTAATCTATTTAGCAGTTTCCTTGCCACAGTTTCCTGACAAAGCTTCTGTTCATAGTGCTCTATTATTATACCACATTCACCTTCAGAGTAAGGTTCAAATAGTTGCTATGGCACAGACTTTTAAAATGGCTTCTTTCTTAGTATCTCTCAAGGGAAAGGGAGTTCATTTTAAGGGAAAAACATATCACATCAGAACATCAGTTTTAACGTACAGAAATATTTGGGGGCTTTTGCATTCAGACCACTGCAGCACTAGTTACTGCAGTTTAGTAGTGGGAAACCGAAGACCTCAACTCTTCAAGGCTACAGCACTTGTAGTAGAAGTATTGATTCTGGCTTACTTTCCCTCAGCAGGAATTTAGAGAGAATGCAAACACCATTTCCAAACAATAGATTTAAGGTGGAACATAATTCTGAAGAAAACATATCTTCTTTAATTGTTGCTGATAAGTATGTGAAGAGAATTTGTAACAGGATGTAATAAAGGAAAGGCAAAAAGAGTTGTGAATAAACATATTGAAGAGCTTCTTTCAAGTCATATTTGCTCAGTTTGAATCATTATTCTTAAATTTACTTAAATCTGAGCTTTGGAAGTTTGATTATTCATCAATTTACTGCACTGGGGGCTTTTTCAGAAGGATTATTTTTATAGATATCTTGACTCAAACTGTAACAGACAATAGACAGCCTCATGACAAGTCTACCTTTTGCAGGTAAAATTCCAGTAGCAAAAGGTCAGGTCAAGTAAACTCCTACAGAGTAGGTTGGGAAAACAAAGACTCTGTTATTCCATTAATTCTTGGCTGAGATACAAGCCAGAATTAATAGAGGCGCTACTGGGATAAGGAAGAACTGTGTGTACCCTGTATGCAATCTTAACATACTGGGTGCAATTCTACTTTGGTAAATGTAATGCTTTGTGCTATCTTATTGCTGACAGTGTAAGTTAATTTTGTTAATAGTCATTTGCTGAGTACCAGTTGAAAGACAACCAATGTTATTAAAGTACCTATTGTAACCTTACTGGGCCAATAGTAAACATCTCACTGAATATTTCAAGTTTGAAAGGCTTTGAGTGCTTCTGAAGGCAAGAGAAGCAGTAGGTGCACAGATGCTTGCAATGCAGACTGCCTGTTTCGGGATCTAACTTCTGACATCCACTTTGTAAGATCATTGGCTTATAAAATCAATGCTTTGCAAAACTGCAAGAGAGGTCTGCCCCTCTTATAAGGAAGGCAGAGAGGGCACATGTGAAAATTTTACAATATTGGAAGAGCAATTTCTTAAGTAACCTCTGCTTCTGTCTGCAGGGGAAGAGAGAGTGAGTGGAATAGTCTCCTTTCACATAACTGTGGTGGAAACCTACCTAACTCTCATCTTTGATAACAGCTGCAGTGGTAAGAAAAAGCTGCAAGTATCTCACTTGCACCTGTGAGATTATTTCAAATAGACATAGTCTTGTAAACTTAATAATTGCCCAAGTGGTCCATTTAATTCAGCAGCTACTATCTCACAGAGCTTCAGAATACCGGGTGCTTCAGAGACTGGTGTCACAGCCGGGATTTATTCTACCCCATGGGAAGCTTCTCCCCCTTACTTGTCAACCAGTAACTGAATTATAGACTATATCACTGAGAATCACTTTAGGGAGAACTGTCTATTTGTAACTACAGATGTTCTTACAGTCCTCCTAGGTGAGACCTTGGCCTCTCTTATACAGTTTCAATGAATTCCACACATTAACTATACAGTGTGCTGAAGTTGGAAATGTGAAAAATTCTGTTGCATTTTCTTGGAAAAAGTTCTTCAAAGGCCTTTACTCAGCTCTTCAGGAATCCTCTGAGAAATGCATATTGAAGTGGAAGGTCATGTCTTTAGAACTATCTGTTGGAAGTGAAACCTGATATGAACAGCTTATTAAACAAACAAAGAAAACCTAAAAAACACAAACACACACACTACAACAAAAAATACAGCTCACATTGTATATGAGTTTGAATCCAAACTGCAAAGCTGAATCCTGCAAACTGTGTGAGACAGGCTTGAACCCAAATGCTCATCCTAGTCTGGCTTATGGGTCAGGTACACCAAGTCAGAAATACAGATCCATGCTTGTCAAGGAAAGAGAAGGCTAATGGGAGTGATGAACCTTGTGAGGGGAGGGTTTGCAAGCTGAAGAGAGGGGGCTGGCACACAGGAGGTCTCAGCCAAGAATCTAGCTCTGTTCCAGAATTTCTGGGTCCTTTAAACCAAACCTGTAAGTGTTCGGTCTTTTTGAGACCCAAACTTTGAATCACTTATGGTGATTCATTTAGCAAAGTTCTACTCCTGAAGCCAGTGTGAAGCAACCCTTTGCAGGGCCAGCAGTGCTACTGCAATGTTCTTTGCTACCTGCAGCATTGATGCCACTGCTTTCATTTCTGGTCTGTATGATTTCACAGAGTGACAGTGAAAACAGGGATTTTACAGCTGAAATTTCTTGTTATTCTCATCAGCTAATTTTAGCAAAAAGGCAATTTGATCAACTTGTGCAGAGAAACCTTAAGACACAGATTTTTTCCACTACTCTTATAGGCTTTTTTTCCCCACTCATTTTTATACTGCTGAATATTCAATTTCATTTTCTTTCTCTATACAGGCACTGTGATCATTAACTATGTTTTTGTAATTCAGGAAACCTTACATGAGCAACCTGCATGCATTTGGCATTTCTCTTGCACACTGTAGAAAAAGAAAGAGGGTCAAATTATTACACTGGAATGCTTTATTGCACAGGTGTGAAACAGTGTTGTTTTGTTGTTCATGAGATAGTCTGGATTTGCATGGTGGGGACAAGGACAAGAACAATTCTTTGTCCACAATATGTGCTGGTTACATAATCTTCAGTGCATTTTTTAGGTCACTGCAAAGGATGGGAGTTGGACACCAGTTCTGGTCTCCAGCAAATATTGAGGCTCATGTGCAGTGCTGAGAGTTGGTTGGAAGGATAATTGCTAGCGCTTCAGGAAAAAAAAGCAGTTCTTGAAAATTAAGGATATGAAGTTCACATAAAAAAGAGCAGGTGAACTTCGCAATAATAAAAAAAACCAACAAAAACTAGTAAATTGGTAAGTATTTATGGCCAAAATAATGAGAAATTATTCTGATTGTTGGACAGATTCTTATTATGTACCTGCTGTCTCTTAAAACTCAGCAGCAGCATGGTCCCCACTCCAGAGCTTTTACTGTCTAGAAGATGGATGTGCAAAAGAAGTCATCACTAAAGATTTCTTTTTGTCTTTCAGTTTGGTAGTTGTTTCTTTCATTACCTTTCTTGGCACTATGAATGAAGCAGTTCTTTTGAAAAGCTATGAATGATTAAACGTTGTCAAATGAAGACAAAGAGACCTTTTATCTCTATTCACATACTACAGACTGCTACCAAAGAGAATAGTCTGGGAGATAGACACCCTTTTGCTGAGCCAAAGCTTTGGGCCTTTCTCGTTCTCTTGCACATGAGCAGTTGCCAGCAAAAAGGCATGTGAACGCAAGGAGGGATAGGGACAGCACCTAAAGTTTCATCATCAGTTAAGAATCATAGAATCATTTATGTTGGAAAAGACCCCTAAGACCACTGAGTCCAGCTACTTCTCCCAGTCTTCCTTTTCTTCTTCCTGTTCCTTCTCCTACTTCTTTCTCCCCTTTTTCTTGCAGCTTATTTTTATTCTATTTTTTGTTGCTATACACTTCCTCCTGCTTTTGTTCATCTTCATTCTTTGTCTTATCTTTCACCTTCCTGTGTTCTTTCCACTGTTCATTTTTTTCCTTTCCTTCTCATTCAGTTCCTCCTCATTTTCTTCAAACTCTTTCTCCTACTCTTCCTCTTCCTATTGCCTCCTGTTGTCTTCTCCTACTCTTGCCTCTTGCCTCCCATTGTCTTTTCTTACTCCTTCTCTAAATATCACCTCCTCCTCTAAAGAGATATTCAGAAATTTACTCACTTCTGGAGGAATGGGATACTGGGAGGTTGACCAGTATCTAGATAGCATTGGAGACATTATATTTAGCTACAGGAGCATAAATACAAATGTAGAAAAGAAACAAAACTGTGTCAGATAAACTACAGGCAATGTTGTGGCTACTATAGCCATTTCCAAGAGGATTAAATTCACTCCAGTTCCATCCAGTCACATTTCAACTACCCAAGAGAGTGTAGCAGTTCATCAAATCCCAACTGATTGCAGCAACAACAAAACTTGCCTTCATACATTTGTTAGAAGTGCATAAAAGTAAAGAAAGTATAGTGGCAGAGCAGGAATCAATGGAAATTGAAATGTGTTAAGAGTATTAATAAATGATTAATGACTATTTTCTAAATTCTGTAGCAATATTAAAGTATAGACCAGATAAGTAGTTCTCTGTGAATTTATAAATTTACAGATTAGTTGTTGTCGGTTCACCCTGAACTCAGTGAGAGGATGGAAGTGGTGAATGAGACTTTGAATGAAACATTCCCAGTGGCTCTTTTCTCTCCAAATGCATAAGATTTCTTCAACATGGGAGTAATGTGTATCTGCTCATGTACAATAAGAGGAAAGGACTTGGGCCAGGAAGCTTCCCAGCACAGAGAGAACAGTTGGTAGACAGTGGCCTAATGGCAAAGAGACTCAGTATTCTGTTGTTTTCAGGAGTTATTGTTCACCATATTTGCTACATCAGTCATTCTCTGAAAGACACTAATTGTGACCTTGGTATTGCAATATCTGAGAGCCTCTCACAAACATGCCTCCATTTAATTAGCCACAAAACTTCCTCCTGCAATTCAGAGAAATCACATTAGCAGCATTTCCAGCAGAGAACTGAAGCACAAAGAGCTTAAGTAACCTGTCAGAGCTGACACAGGGAGTCTGTGCTGGAGTGGGAAGCAAGCAACAAAAAAACTTCAGCCACAGCTCCCATATCCCTTCCCTAGAGCCCTCTTGTGTAGCCAGAGCTAATGCACTGATAGGGGATTGTTTTACGCTTGGATGTGGAATTACTAAAAGTGAGTTCACTCCTTTCTAATGGCTTAGTCATTCATCTTTCAGATATTCATGTGAGAGTTGGCATCCAGTGTGCGGAAACACTACTCTTGCAGCTAATGTTAAAGCTGAAACACAACTCTAGCAGTGCTCTAGGCTTCCATCAATGGAGAAGCAAAAACAGAACTCAACACCAACATCCCCACAATGTTTCTTTGAATATAGAGTGTACAAAAACAGTTTGAACAGTTCTCAGAGATTATCTTTTTCAGTCCATATTTGCAACATTTAGCTTTTTATGTTCTTACTGCTTGGATGCTTCATTAGAAAGGTTATCAATCAGAGTTGCTATAATATCTGAGTAGTTCTAGGGCCTGTTGGTGAGATCTAATGGTCAGGATCATATAAAGGTCACTTTTTATGAATTGCAATCATCTTGTTACTTCTTATCTCTCACCCCCATCCTCAACCGAAAAAACTCCAAAACCAACAACAAAAAAACCCATAAGGACAAGTAATTATTTAAATAAACTAAGAACCTGAGAGCAAGCCAAGATGTTACAGTCAGTCAGCTGGTCTGTGCTTTTGCTCTTATTGCTGTTTGTGCTTATTGCTGACTATGTCCTATTGGCCCTGCATAAAATTTTTTGCTATCACAAGAAAAATGCCACAGCACAGATGACTGTTATACTTGCTGCACATCTGGAAAGAAAACGTAGATGTTCCAGAGAAGGCCTTCCTCCTCTGTTGACTGAGGATACCTGAGAATTCAGGCAGCTCTCCTGTGAGCCATTTAACAGATAAATAATAACATCTGGCCTGAAGAGTGGCTTTGCTTATTTGGGGGATCTACAAGGCTGAGCCTTTCGGCTGCAAGACGGGCAGTTTGGTTGCTGCCATGCCAAAGGTATCACCTAAGGTCAGTGTCTCTGAAATGGCTTTTCCCTTGATCCCTGTCAGGACTGTTCGCAGACTTCAGTTACAACCGGTCACTTTCACCAGACATGAAAAAAAGACCCTGTTCTCCTCTTCTTCCTTGACAGCTGCACCCTGCATCTAAGGGTCAGTAGCTACAGGAGCACACTCCTCTGCAAGGCCATGAAGGTGCTACAGAGAGACTTGTGCATGCCCTTCACACACACATTTCCGAGTTGTGAGCCAGCTCTAGGAATTTGATAACCCTGCCACGTAAACTGCAAAAAAGAGGCCCTGTCTGTATCTATCTGTGGAGACAAGCCATGACTGTCTGTCAACTTGCTCATGATACATTAAACAAGTACTTCTACCACAGTCATTCTCCTGCTTCAAATTCAATTCATTGCTTGAGCATAAATTTTTCAGGACTAATTACATCTATTCTTGTGTGATTTAGACACGTGAGCAAACTAGAGTTTCAGCAGCAAGGCATGAGATGAATGAGAATTTGGTTGGCAAGGTGTTCTAGTTTAACCCCGGCAGGCAGCTAAGCACCACACAGTCACTCACTCACTCCCCCTTCCAGTGGGATGGGGGAATGAATCAGACGGATAAGAGTGCAAAAAATCTTAGTTCAATATAAAGATGGTTAAATAGCTAAAAACAAAACAAAAAAAACAATGAACCAAGCTCACAAAAAATTAAACCATGCCCCAAACAAAAAAAAACCCAGAAAAAAACAACCCCCAAACCTCACCCCAAAAAAACCCAAAACAAAAACAACAACAAAAAAAAAGGAGAAAGCAAAACTAAACTAATAAAGGAAGTGATGCAAAAAAAAAAATCCCAGTTGTTCACCACCAAACAACTGGTGCTCAGCTAGATCCCAAGAAATGGCATCTCTGGACAACTTCCCTTCAAGTTCACCCCCACTTTTCCTCCCATTTTATTGCTGAGCATGACACCATATGATATGGGATATCCCTTTGGACAGTTGGGATCAGCTGTCCCAGCTGTTTCCCCTCAACTTCTTGTGCAGCCCCAGTCCATTCACTGGCAGGACAGAGGGGGAAGGAGAAGAGACCTTTATGCTGTGTAAGCTCTGCTCAGCAATACCTAAAACATCTGTATGTCATCAATGCTGTTTCCATCACAAATTCAAAACACGGTATCTATGAAGAAAAATAACTCTATCTCAGCTAAAACCAGTACACAATGACAAAAAGCCATGAGCCGTAAGCAATGAAAAATAGAATGTAACGAAACCCAAAGAGACCAAGTAAAGTACAGAATGTGTCCAAGAAAGAGACAGAACATGCAGAATTTATTTTTAATACAAAAGCTAGTCATGAAAGGGGAGATTCTCTTCATCTTTGCTTTCAGACAAGGAAAGGACAGGATGCAAGGGACTGTGCCAGATTGGAAATGTCTCACTTCAGGAAGGAGAGCAGCAAGCTAAGATAAGCAGATTTTGATAGACTAAGGCAACTGGTAGTAAGATCTCAAGGGAAGCAATTAAATTGGAAATTGAGTAGATGGCCGTTTCTTTAAGGAAATGCTCTTGAAAACAAAACTGGCAACTGTCCCAGAGAGGAAGAGGTATGAGAAGTTTAGAAAGAGGTGAGTTTACCTAATTACTGAGCTCTTCATTGACCCAAGCTCAAGTGGCATATAGAATTGTCTAGAATAGTGAGAGAAGATTGCTAAGTGCAGCTCTAAAATACAGGGAAATCAGGAAAAGAAAAGCATAAGATGAGATTACTCTGTCTCTGGTCATAGAGAGATTTCTTGTTAGCTTCTGTAGCAACACTGGTAATAAGGAGACAAACAGAAAACGTGTAATCAGTAGAGGGGGAAAGCTATTACCTGACTATGCTTAATGCCTTTTGCTTGCAACTGTGTTAAATGATTTTTTTTCCCCTTAAAGGTTAACTGCAATCCATTGACTAATCATTTCATACTCAAGACAAAGGGACAAGATGCACCTCAGGGTGTGTTGCAGCCGCAGCTAGGGCAGAGCTGTGTGAAGCTGTGAAATATATGAGCTCCTAGGAGGCAGGGAAAGGCAGGTTTGCTGCTAAGCCTATGTGAAAAGACAGGGAAGAGACAGGCAAGCCAGTTTTCAGGTCTCAGAAAGATCCTGCGAGAACTAAGCTTTTTGGAAGCACTTACAAGGAAGCTAGATATATCAACTCTCATAGGTTTACTGAGATTACTTAGGAATAAAGATCCCAAGGTAGTCTGGTAGAAGAGAGATTGAGTTACAGTCACTCCTGAACATGAGGCAGGAATTGCAAGGTTTTGAAAAGTAAAGCAGGCAAACTCTCTCAACAGGAAGATAGCCTACCAACAAGGCAAGGAGTTGTCTGCTTCTCTCAGCTATTTTATGGGCAGTTGTGGACTTGTGTGACCAATTTTTGGTGCTGCAAAAAGCAAATAAAACGGGTGAAGGAAGCGGGGGTGGGTATGGCTTATGAGGAAAGATCAAATGCATTGGGATTGTTTAGTCTGCAGAGAGGAGTTTGTTGTGTAAGTTATGAGAAGTGACTGCCAAAAGGAAGAGAAGCTGATCTCTGCCTGGTGTGGGCTTGCGGGAAGTCATGGACTTGTGCTGCTGCTTGGAAGCTGAGAGCTGTCAGGAGCCTTACAAGCTGGGAGGATCCTGGCCACAGAGACATATTTCAGCTCTGCAACCTCCAAGTCTCTGTGAGAACTGCAGTCCAAAGGACCTGCCAGCCAAAGAGCCCCATGGAAAAAGTGCGGGTGGGTCTGGGTGGGCTGGACGAGAAAAAAACATAAATTTCACGAGCGGGGCTTCCTGATGGCATTACAACCACTCAAGGATGAGCTGCGTTTAATAACTTCAGTGACAAGCTGAAAAATCTTGCAAGGTTTTCTGGTACAGCTCCTTGGAAACTTTAGCAGACACCAATGTCATGGAGGCAACACAACATAAGCAACCAGCCCTCCATGGCAAGGCAAGGATCCTGCCCCCCACAGCTCCTCTGGCTGGTGGAGGGGTCTGGAGCTGAGATGCTACTGAACTCCCCAAGGCTTTGCAGCTTTCGTCTCAGTCACATCAGTGACTTTGAGCAGCTTCCAAATAAAAAACAGACTCTCATGAATCTCTCTAAAACCCTTGCCACTGCTTTTCTCATTTGTCATGAATATGGTGCTGGTGCAGAGACAGAAGAAGATGAGAAAAGCAAGTCTGCCATTCATGGCAAATATCTATGCAGTCAAATCAACTGCTACACGAGGCCCCATGGAAACAGACCCTTGTCGTGATGTGCTATTGCCAAATTTTAGCTCTGATGATCGAATTTCAGCCTTGTCAAATCATTTCAGCCAGTGGAGCCACGTATTTAGGAGACAGCAAAGTCCTTTTCCCTGAATGAAAGGCTGGACCTCTGCACTGCAGTTGGATGGAGTAGCCACAGAATCAGATCCTTTCTGCAGCAGAAACATAAGTGAACAGAAACCATCCAGCTGCCATTCAAGTGGGTAGAGGCTTTGAAATGTTAAAATAAATAAAATGGGAAAGGTTTGTTGGGCCAGCAAAAGGTTGCGCTGTGGAGCTCTGGCTCAGTGAAAGTTTGCAGCAACAGCCATACAGGATGAATCCAGGAGACATGCATGAAGGAGTTCAAAACTGAAATGGTAGTTCAGGTCCTGGTAAAAGGCCAAGTGTAACATCCTAGGTCCAATGGGGCTGGTTTCCAAAAGTCCCATGTGCATTTTAGAGGATTCATTGGCTCCTGTACTGTCCCTACCTTAGCAACATCAGAAAGGATTTTATTTACATTAAATGCAGTTTCAGCATAGGTATGCTGTGAAGATCAGACCAGAATGTAGAGCAGGATGATTGCCAATCAGGTACCATCTTTCCATGTGCTTTTGACAAATGGCAGTACCTTTCCATTTTAGTATGCACAGTTTGCCTTGGTCAAACTGCTGAGCTGAATTAAACACATATGCCCCCCTCAAAGCCCAAAAGAAACATTGCCAATTTTACAAGTGGTTAAACTAAGCCTGGAGGACTCCTGCTTTCAGAGACAGGAAGTAAGCATCTCTAATAGGTCCTTTCCATCTCTGGCTTCTCTGAAGTTATGAGTCTTTGAAGGCTGTGACTGACAGGCTCATTAACATTGAACAGCCTCAAATGCACACTGCATAATTTGGCAAGCTAATTAAAAGAACGCTGGGATAAAGAGAGCATGACAAAAAAATATTTCTGACGTTAATTAGTGGAAGGAAAAATGTGAGGCTGAGCTCCCCAAAAGAAATGTGAGTTGAAAGTGAGTAATCCTGACTAGCACTCGGGGCAGCCTCAAGACGCACTGCCAGGGAGCCATTGCAGCAGGACACAGGGGTTGGCACATGGCAGAGGGATGCATCCCAAGCAATACCTGATGAAAGAGTGGGAGGGGGAAATAACGTCTGAAAAAGACCTGTCTGAAAGAAAGCGATTCCTTTCCGCCTGTCTTCAAGAAGGCTAATGTGAAATGCAAAACAAGGGGGAGAGTAGCAAATTTAGCCTCAAAATATGCAAAAATCAGGCTAAGAGTAAGGAAATACAGGAAAAACAGAGCAGCTGTGGGCCTTGAGTGATATTAACCTGTCTTGCTGTGCATCTTAACTGTCTCCCCCATTGCTTAAAAAAACACACCAATTTTTTTTCCGGTCCCTGTCCTCTGTCTCTTTCTCTAATTGCCTCCAGTTGGATATTTCCAGGACACACTTTCATCAAGGTGCGCTCCTACAGCCTCACACCCTAGTTTTCCTTTCTGTGAGGCTTGGTGGCAGTGGCTCTGATCCCTGCAATGTTCAGGGTCAAGTGTAAGCCCCCCAGAGGGAAAGCATCAGCGTCTGGCTCCATCAGCCCTCACCCAGCCAGGTTGTCTATGCTGAGCCTACCACTCTGTCCACACACTTACACAAACATTTTAAATAGGAATAATGTTATCCCAAACTGCTAGCTTCTGCCTGGAAGAAAGCAGCATGAGGTGATTGCTACCACACAGGTATCCAAGGGTCTCGATGGAGTGGGAATACAGTGGCTGCTCTGCCCCTACACCCCTGAGCACAGAGATTCTTCAAAGAGAAATGCAAACACTTGCATGTGTGTTTCCTTCTTGTAAATAAAAGAGAAGGAAAGGTGGTAGTAACATACAGAGACTAACCCAATGGATATAAAGAGATGTTCAATAGCAGGTGCAATTGCCATTGTAAGGATGCAGTTTCACCTCCCACATGCTAACACAAAAGGGAAATTATGCATTTTCACAATTGTGCCTTTCTTCCTCATATCCAATCTCATATGACCTCAGCATGACGTGTGGGATTTCTTATTTTGGACTTACACTTAGGAATTTTCTTTCCTTATGTAAAACTAATGTACGTAATTTTACTTATGCTGGTATTAAAATATTCTTTGTGATGTCGTTATATTTGTTAAAAGGACAGAGTTGAATGTCACTCTTCTTTTGTTTGTAAAACATTCAATTTTTCTTTAAATTTACAAAATTTCTATTCCCCATAACAACTGATTGCAGCATTTGTCATAATTTTTTTATGCTTATTTCTGATGAAACAGCTTGGAAGAAGTCAGATAGAATGATTTGAATAGGGATTAGAGCAGTATAAATAACAGAAAAACCACCCCAAAATGTCACCAGGGAGGATGTGATGTTTTTTCTAAAGGCTTTTATCACCACCACATCTGAGCAGTGTTTGTATATTTCATGACCAAAGAAAAAAGAGTTGTTCTCCTGCAAGGCAGGGTGTATATGTTGCATAAGACTTTCTGAAAGCGCAGGAGATGGTCAGCCAACCGTCAAGGTTATATTAGGAAACCCTGTCCAAAGAAATACGGTCTGCATAAAGCTTAAAAGCTGGTGATGTGACAGGCTTCTGATGAGGGCAAATTTCAGCAGGAAAAAACCTGTCACCTCCCAGCAGCTGCGATGTGGTTCTTTCCAGCTGGGGCAGCCAGAGGCCCCCTTAGGAGCTCCAGTCACTGCTGTGGAAGTGACAGTTCTTCCTTTTAGGGATATAAGAAGTGACAAAAACTTTTCATGTTTGCCTCTACAAATCAGAAGAAGTCTGGAACTCATACAGTAAAAAAAAAAAAATCTGACTTGGGCAACCAGAAGAAGAGATTATAGTATTTGCATTCCTTTTTCTGTCCTGTTTTGCTTGCAAAGAAATGGGCTCTTGCTTTTAATCAAGAGTGTGAAAGTTTTAGCACACTCCCTCCTGGGGCAGCCACTCATTTGAAATAACAACAAAGAGATTGTTGATTTTCACAGTGGGCAGAGGATAAAATTCAAAAAAGAATCATCTGCAAGGGTAGTTTGTGCCTATGAAATATGCTGTTGCTTCTCTGTGCTCATGGCTCCGCTGTGGGCATGTGCATGTGGATGAATTGCTGCAGGAGGGAAGATGCGTGCTTGTATTGGGAAGGGGAATGAAGAGCCCCAGCCACCACACAAAGGCTCCTAAGGCAAATCATGCCAGGGAACAAAAATAAAATTGCACAGCCTCCAACAGCGTGCACCAGAGAAACCGAGCAGTTTTGTTTCTCCTAGAGCTGGAAAACTGCACCTCCAGGTCAGTACAGCTGGCACACAGCAAACCAGTGCGGTGTTTAACTGGGGAGGAACAGAGAGGGAAAAGCGATAAAAGTCCCTTCTTAAGAGGAAGCTTCGTCAAAGAACACACTCCAGCATTTTCATACACAAACAGCTCCTGATTTCAGCCCAGCCCCAGGAGAAGGGCAACTTTCGAGAAAACAAATGTCCTCAGGGAACGCAGGCACACCAATTACTTATCTCAGATACGAGGAGGGCAGCAGCCTCACCACTGTGCATTGTGCAGTCTGTTCATAGAGAAGCAGTACCTTCCCACAGGAAAACACTGGCACTACTGAGAACCCTGATTATTTATCTCTTTTGGCTTCTTTATCACAATTATTTTCATATCTTGGCTTCTTCAGCTTATATTATTCTCTTTCTCAGGGAGTGGTTCATACTTTCCTTATTTTCCTTCATTTTGTGGGAAGTTTCCTATATGATTTTATACCTCCACTGCAATTTTAAAACATGTAAAGAGCTGTAAATACCCATTCTGCTACAAAATCATAGGAAAAACCTCATGTCTTCAAATAGTCCTAGAAGCAAATACTGAAATGTAAAATGCAGAAAGATTCACACGTTACCGTATCTCCCTCAAAATGTAAAAACACAGTATAAAAAAAATAAGCTAAAAGCTTTGATGTGGGAACTTTGAAAACATCACCTAGTAATTCTGGAATTTCATTTATTTAGGGAAAAAAAACAAAAAAATGCAACAGTTTGATTTAAGTGCTTAAGCACATAAACTACTGACTGCAATTATTTACATTTTTTTTCTGAAAGTCTATACAAATCATGACTTTCTTTATGCAATAGAAGACTACTCCTCTGTGTCTGGAAATCAGGAGAGCAGGACAAGAAAACAAAAGAAGTTATTTCAAGGGATTTAACAACTAAACTGGAGAAATTTTGTTATATATGTGTTTCTAGACCCTTTCTGATAATGAGAGACAAAATACTTTCAGGATAAAACACACACAGAAAAATGTCTAAGATTATGTATTAGAAAATGATAGTTCTACACCTTCATAAGTAGCTTATAAATACCCATGTAATGAGTTCTGTTCAAGCCTTTAAGTTCTGCTAGAGCATGAAATGAATACTCAGGAAAGAAGATAAATCCCCTGTGCACGTTACTTTAAAAACATCAATGCATGGATATTAAATATCAATTTAACATTATAACAATTTAAGATTATAAAAAACCTAAGTCAGTATCCACACCAGCTCCTTTCTGTCCACCTTTGCTCTGTTCTTTTCAGAAATTAATCCGTTAATCTGAAAGGGCAGAAGAATATTTATTGTGCCAAGAAGCAGGATCAACTTGACCTCCTTCCACAAATAAATGCTGGTAAGTAAATGCCAACCATACCTATATTTCCTAAAAATCTCTCCACCCATTTTAACATTTGCTAATTGGCTGTTGATTAGATGCTTTTATTGTACCATCTCTCCACCCAGCATCCTTTGCCTCGTGCTAGAGATTAAGAACTGTATGATCTTGCTACAAAAATAATCATGATCCCTATTCATACTCAGGGACTTTTATGCGTATTTTATCTAATAAAAAAAAACTGTGAAATGGGTAGTTAAAAAACCATGTTAGGATTTTCAACTAATTAAAGCCCAGACTACTTGCCTGTCTCCCTCAGACTGGACTGTGACTGTGGAGGCCAGTTATCACATCTCTTTTGCAAAGCTTCAAGTTTTGACCATTAACTCTGAACCTACCACAAAAGCCCAGGAGGTAAAGGTAGTACTCTTGATCACTAACCTTTGAAACAACAATAAAGCAAACCTTAGGCAGCAGCTTGTCATCCCTTTCAAATTTGCAACTTTTCTGACCTAGCAGAGCAATATATCTGTCATATTTTAAAGGTATCGTCTTTGGGAGAGTGCCAAAGAATCACTCCAGGGGCTTAGTCTTCTACAATATAGATGATGTAATTTAAATATTTTTTTATCTGCTGTCACATATTCCACAATGCACTTGGGGAACCTCATTTCTCTGATGAAACATAGATTTATTTACATTTCAGCGTTTCTATAGTAAAAAAATTATTGGGGTCCTGGTGAACTCACAAGTATGTAATGTAACAACCCAGTTCCCAAATGGCTTATTATCATTAAGGCTAAGCACATATTAACCTAACAGTTATGATTTTATCACTTTCTCCCCTGATTAGCAGAAACAATGCAAAGGGAAAAAATTCTTCTCTGCTAAAAAAGCCTTTCTCCCAGTTCTGTTATGCAGTGTACTCCTAACCCACCCAGTGTCAGGGATCCAGGTCCTTTTTTCCCACACTTTTGCAGGTAACAACCAGCTGCCCAGGGTCAGGATGGCCAGAGTTGTCTCTCTTTGCTCTGAGACACACTTCTATACAGGGCCAATTTCTTATTTGCTCTTTACAAACTCTTGGCTCTCAAGGTGCGGAAAATATCTGAGTATCTGTGGTCTATCACTTGGTTTGATAAAAGCCGTATTTAATTGTAGATATGGATCATTAAAAGAGAAACAAGTTTACCCCAGTGTACTGGCCATGAAATTACCTATTTATGTGATGAGCTCTTCCAATTAAATTTCCCTGAGTATCTTTCACATATATTCAATGACAACATAGGGTTAAAACTAAGCAGCCTGGTTGCCTGCCCTTTAACCTGGCTGAACACCAACACCTGAGTCACAGTTCAGAAAACGACTCAAAATTACTGAATCTATTTTTTGTCATAGACACACAGAATGGTTTGGGTTGAAAGGGACCTTAAAGATCAACCTGTTTCAATCCCCCTGCCATAGGCAGGGATGCCACCCACTAGACCAGGTTGCTCAAAGCCCTGTCCAACCTGACCTTGAACACAGAGCTCTCACAGTTCATCATAATATGGCTACTACTGCCAGTGAGCTACGTGTCTACATAAAGCACGACTTCAGTGAATTTGTTCGAAAATCTCATTCCCTCTTCATCTTCCAATAACTATATTGTGAAAAAAAAAAAAAAGAGATAAGCTTCTACCCTGCTTTTTATCAAGAAGGGTATGAAGTACTTTCAGTTCTTTACATTGGTTGATGTAAAAATACTGCAGGTAAATTGAGGACCAAGCTCATCCTCTGAGAACACCAGGCTTTGTTGGGATAACTGGTCTGTCACAGCCTGTTTTTAAAGTAATTTCAAAAAAATAGACTAACAGCCTAAACAAAAGCTTCTATTATATATTAGTATTTGAGCACACCTTCCTGGCTAGGAACCTTGTTTTGGAAAAAAAAAAAAAAAAAAAAATTGATAATTAGGTGGTAGGTGAAATAAATAAATGGTACCTGGAAAAGCAACTTTGGAGTGACAATTTCTTTTTCCAGTAAAATGCAAATAAAAAGACAGTGCACCAACTGATAAAAATTTATAGCAGGTGTAAAGTACTGGTAGTTTTATACTTAAATCTTGAGGAAGGAGCCACTTCTTTGTTCAAACAATAACTTTTATCACTGAATCAGAAATCAAACAATATACAGCACAATCTTCTTGGCTGCAATGTATCATGTATCAGTCCATGAGTTATTTAATGAGTGTAGCAGTTAACACCTCATATGAGTCCTATAGTACACATCAGGATACCCTCTACTGTTAGCTAACTACTGTCTGGTTTACATTTAAGTTTCATCACCATTATGGGCCATAATGTCACCTCTCCTGACCTTTCAGCAAATGTCAGGAGAAACCACTCCATTCTTTTAACTATCTTATCAGTTGTCACAAATCAAGTTATCTCAGCATCTTAGTAAGAATGTGTTCTGGTTTTAACACATTAGCACATCTATTATCTAGTGGACAAAAAGAAGCTAATTTTTCTTTTATCCTGGAGGTAAAATTATTCATGTTCTAATCTCTTCTATTACAACTATCAAAATGCCATTTCAGAAATAAAGTCCCTTTTGATTTACAGTACTAAAGTTACAGTAATCTAAATGGAGAGGTGTCTCCGGGTTGCACAAAAATTCTGATAGCCACCTTCTCTTTTCTCCCCAAATATGCCATTTTGGCTTTTTGGTGTTTTGCCTTCTTTAAAGACACTGAACTGCTAATGATCAATGACTCTAAAATTTGACCACCTGCAGGGACCACCCAGGTGCTGTAAGAGACTGGACAATTGATGCTCATGGCTCTATCAGCAATGCGCTTCGCTAACAGCGTGGCCACCGAGGCCAGGGGCTGAAGACGTGCACATCCAACACCTCAGGCTGCAACCGGGGTGTTAAACGAGGTAAGGAAAGAGGCAAATCCTGCAAGATGGGGTAGTGGGTTTTTTTCCTTACACAGATGACTCACCTGTGATGGATCCTGGGAACATTCACACCTAGTCTGGAGGTATTCATCTCTTGTTGATTAGCCATAATGGGCTATTATGGACTCAGCTGCACTAACCTAAGAGACAGCTGCAACACCTTAGAAGTTGTCAAAGTATTCCCTGGCTCACAGTGTTACATCATCCAGTGTAAAACTCACCGCCCAGGAAGCATTCCCCAATCCTGCCTGTGTGTAACTCTGAGTTTCAGGGCTTCCCTCAACACCCGGGGCTTTCACCACCACCTCAATGGATTTGGACTGCAACCATCACTTCAACAGGACTATAAACACCACTTTGACCATCAAAATTGCAACAGCCAAGTTTCATTGCTGGATCTAAGTTTCATACTGCCGGTCCTTCCAGTGGCTGGTGGCGGGGGGAATGGGGTGGGGGACGGACAGTCCACAGCCCTGCTCTGACTGCCTGTACCAGCACCACACAAGCATCTGCCAATATCAAATCTCAGCTATTTGACATTTCCTGCCAGCGTTGACTCTCCAACCATTCATGTCAGGTTCTTCAGGTGGGGGAGGCCAGCCATCATTTTGATTTGGTCTGCTGGGTGGCACTTGAGGAGTGTCTCCTCCTTGGTTGGTTTAACCCAGTTTTATCCGTATTGTCAGTAGCATTCTTCTTGGCAAAGAGTTATTTTTTCACTTACATATGGGTGTATTTGATCCCTCTCACTGTATTGGAGAAACCAGGGGTATTGAATCCAAGGGAGGAGACTTCTACGTTTTCCACCCCTCCAAGTTATCTCAAACTGAGACAGGTGGAAATAGATCCTGTATCTTAATAATAGGGAAAGGCAATTCTTTTAATTAATGTGTTTTTCTCTACTTGTTAAAAATGTTGATATCACACAGAAATGTCAGTTTTGGGGAGCAAGTGATGACAGATTCATTTAAATGCAGCTTTTGGTGTTTATTTCAGGATTAAGATTTTAGTAGAATTATAGAAAGTCAAACAGAAGGGCCATCATCCCACCATACTGAGAATTAGACACCCTTGGACCATACTGGAGAGATATTTGTTCAAATTTTATTAAAGTGCATCAAATAAGAAAGATCCTTATTCATTCTTAGGTCACGGAAAGGATGCCGAGAGCAAGATTTGTTTAAATATTATTAGAAGGAGTTCATCTCGTTTCAGAAATAGGTCTTAATATTGGACTGGATGATCTAACAGGTCTTTTCCAACCTGAATGATTCTATGATTCTAAGCATGGGCCAAATTTCATTTTTCAGTCATCTAGCACAATACTTGTCCAGACTGCACATTACGCGGGGTGAGTTAGCTAATTGTGAACTTAATCCCGGAATGGTTTGTATGCATACCACGCTGCAGCGGGGAAGGCAACTAGCAGCTAACTACTGTAATTTTGGGTTTTGCATGTGATCATATATGAGACACAGGTTCTGCTGTGGCCGATGAAGCACAGCAGAACTGTACCTATGCTAAGTACACTTAGTACGATGGTCTTTGCAAGCTTGGCAGCAACTGACTTAAAAACTTTGAGTCAAGGTAGGCATGGGAGAGATCCACAGCAGTAAAATTAAATGTTTCAGGTGCCATAAACAAGTGGCATGTAATAAGAACAATTCTGAGATCATAGTTTAAGAAGAAGTGAGGATGTGAGTGCTGCAAGCACAATTACTTTTAGGTAATGTATGGAGATTTAATGTTGAAGTTGAATATTCATGAATAGTAATTGATTTGACTTAGTAATTTGAGAGATAAACCCACTCATTTTTTAGTTACAGGAGTTGGTAAATCTGTTAATATGATTATCATCTTGGAGAGCTGTCCCTAGCTCATATCGATAAAACCAAATAACAAGGACTGCAGCCTAATCTTAAAAGGTTCCAAGAGGACTCGTGCTGCAGGCTGACATATATCACATACCTAACATAGTCTTGCTGCCCTGTATATTGAATAGCTAAGGAAAAAATATGAGCTATAACGAAATGCTTTGACCACTAATTGACACAGACTTAATATAGCACTGCGCTAATGTATTGGTAAAATGCCATCCAACACACCAAGACCCAGGCTGCAAGAAAACAGAAGAAGGATGTGTACTGGCTCTTCATAACCTAATACGGTCACAGGACACCAGCAGTCAGAACTGGGCACAGTTAACAAAAATAAGCCCTTGAAGCCCATTTGCTCTCCCCAAACAGTTCACTAAGTGAAACCAGAAACAGAAAAGAAGGTGATGGGTGGCAGAGGTATGTCTTTTGTGACTCACAGTATCCAAAGAACACAAATAAAGAATGTAGATGTGGAAGTGGCATGGAAGCCTAAATGAAGAGTATAGGCCAACAATAAATAAAAGCAATGGACAGAAAGTGTAGCTCAAGTCAATACAAATTTTGCACAAATGTTGGAAGAATGAAAGAAGAAGGGAAGAGGAATTTTCTCCGGTTATATGCAACTAAGACAAAGGCAAAAATTTAAGCCACAAAAAGCAGGTCAAGGCAAACAAGGAGCACCTGAGTCATATCCAGGTGTAGATAAAACTGAGTATGCAGTGTGAATAAACTCTCTGGCTAATCAGAGCTGGAGAGAGCAAGAGAGATTCTTGCAAATGGAAAGCTGTTAATCAATTTGGATGGGAAAAATACTGCGAAAATAATGTCATGTATATACTAATGAATCTTACAAGCAGGGAGGAGAGTGTTCTTTTTTACACTTCATCAAATAATAAAACACAGTTGGCTTCAAAGGATCTCAAATTACTTGCAACCAAGCTTAGTTCTGGTTAAAGGAAATCCCTCATATAAGAAAGCACACTCATAACTATTTGGATAAATTAAAGCGATCTTTAAAGTAGGCAAATGCACAAAATTTCAAAACACTTATAATCCGAACAACTAATTTTTAGTATAGCTTTTATCAGCCTTATAGGATCTACCCGCACCTTATGGTTAACCATTGGGCCTGACAGAGCTAACTTGGGTGATAATAAGGTAAAATATGCCACATGTGATACTTTCTTTGCTGAAGTGTGAGAGCAGTGGACACAGAAAGCCTTACTTCTGAAGACAGGCTTGATTTTCCCCAGAAATGTAAGCCTAAATGTTGGTTGTGGTAGACTCATTTTTCCATACAAAAATAAGTTGCCTCACATTTTTTATGTATTGGTAAAATAGGTCCATGGGAGCTGATCTGTCAAAGGGAAATTGAACCAGGGAACACTCTTAATAGAAAAACTGACAGTCATTACAGCAAATAGAGCAAGCTTCATATCTTTTTTTGTCCTTGGTCATCTCAGCAAGTAAATTGTCTGATCTGCACCATCAGGTTTTTGTTGAAAAGATTTCTTATTATGAATGTGAAGGATTGGAAATGTGCAAGTACCTGATGCCTTCTGAAAATCAAGAGTCAGTGAATGGGACCAAGTAGCACTTCCACCAAAGTGACAAGAGGGTGAAAAAACAAAATTGCTCAGTCATCTGTGGGGGAGAAAACTATGTGCTAAAAATATATATGGAGGTTTTAAGACAAAAAAAGTGCATGTTCATACTTTGTGCAGAATAATTTGAAATAGGAGATCAGCTCTTCACTGGTGCTCTTTGTGTAATTAAAGGGCTCTATGCCCATTTTCTATTTTAGGCAAATTGAATTAGCTTTTTTTTTTTTTTTTAAAGAAATGAGAGACTCAAAAGTAATAGTAACATTCAAAGAAATGGAGGAGTATTTTTGTGATGTGAGACTGGAACAGGCTGCACAGAGAAGATGTGGATGCCCCATTCTGGAAAGTGTTCTGGATCAGGTTGGACAGGGTCTTGAGGAATCTGGTCTAGTGGAAGGTGTCGCTCCCCGTGTCAGGGCCATGGAACTAATCTCCAAAGCAAATCCATTATCCACAGGGAACCCCACTGTGAGAATGAAGTTGACATGGGATATAAATAAGTCAACTTTTGGCATAATATATGAACTTACTAGCCTTAAAACTAATAGCATTATTTGATTACAATGAATAAGCAGTTACACGCACAAAAGAGAAAAAACCCCTTAGAATTATTTTGTATGTGATATTGATCTAGAAACACATCTCTGTAAAATGTGCATAAAAAGTAATGGTAGTGTTCTTAACACAGGATAGCACTTTGCACACTGAAACGCTCTGAAGCTGTAGCACCACTTGGACTAGTGAAAGTTTGTATTACAGCACTGTGGAGTTAGGGCAAGCATGTGTTATCCAGACGTACAACTTAGTTTTTCAATTTGAAGTCCTTTGGTGCTAAAGTAAAAAGAACAGGAAGGCAAAATCCGATATACACAGTTTATTGTGATAACACCAACAGAAAAAGCAGGAGAAATGGCAGGTTTTTTTTCCCCAATGAATAAAAACAACAAGACATTATATGTAGTCTTAAGTAATGACATTCCAATTCTAACACAGACAATATTTATTTGCTTGTATTTCTGCAATTTAAACCCAGATAAGATTCTACATAACAATGTGAAAATTATCCCTCCTGTTGGTAACATAGGGACTATTTTGTTGCTGCTGAAAACCGTTAACTGACAGTGACATCAGTTTTCTGAATTATCAAACCCTTTTGTTTGCTGAACTGGACATTCTTTGCATCAACATTTTTACTTGCATGCAATTTTAACCCTACTAGAAGTCCATTATTTGGAGGGATATAGTCCTGTTCTACAAAAAAAACAAACAAAACAAAACAAAAAAAAAAAAAGTCCTTTAGCACGTACGGCCTCTTAAAGCCATGTTTCCCACCAAAAAGGCCCTGTTGCATACCCACAATTGTGGTTTACACTGATTTGTTGGAGATTTTTGTGACTTCAGGTATTCACGCACAGTGACAACCTTACCTGTTGTGTGCTAGTTTTTCTTTTACAACATATGCAGAACAAGGTCCCCCATCATAGCCCTTCATTATGTCCCAAAAGGAAAAGTTCATGGCCTGAAGCAGTTTTCTTCGAAACAGCATTTGGGAAGAAGGATGTGTCTGATCCAGAAATAGGACTGATATTTTGGGGTATGGAATGGCTTTATAAAGACATGAGGGGAAAAAAAAAGCCTCACTGTGCAACACAATGCTTACAAGAGTAAGGGACAATCATATTTACAGTGACCGTGGGTTGGACGCTGTATTATTTCTATGATCAGAAGAAATCTGCTTCCTATGGGAAGTGAAGAAATATATCCTATGTGTATTTTAATTTCAAGGTCAAGGTCTGAGTCCTGCAGAAGCCTCCTTTTTTTACACTCCTTGGCCATGACAGAAACTTCATTGATCCTCTAATGAGTAGAGGCAAGGATGAGAAAAGGGAATTGCATTTTGTTATTAGGAGTTATAGCAGCAATGTCTCTTATATTACAAGAAAGGAAATTTTAGAGATGACATGCCTGATTTCCTATGGAAGTAGAGCGGACACAATCTCAGTCTCATCTGTGTATCATTTCCTGCTGCTTTATATCTTTTCAATGTTGGCCAATTTCAGTGAAAAAGTCTCAAAATTACTAAATCCCACTAGTTTCATGCAAATTGGCAGTGTGGGGGTGGGAACAGATTTGAATCAGTTAATGGATTGAGGGAAAGCCTGCCTGGTGAATTTAGTCACATTATCAAACATTGGAGGGCAGGAAGCCATGGACATGAAGGTCACAGTTTAGTTTTCTGGTACAGACCTGAATAAAAACTTTAAAAAAGAGGCAGCTACTGATTCAGTAAGTACCCGTCCTGTTGGGGCACAAAATTACTAACACTTTAGACCCTTGGCTGGCAAAAAACTAATATGATGTTCTCACATGTTTCATGTAGGGTACACCTTTGTAAAAAACACGTACTGAGATTTTGCACTTACCCATGTTGAGTCTAGTCTTTTTATTATCAGTTACAAGGATCTGTACAGTTAAGGAATCCAAGCCATGTTGTTGATAAGAATTTGAAGAGGAAACAAAAAGTATCTGAAAATGAAATAATCTGAAATCGTTATATTCAAGGGAAGGGAGAACATTATAATAAGGTTCTGCTTAGAAGAGAGCTTCAGATGAGAAGATTTGTCAGAACACAGACAAAAAAGCAAGCAGAGAACTTGCCTGCTGCTCTGCACTGGGGCTATGGGGAATTCAGAGAACAGAAGTTGCTAAAGGTCTGGAGAAAATCTTAAACAAGTTGAAATTGTTGGCACAATTTCCTCTGTCACTGTTAAGAAGATGTATAAGATGCATTATGAAAATGTTTTGGATTTCAGCAAATGTCATGTCTCTTTTCCATATTCAGTTGAATGAAAACACTAGCAAAGGGTTCATTTTTAGTTTAAAAAACAACAAAGAAGCCCTGATAGTCAGCATAAAATATGAAAGAATACAAATTTTAGCAAATTAATAACGGTAAAATTTAGTCTGTTTCACAAGATTCAATATTAAGAATACTTAGGCACTTCACGAACATTCATTTGTTTTGTGTATGCATGTACATATAAATGTAGCTGTGGAAAAAGGTCTCACTATGCAACCTCTTTTTCTGGCTACAAATAAATTATTTCTCGATTTAAAAAAAAAAAAAAAAGGCACCAAAATAAACA
>VWZG01007261.1:125341-167001 GCA_013396735.1 Grallaria varia
ACCAAAATATACAAAATACATCAGTACAGGCTGGAATGATATATAATGATAACTGCACATACATATGCATATCTATTCATAATGTTATATATAATGCTCTTTAAGTAGTACACATGTACAAGCATGAATGTATCTGTGATGTGTGTTCACTGGAACCCAGAAATACAAACATTCATAAATCAGATGTTCTTATCCTAAGATTTTGTTGTTGTTGTTGTTGTGAAGAGGAAACATGTTAGTGGCGCAAATACAAGCCAGGCTGTAAACCAGCAGAAGAAAGATGAAACAGCTTTAAGTTCTTCTGAAGCCCTGGTTAATATCGGTCATATTTTTGACACCTGTCTGTGGGGTTCAGAGTTAGCACACACTTTTGACTTCCAGTATGCTTCTGCCTTGGTTTTATTTCTGGAGGGTGCTGCTGGGAGGGGACAATGTTACCTGCAAGAGATGTAGAATACGTGGTACCCAGGGAAAGGTGATGAGACCATTAAAACTCTGGAATCAATCGATACTGGGTTAGCTGACATCTGCCCCCTTGTTCAAATGGAGCTGAAAACGGGCTCTCACCCTAGCTGGACCACAGTGGTACCATGTGAAAACCTCAGCCTGATTCCCAGGGCTGACAGCTGAAAGGGAAAAAACTAAAGTGCAGACCAGCAGCAAGAATAGGAACTACTGGATAACTCAGACAGTGTGTAATTAGTGGAACATAAATTACAAGCCCTAGGAAATGACAAAATTAGTTTATCTTTGAATTTAAAAGCATTGTAAACTTGTGCCTGAGGATTAATTAACAACAGATTTCCTTCTATCAGAATCAGTTTTAAAAGCAGGAAAACACTGAAATTTTTAAGCATTAACATCTGATTCAATGGGGTTAATCTAAAGTTCCCCACATACCCTCAAATGAAATTGGTTTTCACAGCAGAAAAAAAAGAACACTGTTGGGAAGAAAGGGAAAGATTCACTTTAGAATAGGAGGATCATCCTTTAGAAGTATTTGAAACTCAGTTCAACCACATTAGGTCCAAAAAAATTGGAAGAAAAATTTTCATATTTTCCCTTAATGGATTTTAGCCTTTTTGCTGCCTGTAACCTGAGGCTGTCAGCAATTCTGACTGACCCCCAAATGTTAAGCACAATGTTAATTGCTTGAGAGATGCCCTCTGGTTTCTGTGAGCATTTCCTCATGTCCTGATGGCACACAAGAACAATTTATGGGGAAAGGTGACTCTCTGGCAGTGCTCCCTCTGCTCCAGGAATGAAAGCTACTCATGGCCAACATATATTTTTCCTTCATGCCAAATATACCTGTATGCATCCATATAGCCAGTTTATGTTAGGATGACATCAGCCTCTTTCCACCCCTAAGGAATGTCACCTAGGGCCACATTCACAGAAGTTTCCAAGCACAGCCATGGCCTGGGAAAGATGCTGGCCTCCATCACAGCAGCACAGAGCACAGTGAATGCTGCCCAACAGCCCAGCACAGCCTTGGGCTCAGGCAAGCGAGCAGCTACGTGCATCAATAAAATGCTGGGGCACAGCACTGCAAAAGCAGGCAACAGCAGCAGCAGCAACACTATTCAAAAGTTGGACAAAGCAATTGATCACCCCCAAAGCATGTCTGGGATGAGCTGACAACTGTCAAGTCCAAGACAGCCAGATCGATGTCTCAAGTGAAACAGCAGCAGCAACTCACTCCTTGGCTGGGCTTATTGTGCTCAGTAACTTGGAGAGTGAGCTGTTGATTAGAGTGCAAAGCAGGTCTTTGGGGTTTTATCAGAAGTTATATGAATCTTTGGGAAATGCAGCTCCCTGGCTAGGGGATACAGAGCAATGCTCGGTGGGGTTTTGCAAACAGCCTCGGATTTTTGGAGAGCAGCTTCACTGCCAAAAATGTAGATGGGTTGATGACTAAAGGGCAGGAAGAGTAAGGACTAACTTTGTACCAGATTAACTTCCTCATGAAAGAGCAAAAGCAAATAAGCAAACTAAAGGAAAAAAAAGTTTCACTAGTATGTGAAAAGAAGGATACTATTTGAAAAGTTTTGAAATTTGCACCACTGATCTAATGGGGGAATCATAGAATCATAGAATTGACTGGGTTGGAAAAGACCTCAGAGATCATCAAGTCCAACCCTTGGTCCAACTCCAGTCAGTTTACTAGATCATGGCACTCAGTGCCACGTCCAGTCTCAGTTTAAAAACCTCCAGGGATGGTGAATCTACCACCTCTCTGGGCAGGCCATTCCAATGCCTGATTACTCTCTCTGTAAAGAATTTTTTTCTAATATCCAACTTAAATTTCCCCTGGCAGAGCTTTAGCCCGTGCCCCCTTGTCCTAGAGTTTGTTCCTTTGTGAAAATAAATGCCTGAAGAACTCTTCAGCATAAAAGTTATGGTTTCGGCTCAGGTTTGACTGTACTTTTACATAGGAACTTCAGACTCCTAAATCATGTTGGCCTCACCTCTTCCCACCAATGCACCCTCCAAGGATTTATGGGAAACTCCAGCCTGCCCATACCTGGCACCTCACCACTCTGCGACATCGATGCTGATCTAGTACTTCCTTCTCAAGTACAAGGACCAAACTGCACAGGGAAAACCCTAAAAATGAATGTAAAGAGCTGACACCTTTGACTGATCAAATAAGCAATGTGGTGGTGTTACTCTTCCTCCTTTTCCAGCTCCTCCCCCACTCCATCTGCTCTCATCCATCTCACTCAGGCCTACAAAGAGCCATATATGTCTTGGGATAAAGAAGTAATAAATTACAGAGCAAATAACACTACCCAAAGAAGCAAAAGCTCCCAAGAATGGCTATCCATTATTTATTTCTTACCATGAAAGTAGTAAGTGCTCCTTGCCTTTCAGGATATTGCTTTACAACTGTCTGCTACATGTCTTTTATGCAAAAATTAAGACATCCATTACAATAACAGCCCTTAGCACTTTCACATTATGTTTCCAAGATACTTTGTAAGGATTGTATTATATTATGTTGCATGCATCAAACTCATTGCAGCAAACAGATGAGATTATTGGGTATTTTTTCAGCTAGAATATGGCATATAGAATAAGAATAATATGAAAAGGAGGTCCCACAAAGAAGGGCCTTTGAGGAGGGCCATAAAGATGATCTGAAGGCTGGAGCACCTTCCCTAAGAAGACAGGCTGAGAGAGCTGGAGTTGTTCAGCCTGGAGAAAAGAAGGCTCCAGGGAGACTGCATAGCAACCATTCAGTACCTAAAGGAGACCTACAAGAAAGATGGAGAAAGATTTTTTTACAAGGGCACACAGCAACAAGAGAAGGCGTTAACTGCTTTAAACTGAAAGAGGTCAGGTTTAGATTAGATATTAGGAAAAAATTCTCTACTCGGAGGGTGGAGAGGCATTGGAAAGGGTTGCCCAGGGAAGTTGTGGATGCACCATCTCTGGAAGTGTTCCAGCCCAGGTTGGATGGGGGGTTTGATCAACTTGGTCTAGTGAAAGGTATTCCCTGCCCACGGCAGGTGTATTGAAACTAGGTGATCTTTAAGGTCCCTTCCAATCCAAACAATTCTGTGACTCTATGATTCTAAGACTATCACAGCATATCTTTTATTTTTATTGTATATTCTGAGCACAGTCCCTCTAAAGCCAATCTCAATCATAGTCTTTTTTTCTCACCTGTTTCTGTCAAAGGTAGAATTAATCTGTGTGAGTCATCCAGGGTCAGACATTTTTCCTCTTTAGGAAGTGCATATCCATAAGACACCTGGGGTTCACCTCCACATCCTTAGGTTCCATACCACCCACCCAGTGCCTCCACCTCTGTTTACATCCTGCATGCCATCATACTGTTTACTTGGAAGAGTGGCCACAAGTCCCAACTGGTGCTGTCACTTGTGTGTGTAGCAGATACTCAGGTCCTACAAACAGTGCTTTGATCTATGAAGCTATTAAATTTTATTTTCCTGTAATAATATAAGCAAAACACTGGGTGGAATTTAGCTTGAAGAATATATTAATGCTAATTAGATTTCCTATTAGAAGAGATGAAATTCTGTCACCAGTCCATGTTAAACCACTGCTGTTTCCCTTGTCATTTCTGATGACTCATCCATTATTAGCATTTTTGATGATCAAAAGTGACAATACCTTCAGCCCAGAAGCCCCGAAGAAGGCCAAAAATGCAGTATAGTATGCTTTTGCATGAAATTTTTTACTGAAATATGGAACTTGGACCATTCAAGAAAAATTGAGTATCCTTCTTTTGATTTGCTTTGAGTGGGTGGGGATTTATCCATTGAACTCCCTCTAAATTCATGGCTGAGTGACTGCACACATAACTTGCAATTTTATCATCAGCTACAATTCCACTTGATTTTTAAGTAAAATAACACTGATGCTACAATCAGGCTTTCTATTACCTCCAAACTTGGAAATACTGACAAAAGCCTGGAGCCAATATAATGTTCATTACTTCTCTGCATCTTATGTGTCTTTCTGCCTACAGAGTGTCACCTGAGAACAGAAATGCTATTAATTACTCTTATCTGTGTAGTGGTGGTGTTTGGAGGACGTGCAATCTCATGTCACCCTGCACAGGCTGGCAGACGTGCCATACCAGCAGCGCCGGTGGCAGCAGTGGCTGTGACATGTTTGGCCATGCTCAGCCCCAGTTGTAGTTCTGCATCTCTCTGAAACCCCTGTATGAAGGTGTTCAGTACTGTCTCCAGGATGCATTTTGCTACTTTCTCAGCCTCATCAGGGCTAGGACTCCCACTGTCTCATTAGCGTCAATATCCAATGTTTTTGTTGAGCCATCTGCTGTTACTGCCTGCCTGTATTACGTGTCACAGGGTGAATGACCACAGCTTTGGGTTTGGGAGGTGTTGAGAGCAATCAGCACTTTACAGGAAAGGCAAAGATAGTAGAAAAACTATACATCAGGTTATTTTACCCCCAATCTCCTGCAGTAACCACAAGACATTTCACCTGTGATACCATGTATTTATATGCAAATCTCATGTCACCCACCTAAGAACCTACTCTTCTTATATAAACATCTTTTTCTTGAGCAAGTGATGAATATCAGCACTTTGTGTGTGAAAATTAAGGAATAATGATAGTAGAGGCATAAATATCTTTGAGAGTTTTAATTTGTAAAGTTGGTTCAGTAAGTTTTTTTATTTCTCATAACTGACGTTATATCAGAGGAATTCAATTGATTTCTGCTGAGTTATTGTGGATGTATGCTGCTATTGCTGAATGGATCAAAAAAATTTGTATTTTTTGTTTAAATTGCCAGACCTTGATAATGAACTCCCACTGCCTAAAACAAAATATCTTTAAATTGTGTATAGAATGCAAATTTATAAATTTTATATAAGTTTTCCTGAAATTTATACGCATCTAGGTGATTACTAGCATTATTCAGAGGAAAAATAGCATTCAGTTGTTTCAGTTACATTCAGAAACCAACAAATCAGTCTCAGGATTTTCAGATACTGGAGGGGAAAACACCTCTGCAGCCATGGCTTTCAGAGACTCCTCTAGCTAAAAGAAGGCAAAAGGTAGTTCAGAGAGGAACAGTGTTCAATATTATAGTGAAACTCATTGATTAATAGAAGAGGACCATATGAGACTGCTTTGATAGTTCTTTCAGTTTCAGACATAGCCTTGCTGTCCTGATACACACAGAGCACCACAGCAGTAAGTCAGCCCATCTTGCTCCTCCTCGCACCAAGTTTTGATCACAGAGACTGTGGCTATGATTTTAGTTACCACAGTGATGAGTTTATAAAGAGTCTGGGGTCTGTAAAGCTGGTATCAGGGCATTTCCCTCCTGTGACTTGCATCTAGTAATTTAATTTTTCTACTCAGGTGTTCATGCTGTGCTTTTGCTTTCAGAAAAGCTAATGAAATTAAGTGCCCTCTTAGAAATGTTTCAGTGTCTTCCAGAACAAGATTAAATGAATGAAAGAATATTTTTAACATATAAAATAGCACAGCTGGGAGGGATAAATGAAGAGAAGAGGCACATTCCCACATGACTGTTGACTTCCTATAGAAGCAAACACACGTGGGCTCCAGGTTGGTTACCCTCGTAGATGAAGATGGCAGTTTTAAAGACTGTATTTCCCAAGTTCAGAACAGTGATATACTACAGAAACTCAAATACCTAGAAAGGGTTAAGGGATAAATTCTGGCCTCATAATCCTACTATGGGATATAGTGTGGAAAAAAAGATCAGAGAAGGAAGCAGTTCTTATGCCTCTTGAGCCCCTGGAGACCTCTGGCAATGTGCAGGCTTTCTCTGCTGCAGTCACCATATGCCCACTTGTATCTTTGCAGCCCATGCAAAGTAAGAAATAGAGAAAATTAAGACTCTGCCATAAGGCAGTGATAGGACTGATTTGAAATGTGTGTATCACTAGCAGAGATAACTTTTTGTACTTGGACCGTATATATTGGTTCTCCAGTTTTAGGCCTCTGTCCCTTCACCAAGCACGAAAGTGTTATTTCAGAGATATATTAACACACAGAATTAGCAAGAATATTAGTAAATTAAAGAAAAAAATTATTATCCTTTATCAACTAATAATTTAGTACAGTTCAATGAATAGAAGGCCAGGAGGCATAATGTCACAACTTGCATGATAGAAAACAGAAACAATAGTTTGTTAAGAATTAATTTTGGGGAAAAGTGTGATGCCTTTGATTTAATTCAAGTGATAACTTTGAATTTTTGTGTCTCTGACACTTATAAAAAGAATATTTCAAAGACTACCAAAAGTACACTGGTACAGTTCAGAGCTATAATATGCATTTAGTACTTCATGAAGTGATTTGACATGAAAAGAGCTATGTTAACCCATTCAACTTGGCATGGGTTTATTGGATTGAAACAACCAGTCTTCTTTCAGACAGACAAGTAAATAACTAGAAAGTGGTAAAACTGAAGACTCTGGTCATTACTGAGCTGGGCTTAATGGAAATAAATTACCCTGGGAGAAAGGCTTAAATATAGGCCTCACATTGAAAACTTGTGAATTTTTATAGCTAATTCTGATACTTTTCTATTTACTAGGTGAAAAAAAACCCAAAAACCAAATTCATATATTCAACTAATTTTCTGGAAATTTATTACTGATGAATAGTAATAACTCATTTGTTATTGTTAACTATTTTATACATATTAAAACCAATCACTTCAGTTTAAGGGGAACAGAAATACCAAATTAAATCCTTCCTTAATCTGTGATGTTATTTGCTGAGGACTTTGAATCCATTACATGACAGCATGTCCAAAACTTAAAAGGTTGATTAAATAGCACTCTTTGACGTTTTCTTGCTTCCAAATGTCAAGTCCTTCACAGTTCATGTCACCATAACCAAGGACATGAATTTAGCTTTTCCTGATAATTGGGACTACAGACCAAGAAACCCAGCAAGTTACTAAAATGTATGTACACATCCATGTGTAAATTATGAGAAGGCCGTAAATAACAAAATCATAAAAAGTTGGTGGAATTTTTCATTTCATTCCATGAAAAATCAGATTTTAAGCAGTGAAGAGTTTTCTGTAGTGGCAGAGGATAAAAGATTGGCAACAGTTGATCTCCTTTAATTAGTCATGAAGGACAACTTGGAACAGAGATTATAAATCAAATCACAAATTTATTTTCCACAGCTCTTCTGCTAACAAAAAGAAATAGCTGCCAAAGAGAATACTTTCATGGATTTCAGTATTGGGAAACATGGCTCAAGAATGATATCTTTCAGAAGGAGCAATGGGAATAAATCAATGAGTTTCTGGCTGACTTTTTCTTACAGGGCTTTCTTTGGCCACTCATGTGAATCACTGGTGCCCATGGAACTGCACATGCATAAAATTACACAAGAAGTGAATCATCCCCAGCATGCAGCTATTAACCTGCCACCCTGGAACTGCCGTCTTTCTCAGTCATCCCTCGAGTCTTCTCAACAGTGATGTGTTTAGCTTTGCTCCATTTTATTGGGTAATAACAAATACTTAGGAAATAAAATCTTTTTATAGCATCTTTCACTGAAAGAGCTCTCGAAGAGTCTAGCACACAAGAAAGGACATTGGGAAATGCAGGTCCCATTCTCCATGTGCTGCCTGTCTCTCCCACCACAGAGCTGGCCCTCCATAGACCTTGGGCGATTTTTGAAAATAAGAGCAAGGTTTTCCAAGTTAGCAAAAACTGAAAATCAGGAAAGGGAAAAACTTCATATTAGAATTAATCAGACTGACAAAATACAGGACACTGTATTTCTGACACAACTTACGTATGATATGTAGCATTGCCCCCTCTGTGTTGCAGGACCAGGATAATAACAGCCTTGCTTGTAGCCAGCATGAGCCTGGGCTTGACAGCATAACCCAGAAACCCAGACCTAGCCAATCTACCTTTCACAGACAAACCTATCCCTCCAAAAGGCTGCATCAGGCATCTTCTCTTACTGCTCTGGTTTACACTTTAGCAGAGCTTTGAGCTTCCAAGCCTCGAAGGTGCAACAAGGAAGAGCTTGTCTTCTATGTTTCCTCTGATCTGAAATACAGTAAAAAAGCAATAGCAAAAAATTATTGCATTTCGATAGATACACATAAAATTGGATGAGAAAGTGTAACCATTTCTGTTCTGAGTTCTCTGTTTAAAACTATAAAAGATAAACTAAGGAGGCAGGAATAAGGGAATTGTAGTTTATAAGGGGTCTGCATAACACAGCATATAATTTATGCTTCCTTTAGTGTAGGAGTGTAGAAAATTGTAATGCTCCACTTCCCACATGGAGATAGGCATGTCCAGTGAAGATTTATTTGCCTTTTCATCAGACTTATGCTTAGCATCCTTAACTGCAGTCAAGAGGTTCAGAAGTCAAAGGATCTGATGTCAATGTAAACAAAGGACTTCCCTCATATATTATCAAGTGCAAGTTTAGTAGTTCTTAGAATCAGATCCAGCTTATTTAAACACTGTCTCAATCAAAAAGCTTGTGAAAATTGCACTTGCAATTAACATAGCTGTTTTGGGAAGAAAAAGAACTTAAGTCCCATTTGTATATCTTTGGTTCTCTGGCCAAAGACAACCAGGCATTATTCACCTTTGATATTACCAGACTCTAAACCAGTAGGGAACCCACGTCTTTTTGTTTTGTTTTTTTTCCTAGTGCTTCAAATGTGAATAGATCACAGAAAGAAGCAGGAACAGCTGCTATTTCTTCACTCTTAGTTGGTGACAGAACTTACATTTTATTATAGCGTTGAGATGAAAAGCTGATCTTCTCAGAATATATGTTCCTAGGCTGGCATTTGCAGATGCACTCAGGAGCTGATATGTTATCAAATTATTCTATCTCAGTGCTGATGTCACAGCCCTTTATGTTACCGCTCTGAAAAATTAGCTAAGGTTATCACACAGCTCAGAAATTTCCTCTGATTTTGATGAAAGAGGGATACTGCAGGAAAAGGCAATGTTACCCCTCAGGGACAAAGAGAAGCAAAAGCCATTGACCTTTGAGATGTTAAAATTATCAAAGAACTAAAAAACTCACATAAATTACAATGAGCTTTCTTTCCTTACACTGCTTCAGGTTTGCCTCAGCTCAGAAATTATTTCTGTTTTAATTAAATAAAATAAAAAAAAAAAGGCGCCTTTTAAGGAGAGAGAGGACTCCTTTGGGAATATTTCACCTGACATAAATAGATGGGCTGCAGTAGCTGTGCTTCATCCCCTGAGTAAAAGACAGCGCCATGTGAGATGCGTCTTGTGCTTTGGGTTTGTTTTCCCTTCTCGCTATCGGCTCCACAGCTGGCTCTGTAGGTTTTGGACAGAAGGTCCCCAATGAGATTTGTCTCTACTATTGTTAGTTCTGCTATTTTGTAGAGATGAGATTGATTTTTGGCAGGATCATTTATCTTTGTGATGAAGATCCTGATTTTCAATTATAGTTAGGCCACTTTGGAGTACTCTGGCAGTGTAATGGGGCTTTAAAATCATCTCAGATCATATTTGTACCCACTTCAAAGCACTTCTGCTCTGACAGAATGGCATTAGATGGTTGTAGAGCACATGGGCGTCAGATTTGTAATGTTTTGATTAACTAACAGCTGTGTAACTATCTTTTGAAAATGACATGAATGTTAAAGCATCACAGGCAAGGATACCAGGGTAGCTCTGCCTTGGGTATATCCACTACTCATAAGTGGATCATCTGATACAGGTGCAATAGCAGCCAAGAGTGTGTCTTTGAAAAGACTAAATACAAAATTATGTCTCAAATGGCACTCTGAATATGTATTATAAGGAGAGAAACTCTGATCCGGGAATTTATCAGTAGCTATTATAGAGAATAATTTTGGCTCACTAATTATATGAATATAGCAATGAAAATGAGGAAATGCACTATATAGCTGAGACCAGACTTCACAATTTGGAAGCCATGCTCAGTCTGGCTTCATTAAAAAATGCCCATACATATAATCTGAGCAAAACAATCAATTAGTTATATCTGCAAAGGGCATGGATATCAGAGAAAAATGGATTGTACTGAGCGGTGCAGTGACATGCTTTTGGGAGAGGTTGTGGGTTGCAGGTAGGTCAAAGGTACAGAAAACACTTGAATTTGGAAATCCTGATTTGGCACTTAAAGCTTTTCCAGAACCACAGTGAGATCTGTGTGGACAGAAAAGGACAGAAAACCCTTTCCAGATGGCAGTCACTGCCCTAACATGGGTAATAAAATTATATATATATACATATATANGTGCATATTTAGAGATGTCTTATGGGAGTTGAGCACCCAAGATCCCAATACAGATAGTGCAGAACTAGTGCTCAGCTCAGTGCCATTTGAGATGCCCTTATGCATCCTCCCTGCATCCTAGTCACCAAGTAAGAAACCTGAATGTTTCCTATAGGCCCTTTTCATATCTACCAGCATTCCACAATGTCTCAGGTATCCTATGCTATCTAAAATGTCATGGATGGTACCTGTGGACAACTGAATCAAGTGCAAGATGCCACAGTTTATGGGCTTAATCTGCTGTTACCAATACTTATGTAAACCAGAAACCTCTTCACTGAAATAGAGGAATTAGACCATGTGAACTTAGGGCAACTTAGATGGCTCTGTGGTCATCCTCACAGAGAGAAAAATGCTATTAGGCATCAGAAAAACCACACACGCCACCTTACAACTGCCCTGCCAAGCAAAACTTCAAGGGGAGCTTGTGTCTTTGTGAAGACAGGTCATTAGCCAAAAGGCACAAATCTCCAAGAAAACAAACTTTTGTGGTTGCAGTGCTCACAGAACTATTTATTCATCGTAAGTTACACATGTATTTCATTGCTTTTAAAATCTAGTGCAACTTTCTCATCTGGCTCTGTACAGGATTTGCTGTCGGCTATTCATGTTCATGCATCCTCATTCCCAGAAGAAGCAGCAGTCCCTGGACATGAGAACATATCACCATCTGACCTTGGACATTATCTGTGTACTTAATGTACCTCACTGCAGATATGTCCTAAAAAAGAACCAACTTATAAACATTAAAAAGATTCTATGAAAAATGTTAACTATTAACAGGCAGATTTGATCCATGCCAAGGTTTTACATCACGGATAAGCAGTGTATGAGGCACTTGTCCTTTTATTGGCATGTGAATATGTTAATATGATACAAGTGACATTTAGGGAAATGAATAGCCCATTATTCCATAGGGTTCTCATTAAAGACAACCTCTCTTGGGGTTGCTCGATGACAAAGTTCCTAAGTGGATTAGTAGGAAGCATGGAGGAAATGAATGAACTTTGCAGTGACTGCTCTTTATGATGACTGCAGGTAATTAAAAAGACTAGAGGTATCTGGAGAATTCTAAGCCTAATAGTGATCTAACAGTATTTTAAAAACATCTAACTATGGAGTTAATTGAGCTTTAGAATTCATTTAGCTGGCCCTTGCATTAACAACTAGCTTTTATGTGATGGAGGAATTAGTAGTTAAATATTGGCTCAATAAGTCTTTAAAGACTTTTCCTATTTGCAGTGTTGGTCATTATTGAATAGTAATGTTTATGCAAATCATATGCTGAAACCTTTTCAGTATCAGAAAATTTTACCCTGAAAACTCATTAACTTTCAGCCACCACGTTCACAAAAAAAGTACAAGACAAAATAGGTGCTGAAGGTAGTGCTACAAGCTGAGTACAAATCCAGGCACCAAGAGGACACGGTCAGGTTCAGGAAGGCATCACTACTCGCTGCCTTCCCCTAGGAACTCAGTGACAAACAAGGGGGGAGACAGCATTCCAAAACTCTCCAAGTAGCAGAAGGTTTTCTTTTTATCCTGGCTCTTAGTAGAACTGTATTCTCTATATGTGAATGTTTAAAGTGCAGATCTCAGCTGGACAGGTGAGGATCTGATTTTCGTGAGTGGAATTTAGTTCATTTAACTGCTGTGTTCCTATATCTTACTAGTGTAGTGAAGCAGCCCTTTCTGAGGAAGTTCCTAAGTTCCCTAGTCAAAAGGAGAAGCATAAATGGCCTTAAAACTACCAGAAAAAGTCACATACACTTAACTCATGTACTCAAACTTCCTCTGGAGGTTTTCATGATCACCTGATACTTTCCATTGATGACAAGTGAATTTAAGCATTTCAGAAAGACTCATCTCCAGAGTCCTAAAACACGGCTCTGTTAGATGTATAATCTGGCTGACCAGCATCCAACCACGCACTTCAATAAATAATTTACTGTGTCTTTGTGAGGACAAAAAGTTGCCAGGTACAGCTTCTAACTGCAAAGATAAAGGGAGAAATTTGGACAAAACATTTCTTTGGTGACTGATTTCATGACAATACAAAATGTTCTGCATTTCACATTCTAATAGCCCCAGAAGGATAGATTTCTATCAACTTCATCAAAGTTCCCCAAGCTGTGGTACACCTGCATGGAATACTAAAGCAGAAAAGACATAGTGAAGCCAAGCAGACTTGGATATAGCATGGATATAGCAACTCGGTTGGCAGACATTTCTGCAGAGTGGAGGAATCAAGAAAGTGTTTGCTAACTCCACCACCTAATGACTCTGAGCAGGTACAGGAGATCATATCAAGAATCATCAAAGCAGTGATGATAATAATAATATGGAACTTCCAATACTTTTCTGCATTCTAAGACAGAAAAGCTATTAAATCTACAGCCATGCTGTCTCTTAGACAGCCTAGTAGCAGCATGGATGACATTGAGCTCTGGGGGCCAAATTTCATGAAGCATCCATCAAACTATGTCTCCTTGATGTGCCCTTTCCAGGCCAGAACCTCAGAGTCAACCATACCCATCCAGTGTGTTCTCCAGACCTTCAGCCTGTTGCTCTGACTCCAAGGCAAGTCAGTATTTATCTGGCTGCAACTGTACTAGGGAAAAAAAATAAATAAAAAAAAAAGATGGCTTTATGATTACCTTTTTTTCTTGTTTGTTATTCTCACCATCTGGAGACTCCATATACTTTTTTCTGCTTTGATGTACTGTCATCGTTTTTTCCAAACCTTTTCTGAAAATATCCATCTTCCCATTTCTCTGTTTAATGCTCTATTGGTATATTTTATCATTGTAAAACATTTTGAGATACGTTTTGCATGAAAGACACTGTCCCAAGGAAGGGCCAGCTCACACTGTGCTGTTTGCGCAGAAAGCCATAAGGAGGAAGAGCAATAAAAGACCAACTTAATTACTTTGGAGGTACAGTGCTTCCCACTACCACGGCCTCTGCATGAGGTCCTGACACAGCCACCAGAGTTGACTGAGAGGCCTGATCTTGCTGACAACTCCTCTGGTGCAGCTTTACCCAATGTCACTGAGCAGCTCACAGCAAATGAATAAATCACAAAGAGCAGTGGGACATCAGTGATGTAACCCAAGCTAAAACACTTAAAGAAATATCAGTGACCTCCAAGAAGCACAAAAGCCTTTCTGCCCCGTTCTTTAAAGAACAAATCGTACCCTTCTAGCAGTGCTGTTCACCTCCTCTTGAGAGCTGCCTTATTCAGGAAAAGAGTGAAAAATCAGAGCATAGCTGCAAAAATGAATTCCCACTCATTGCCTAAGGACTGGTATTTTTGTAGCTGTACAAACTAGGATGATGCGCCCTAACCTACATTGTATAGACTGAAACTGTGATACATACTGCATAGATCTGGATCTGACTTCTGAGTTTCTTCTAGAGTCAAGGATTAGTAGTGACTATGGCTGATGCTGTGGGATAAGCACATTCAGCAGTAGGAAGTACTTAGGAATTTCCTCATTCCTTACTGGATTAGGTTTTGAACTAAAATCCACTAAAGTGATAAATGTCCAAGGGATCACAATTAATTTTCTTTAGAAAACACTGATTTTTGGGACTAGTACTAGCAGCAGCATGCCTTGCTTAGCAGTCACTTCAGCTCCGTTGCATTTGCCTTTCCTCCTCTTCCTCCTGCTTGACCTTGGGGAAATTCTTGCTGTATGTCCCAGACTGCAATTCCACTGCTAGAACAACTGAGCTGTAACAGAAGCATTTATCTTGGCTTCTTTCTTTTTTCAAGACTCAAACATTTTGCTTTACCACTTTTGCTCCTCCCATCTCCTCAGAATTTTGTACCTGGGCTCCTATCTATATGCAAAATCAATGTTGAGAACTTTACTGCACCATCTGTCTTTGTTTCTATCCAGTGACATCTCAGACACAGGCTTTGTACCAAAGAGTCCTCTAGTGTGAGTAGTAAGAAAGGATATAGCAAATTCTCAGTATTTTTTTAAATGGTTTCAGCACAATTTTTCACCACTAATCACTTCCAATAGCGTTGTACATGTCCACAGTTTTTTCCCCTATGGTTTCAACCAGCTTTGTGTGTTATTTCCACAAAAGCTCATGTAGTCATCAAGTTCACAGTCAAATGTGCCCTTTTCTGCAGTGGCTGCAAGTTGGAGTGAGCCAGTGTTCTGCTTCCAGGTTAGAGATATCACAGCACTAACTGATAGACTATTCTTTTTGTGTTCATATAATATACACATGACTTTCCACCCTGAAAAGCCATACCTAAGTAAATAAAACACCCCAAATCCACAAAAACATTGATTTCATTTTTCACAGGTGAAATACAAAAAGGGCATTTTTGCCACTTAAAAGCTAAGCTCATCTCTTTTTTATGCCACTGCACTCACTGGTTTTTATCAAGGAGAAATATATATGTTCATTCTTGGGAATGATTTTTCCTTTAAGCTTTGTCTTTAATCTACTTATTCATATGTTTTGTTCTTCCAAAAGTGACTGTTTCATTACATTCCAAGTTACTCTTCTACTGAAACCGTGTGGACTGTATCAAAGAAAGCACAATTCATAGAAGTGCCTCCGCAGCGCATTACCAACTGCACAGCTACCGAAGAGCAATTTAAAATGAAGAACAACCTTTCCCAACATCCTTTCAGAACTGCACATGGACATTAGCCAGACACAAGACTGAGCTGCAGAGGGTGCATTAAACTCTCCATCTGCTCTTCAGAGTGATCATCACTGATTTCTAATGCACAGTAAAGTCATTTGGCCAAAAAAATCATAGTGGATGAGACAAGTGTAGCAGAAGCCAGCTGAGCCTTTCCTTCCTCAGTGTCCAGAGAAGGAAATGCATCTGATCCACCCAATATTTGATTCCAGAGCATCTGATATCTGTAGGTAAGTCACTCTCCAAATGAACTAGGGAAGCTGGATTTTGTCATCATTTACACTACCTTGTAGTCATTATCTCTGTCTTGGCACAACTATTAATTCACTTCCACATACATGATGTCACAGTATCCCTGAGGGACTCCACAGCCATCCTGAAAACTTGGAAGTGATGCCTAAAATTCTGGGGAAAAAAGGGCTCAGAACAATATTAGCAGAGATAGATAGACAAAGTACCTTTATTTGGAAGCTCCCAGGTGCACACCCAAATTATGTGCCCATGCTGTTCAGTGATGTTATGGTTTCTATAATTTCCAGCAATTTGCATATATGATATTTAAAACCAATGGTGGTACCCATTTGCCCACACTCAGAAAGCTCAGAACTGCCTCTTGGAGCCTTCTCTTCTGTCTTCAACCTATCTTGCAGGTGCTTCTGCAAAACATCACAACCTTCGGGGTGTGTGAGAAACTTACTTTAGTAACCTCTAACACCACTTAATATGTGAGCAAGAAAACCTGTATTTCTAAAACTCTAAAGATCTACAAAACGCACACCAAACCTTTAGGCATCAGAAGACTTTTCAAAGACACCTGAAAGTTTTCATGTCCCAGGGAGCTGCTTTCCAAACCCACTCCCTCGCTGTGCGCAGCTCCCAGGAGTGGGGCCAGCACCTTACCCTCTGCACAGGGATTGCCCCCAAGGAGCCCGCGTTTCCCACGGGCTGCTCTGCCCGGTGGGATACGGACTTCACACGACCTCTTTGGAACGGGATCACCCCCGGGGGTTCGTTTCAGGGCTGTGTGCGGTGGGACAGCTGCGAGGCGGTCGGTCCCAGGTGTTGGGGCGGGTGTGTAGGGTGCCCGGTGCCTTCCATCCCCCAGCGCCAGCGAGGCGGGGGCTTCGTCCCCTTTCCCAGGCTCGCACACAGAGGGCGCAGGGCCGGCGGGACAGCCGCAGCCCCTGCCGCAGCACAGACCACCCCACACGGAGCGATGGGGCTGTNAGAGCCGGGCGTGGTGAGCGGGGAGCGGAGCGCGGAGCTGCCCCGGCCCCAGCGGGGCGGTTGCGGGCAGGACGGTGCCGCGCTGCGGGCTCAGCCGGAGCATCCCTGCGGGCTCAGCCGGAGCATCCCTGCGGGCTCAGCCGGAGCATCCCTGCGGGCTCAGCCGGGGCGCTTTCCCAAGGGAGGTGGGCGCGCCGGGTTTGGGGTGTTTTTGCTCCCCCCCCCCTCCCCGCGTAGCCCTCGGCTGGCCGGGCGCTGTTGCTCGCAGGTCCCGCTGCCCGGCGGGTCTGCGGAGCGCTCAGGAGCAGCGCCTGCCGCGCCTCGCCGGTGCTGCTGCTCCGGGAGAGCCTTCCCAGCGGTTCGCCGCTCCTGTGCCTGCACATCACCAAGGGCGTTTGGTTTTCACAAGCGTTTCACCGAGGTACGTGTTAGGCCTGTGTTTGCTCGTTCGCGAACGTGTTTTGGAAAGAACCTGTTTTTAAGTCTGACCGAGTTCGTGGGTTGTCAGGGTAGTTGAATTGAATGAACGCTTCTTCGGTTCGGAGAAATCGCTTTTGTTGGAGGCAGAAAGGGGAAGGCTCTGGGAGAGCGCGGGGACAGCATCGGGGCTGCGCCGGTTCTGGAAGGAGGGATGCGGAGAGAAGGCAGGCACAGGCTGGTTTCCATTGCTGAAAGGTGCTGCAGACCTGGGGTGTGATAGTGCAGACCACTGGATCATCGCTGTGCAAGCACATTCTTAGCTCGGTGGGCATAAGCATAGATTGCCACTCCATGTGCTCTTTCACATTGTTTTCGGGAAGATGATAGAAAAGGAATTGCTCCCTCTGCAAACAAATTTAACATGCCTAGCCAACGTACTGGGAGAAGAGCTGAGCTTAGACAGCACAATGTGGAAAAAGAAAACAGGATGGGTGCACAAAAACGTGCATTTTTCCAGACACTTTACGTCGGACTAAAAGCTGCAGGCTGTCACAACATCCTCTCTGTAGAGGTAATAAAGTTTGGCAAAGAAAGCAAGTGAATCAAACTCTTCCTACCCTTGCAAATGATGAACACTTAGAGGAAAATTGTGAAAATAGGGGTAAAGAGCATTTGCCGTGTTGATTAACAGTTATATAAACAAAGACAATTAGGAATGCATACTATTATTAAATTTAATTCTTAGTTAATAATAGGAGAATGGGAGAAAGATGAATAGGAGACATGTATAAAATCTGGACCATATAGGATATATATAGTGCTGGCAGTTTTATTTTGATAAGGGATCAGCTGGAAGGTCAATGTCTGCTTCCTTGTGATTTTGCGTTTTACAGTCATTTTGAACCCACTATAACTTTTCTGTGCCTGAACAGACTGAAACAAAAGGCAACCCAGAATCACCAGCCTTCTTCTCTCTGCTATAATGCCTAGAAGGACTTTTTCTCTTTAGGGATGGTTGCTGGTTGTAGCTGTGTGCTGACTGCCTTTTCCTCAGACTGGGTCATCCTATCACCCAGAGTGGGGGAGGTAAAGGCAGGCATGTCACCCCTGCCTCCCTCATGTTTCCCCAGCTTTCCTCTGCTCCGGTGCACAGGCTTGCCTCCCTGCTGACTGCTACTTGCTGTATCCAGTGTGTGTGCTTTGCTGTTAGCAGGATAAATGCTGTAGGACCTTGAACTGGTGGGAAAGGGCCCTTGGGCTGATTCAGAATTGAAGTCTAATCTAGTACTATCACAGTGTAGATGACTGTACATATATGAATATATTTGTTTTAGGAAGTTATTGCCATTTGCATTTTCAGGTATAAAAAGCTGAACTGGGATAGCTCATGTCTGCCAAGTGTCTTTGTTCATAATTGGGTCTTACTGGTGCCGTGCAAATTGGAAGTTGTATTCTGTAAATTCCCCATCAGAGCCAGCAAGCAACTCAGTTTTTCCTCCTGGCACCCCATCTACCCAGAAGCAGAAGAGGAATTGCTGAACAATCTGATGTTTCTAGTAGGTTCAGGACTTGGAATTTAAATACTAAAAAGTTGATATATTTTCACCTCTACCTCCTGCACTCTTTTGCAAGCACTCCTCCCCCTGTGTCTTCATGACTGCGGTTGCCTCCTTTTCCTGGCTTGCACAGAGGAAATCCTGTTACGACATAGTCAGATCCATGGTGCTGCTGCAAAGGCCACCTCTTAGCCTGCCTTCATCTGCATCTCCACTCTGTCAGTCCTTCTGCTCCCCCTTCTCCCCTGCATCAGACATGTCAGTTGCAGGCTTCACTTTCAAGTGTCCTCACAGTCTCCCCATACCTGATGCACCACCTCTCCCGCTTTTCCAAGACGTACCCTCTGGGCTTTGATCAGCCTGTGCTCTCAGCATCTTCCTCCCTCAAGCTATCATCTTTGGTTTTCCCTGAGCGTCACCTTGCACTTACTTGTAGTTTCATGTAGGCACCTTGTCCATGGTTTCTTTAATTTCCTTGAAATGTCCTAGCACCTTTGCTTTTGCTGTGATGCCTTCAGCAACGGTCTGGTGAGATGCTAAGACAAGCCCTCACCCTTGCTGCCACCATCCCTGTCAATGGAATTGCTCTGTGTCTGGATCTGAGCACAACGGTGTCCTCTAAAGCTAGGACATCTGAGAGCCACTTGTCGAACAGATCGCTCTATCTTGCACCAGCAGAAACTCTCCTTCCATAGTCTGTGTTATCCTCGCTTGCTCTTTTTTTGGCATTTCAGGTGCAACCCTGCCCCCTTATGCTTACACAGCTGAGCGTGGTTCACTGCAACTCCCTTTGCAATAATGGTGTTGTATCTTTGCCTAATTTTTTCCAGACTGTTTTGCAAACAGGGACTATAGGTAAATATTAGGCACACAAACACAGATAGGATAATGCCATGGTCTCTTTGTCAAGGGAGGGCAGCCTGCCTTGATAAAATAAAGACTGGCATGAGTATAGAGATCCTCTCTGTTGTATGAGTGAGAGGAAACAGGGAATCAAAGGAGAAGGCTGTTTTCTTTTCTTGGTAAAGTGTGCTGAGCCGCCCAAGTCGGGAAGCAGAGTTACAGTGAGTGAAGTTACTGTGGTAGCACATCTGTGCCTAAAATTCCCTTGACATTTAAGTTCACAGTATGTAGTTGGTAGTGAATCTGGTTTTTTTGGAGAGAAAAAAAAAATCTGAAACAAAATGATGCATTAAGAGTGATTCCTTTTGAACCAAGTGTACAAAATTCTGCCCTAGATTTTTATTGTGTCAGGATTTCTAAGTTAAAGTGAAATCTGCTTGACATTTTTGGGTTTGATATGGACTATATCCTTCGTTTTTACAAAATATATTGAAGCCAGTATGTCAGCTGAATTTTACAACAGAAAAGTGTTGGCTTATTAGTCAGGACTCCACTTTCTGGGTCACAGCTTCATTAGTTAAGGATTAATAATCCCATTGACTAGCAAAGTTAAAGACCACTTACTGTTCAGCAGAGCCCTTGCTGAAGTTTGCACAGAGGTATCCCAAGATCAGAGTGGATGTGCCCACGTGGAATATGAGAGATGCAGGCTCTCAGGTACACTTGTGTGTGCAGCCACCTCACCTGGCATTGGGCAGATTCCAGATATAGTCACCTTTTGTCCTAAAACTGTACTCCTTGTATATGAAGGGGACTATGTCTGATATCTGTAAGGGGTTTTTCCCCCTGTACTTGGAGCGATGCTGAACCTGAGGGTCTGAACTGTGCAAGTTGTTAGTTTCACACGTGAATGTGATGGAAAATGAAAGCAAGCTCTAATAACAAGGACTGCTTGCCCTGGGGCTTGATGTTCTGTCCAGTAGGTTTTGCTCTGAGTGAAGGATGTGGAGGAGCTGAAGCGCTGCCCCATGAGAGGTCTGTGTAGCTTCAGGAAGGGTGAACACCGTGCACAGCCCTCCACTGCACTGAATGCTATTTGGCCCCAGCTGTGGAGCCCAGCACCGGTCTGCCTGTGTTGAATATAAGAGGTGGTTATCAGGAGCCCACGTTAAAGAGTCAGGCATGAGGCAGCAAAGCTTAATTAGCTCTTGTTTGTTCTGAGATTAATTCCATCACCAGTCCTCTCCCCTACCCCCTCCACACACAGGCTGGATGGCACCTTCTCCAGAGAGGCTTATCAGTGTCAGTGGGATGCTCCACACAGCCACTTGCAGATGTGGCAAGGAGGGGTAGCAGGAATGGGATGACTCAACCATGAAAGGAGACAACAAGGCAGAAGCAGTTGAAATATTTTCATACCCTTGTTCCACTGAGGAAAATGGATTTTAATGGAATTTTAATTTCTCACTATGCAGACATTCCGCACTACACTAAATATTCTGTTCAAACAAAACTTCCAAATCTGGCGTTGCAAGAATTCAAACAAGAAGTCATTACACAAAATGCAGAAATTAAGGATTCCTGTTATCTGCTGGTTTCTTCCTCTTCCCTGTCTAGCCTTGCTCTGGATTTCCCTTCTGGCTGGGCACCTCGGGTCTGTTACTTTGACAGTGACAACTTAGCAGCTGAATTTGACTGCAGAAGACAATTAACAAGATTTAAAGCTATTAGGGGCAACCAGGTGTCTGTGTGAACATTCATGTCCCCTGTGCCTGATCACCCATTGTCTTTAAACTTCAGAAACTCAGATCTTTTTGAGGTCTCTGCCTGAGCTGAATGTCGTGAGAGTGGCAATAACAAAAGTTATTCAGAGTGACAATAAAGGGAATAAAACTGAGACTGGACACCAAGAAATCAAATGTGACCCATCAGTATGGGTCAGCTACTCAGCGAAGAGTAGACTGTTGAGTTTTGGATGCTTTTGTTCAGCAATCTCTAATTTTTCACAAGAAATTTTCAACAAAAGTGAGAAATAAATATTTTTAGAAAACCAGCATAGGAAGGAGACTAATTTCCCTAGCAACTGTATGTCCTTTGGGTGAGATTCAAATTGTCGTTCCCATGGGAGGCAGAACCAGGAGGGCCCCATTTCCCTGTCTGAGGTCCCAGATGTACATCAGTGAGACTCCTTATCCCATTCACATTCTGAAAGATCCAGAGAACAGAACAGTCCCTGCTCCTTGCATATCTTATTGTCAACGAGAATGAATACACTGTTCAGGCTAAATCCTTCTGTGGGCTGGTGCTGCAGCTGAGATGGTGAAAATAGCTGTGAAAGGCATTAGAGTGGTGCAGGAAGGATGAAGGACCGTGGAATACAACTGTGTATGCCGAGGGGTCTTCTGTAGATAAGCTCCTTGATGTTCTGGTCCAAATATTTCTCTATTCTTCAAAGGCAATCAAAAGCTCAGAGCTCCCCATCTCACTGTGTACACTTGCCATTTGAATAAGAATGCCTGCATTTAAGGAGCCTTGAGGATGCCTTGTGTTTTTTGATGCATCTCTGGCTTGTTTATTCAGTTCAAGATTTGGTAGGCGCTGTTCCCTTCAACTCCCAGATACTGGGGCATTGCATTGAATGAAGGGCTACATGGGCAAAAACAGTGCTCTGCGTATCTGCGGGTAGAGAGACAACAGAAAGCTGGAAAATAAGCAAAATCATTGATATTTATCTTAGTTGAAGATACAGTCCCTGTTGCAGAAATCCATGAGTCTTTCCCCCAAGAGAGCTGTTGGGAAGGGAAGGGAAGGGAAGGGAAGGGAAGGGAAGGGGTATATGCTATGAGTAGACAAAACTGAAGGGACATAGGATAGAGCTCTCTGTTACATGAGGCATATTTGCCAGAGAAGAGGTATATGTGGGCTCTTGTACCCCCTGTCCATCCCAGTATCACCACCTGCTTCAGCCTGCCTGCTTCTGGGCAAGGTGACAGGGTACATGCCCTCACATCCAGAGGATGTGCTTGGTCCATCCCTGGGGAAGCCGACCTTGGGGTTCACCTGCAGCCTCTTACCTCTCCTTCTGCACAGCGAGATGGTCAGGAAGCTGTCATCAAAACATTTAGATTTCAACAATACTGACTTTGAACAGATGCACTAGATCATTTTCTTTATTGAACTTGGAGAAAGGCTTAAACCATAAGTGAATCAGTGATTGAAGGGATGAAAGCAACACAACAATGCATTAACATCCATCCCCAGAGACTGCTTCTCTAAAGCAGTTGAACCAAATGTGCTGGAAAGGTAAAGCTCTGAGATGTACGATTGTGAAAGTGTCTTTTCTCTCCCAGAGGGGAGGATCTTTTGGAAAGTGGCCCTCCTTTTCCTTTAATCTGCATTGTCTGGGACTGTTTCATGATATAAAAGATATTTAATTTACTTTATTAAAAACAGTTCAGGGGCTGCACTTCAACTTTAGGCATTGCATGCATGTAGCACACAAAATTCTTCTAACTATCCATGTGCATATACAGTATTCAGTTTGAGGATTTCAGGTATGTGAACTAAAACTGCAGATAGTCTGAAATAAAGAGAATAAATAAATAAATAATGGTGTGTAATCCAAAGACCTGATTCCTGGCAGGAGTCTTTAGGGAGTAATGTGACATGAATTGGAGTGCAAATACTGTGCTCCATTGCTTTAAAAGGTGCCAAAGGATAGATGTCTTGGTCCTCGAGCACACTGCAAAAGAAGTGGAGAAAGGTGTTATCAAAGAATGGCTGTAAAGCAGAGTTCAAAATCATGGTTTTTATATTGTACATGCAGTGCTGTAACTGGACAGCAGAAGGATGTTGCTACCAGGAATAAAACACAAGCCAGCATTCCAGTTGGTTTGGTTTTCTGAAATTTCTGGCACCAAGAGCAGTCAAAATTCAGTACTTTTCCTCCTTGTTTTTTTTTATTGTAGTTATTACTAAAGTCTTCAGCTTTTATTTGCTTTTTTATAGGGGCTTTTTTTAGCATGCAATCCCTTTCGATTTGGGCGTGATAACCAACTGCATCCCGCACTTTGGACATTTGGCTTGTATCCCCATATCTTCTTCCTGTTTTTGTAAGTATTTTATTCCTTTTTCTTCCTCATTTTTCTGTTACTTTTAAAGATCAGATTCAACCGACAGGTTCTGGGTCTGATCCCGAGTCATGCTGTCTTTGCTTTACATTAATATAAATGCAAATTATAGAATCATTTGAGCCCATCTGAATTAATCTAAGTATCCTTATGGCTCTGAGAGTTTCCTTTTCCCATCCCCACACAAAACCCCAAATAAAATATAACTTGATTTTAACCTGCAATCAAGCCATCTGGGCACTTGTCTCCTTAGATTTTGAAAGACATAAATTTAAATCATATTAAATCATAATAAAAAAAATGAAATTAGCTCATAAATTCAAAGGAAAACTTTGCTTGTGGCAGGAAATAGTTTTTTCTTTTCCTTCTGTGCTCTATTTTATTGAGTCAGTTGGCTACTGATCCTGTTTCCCAGGCAAAGTCGTAAAGGGATTCTCTGCTCCTGGAGGGTCCATCTGTAATGGGAAAAAGAAGCATCCTACTTACTTGTGGTCTTTTAATTGCCAAAGGCATTTATACAAGAATAAGAAGTATTAAGGATCATATTCTTGGCAAACTCCAAGTGAGCAGTTGTTCTTTGCCTTTCCTGCCTACATTTTCAATGGAATAAGATGTTGCTCACTTCTTTTTTCAGTCTACAACTACCGTCTTACTTAGTTGCGTGATGTTAAATTGCTATATTTTGCCAGTCTATAGCAAATTGACTTTCAAGGCTGAAGCATTCCCAGTACATGAAGTTCATTCAGTCCTTCAGTATGAGCATGCAAACATATTTTTATTGGCATTAAATGCTTTGTGTTACAGGTTAAGTGGAAAGACAATACTGGTAATATAGTCCTAAATGCTAAAGGAAATAAATGTAGAAAACAAATGCAGTGAGGGGGAAGATGAAAGAATTAAACCAGGAGCTCCCTGGCCTTCACACATGTATCGACGTAGTCAAAACCTGCTGCCAGCTTTCGGAAGCAATCACTATAATAGCACAGTTTGGGGGTGTGACACACCTTTAGGGACGAGGAGGTCTCATCTTGGAGCTGACATCACCGTATCGCCTGGGACCATGCACAATCCTCTTCATGCTCTTCCCTGATGCTGAACAAAGGAGAAGTTGTTCTGGTTTCAGGTCATGAGAGGATCATATCATTATCTGCTCACTCCTGGCTTTAACTTTACAAAAGGGCAAAAGAGAGCAGAGAACAAACTTCAGAGTTCTTTAATAGAGATAATCAGTGTTACCTTTAATGAATGTCCCTCTGCCACCCAAAACAAAGAGCTGTTTGCCTCATAGGGAGCAAGCAATTTTTGCACAGGACCAGAGTACCGTCTTGCAACTTATCTCTCTTTCTAGCCATTTCCGAGCCGGATCTCCAGTGCCATCTAGGATCTGCTAAGCACTGGATCATCCCCATTAATGAGCATGGTCCTCAGTCATCCATACTGAATGCGTTGTTCCACTGGTGTGGGCGTGCTACTTTGACCCTCATCTCCATGTCACCTGGGACACATGTGTGTGCTAGCATGGGAATTAGACGCACAGGAGGCCAGCGTGTACAAAATAATGAAGCTTGATGGTCATAGGCTCCTTTTGCAAGGATCCAGAGATGTCTGACATGGGCAAGCTTCTTCAGCTGTCCTGCATGGGTCAGTGAGGGACTCCCTGTCCCACTTCACAGAGCCCTCTGTTCTGAAGATTAAATCTATCCCTTTCATTGCACTCATCCTCTGGCTTTCTGTATGCGCTGGGCTGAAATCAGCCAAAAGGATTTAAAATTTTCAGGGAAGGAAGGCAGGTACAATTAACAGCAGGTTGAAGTTTAGCTGGATGAGGGACCTCACTGTTCTAACTGTGCTAAAGGCAAATTAAGCTTTCATCTGTTAGGAGCTGTTTACAATAAGGGCTTTCTAGAACACCTTCTACCTATAATGAAAGAATTCATGGGAGATTGTGACAAAAATGTTAGTTTATTTAGCATAAAAATGCTGATTTTCTTTGATGTTAGTGTCTCTGCTTTGCATTTTGAAGCCTCTGAAACAGCTGTAGTATTTCTCAATGTGTAGTCACAAAAATCCAGGAAAAAACCAAGAAAACAAGGTGCTTTTCTATGGCTGATAAACTCCCAAGAAATTGAATCTATCAGACATATCTTTGCTTCCTGTTTCTCAATTTTTGGGGTTTCAGTGGTTGTGAGGACGCTCCATTAAATAATATTTGACTGAGCCTGGAGAAACAGAGTTGTTGCATCAAATTATGTGGAGAAATGCAATACAGATGACTGGACGGTAAAGCATTTATGACATTGCCTGTCTCCCACTTACCACATAATGAAAGAAAATACGAAAAACTCCAACTGAACCTGCCTACAGTATCTGCCAGATAGGCCTGCCCTTGGAATATGAGTTGTTCTTCTCATCTGTGAAAGGTGATTTATACCAAGTATATGAATGGAGAAACAGTGCACAGCTAGAAGAAAATACTTAAGTGGGGGTTCTGGTTGAAAAGCCAGGATGTAAAAATGGCACTATGTGTCTAGGAGAGCCTTTCCTTGTGTGCCAGCCCTCGTATTTGGGGACTAAAGTTGCAGAACCAGGTTTTGCTCTCTTGTACATCTAAAACCAGCAGGGCATGGAGGTAAAGTCTCTGCCTTCTTGGAACAGTGAGTTTACTGAAATGTGTGAACCTCCTAAGCAGTTTGTCTATCTGAGCAGCAAGGCTGTGTAACAATGGAGTAATGGCAGGAAAACTAAGCCAGTGTCGGAAAGGCACCTGGGACTTTCGGCAGGGGATCTGGACTCGATGACTCGGGAAGCCTCCTCAAGTCACAGAACCCTGTCCTGGCATTGCAGAGGTGCCTCTGACAAAGTAATCCAGATCCAGCTACATCACAAAATCTTGAGTCCCCCAGCAGGCAGGTGTCAGTTCTCCTGTGCCAGGAGTTTTCAGGAGTGGTTAGTTGGAAAGCCTCCTGTCAAATAGAGTGGGAGTTTTTCCACATCTGCAGTCATTCAGGAGCAACACTTTTAGTCAATTCTTTGCCTTAAACCAGCTCAGCTTTCCAGCAATATATGAGGGAATGGCAGGGACCACTACAGAATTTGTAAACTTTGGCTCTGTTTTTGAATTCCTTGATCAGTTTATGGCTCTCAGAAAGGCAGTGAGTTTATTGCAGTTAGCCAGTTTTGCCATTGTACTTTGAGGTCAGTGACAAAATTCATAACCATTTTTTGGGACTAGGTTTGGGCTAGATTTTATAATACTGATCTATTTCATTTTCAGAAATGCAAAAAACCCAATTACCAAACGAGAAGGTGAACCTGACGTCTGGCTTTATGGAGGTTATTCCTTTGGGAGGATTAGAGTAAGAGAGACAGATGGTTCGTGCCACTTACCACTCTCTCCCAGGAGAAGCAGAAACCTGGGCCAAAGTGGTAGCTGTGGTGCACTGAATAAAACTACTTGTGGCTCCCCCTCTCAAAGGCTGTGAGGTCTGACGTGCAGCATGGCAGAGGTTCGTGCAGCCCTAGAACCCATTGCATGAGGTAGTTATATGAGGTTCAGAGCAGCATTTGCACCCCTGGCACACATCGCTGGCTGAGCGAACCTGGGTGCTCTCTGGCAGGGTCACCATGCTAGGGCAGCACCAGGGATCGTCATCATAGAGCTAGATTAGATCTGTTTTATGTCTTACGCATTTTGTAGCTTTCCTATGGAAACTACTGAGTTGTCAGGACAGGATACGTTCACAGTCTGTATGATTCTGCCGTTTTACTCCAATGGGGTGCAGATAGTTGGTAAAAAACCTTTTAGACTGAATAGGACCTTACACTTTAGGCCCTTATTTTAAAATTTGTGTTTAAAACAACACAGATTTGTTTTATTTCTTCCTAAAATACTATCCACTTTAGCTGAAGCTACATTTTATGGTGAGATTCATTTATACACCATGTCACTACACTGTGTGAGTGAGGCAACTAGGATCTGGGCCATAATAATTTGGAATCAGAATTTACAGTGTCTCTGACTTCACTACAAAGTGCTTGGTTAAAAATAGCCTGGGTGATATTGTAAGACCCATAAAAGCTCTTATTTAACAAAGCACTCACATATTTGCTTAACTGGGGTTCTGATTAGTTCTATTTGAGACCATAGATTTTTCACTTAACTACAGAAAAAGTCCCGTGCCAGAGTTGTTCCTTGTACCAGGGCTAAAAGTGTTAATGGTAAAAATAGATTGTAGTAGATTTAAAATTTGTGAAAAATTTAAAGCCTGTTAACTTCTGTCATGTTAAAGAATTCATGTGAATTAATTCCTTAAGTTATTATAGAGCAATTCAATTAATAATGGATCTGCTTTTCATTATGACAAGTAATTAAGGATAAACATCTCCTATATCAAAGCTTATTTTTTTAAAAAGGATAAATTGGCTGTAACACACTTAGCTACTTCCAGAACATGAAATGAACACATACTGTTCCATTCGTTAATTTTGGATCACTAAATTAAAGGCAGTTCAAAAGGAATATAATCTCATAAGGATCTCCCTTTGTTCAGTCTGTTGAGTTATTTCACAAGGTACAATAAATGCTGTTTCCTGTGGGGCTAAATACTGTTAAGGTTATAAAATATTTTGGTTTAGTATATTTTATGCATCAGTATGAATTATATACCACAAGGGTAAGAATATTTTTTCCGGTTTTTGAAGACAGAGTTTTGTGCTCCTGCATGTCTTTTAGGCTATGGGGATGCTTGATTAAGACTACCGAAAGCTCCACTATAAAGCAAAAAAAAAGCAATAAATAATAAAGCAACATCTGGAATGTAACCTTTTATCTGTAGAAACATTATGGACATGCACGTACTAGTAAATTAATCCAGGCCAGGGCATAGGCTCCTGCTGAATTAGCAGGCAGACCTCCTGGCATGGTTTTGGCCAGCTATCACCCTCCAAGTAATGCCTGGACATAGCTGGGGTTACGATTGGCCATCATTCATTCCCAAAGGCAACTGTGATTTGGCCATCCTGTCCATGGAGATAAAAGGGAGTTTAGCTATCTTGACTCAGTGTGCCACACAAGTTGTCCTCCAGACCAGAGAATAACCTTGAACTGTTTCATGTAGTAGTACAGGTGGAGTTCTGAGTTCATAAAAATGAAATAGGGTTTTAAAATACACAATTAAATTCTACATACCACTTAATGTGGTACTTTTTTATTCAGGCACTTAGGACTTTTTGTGGCGCAACCTAAATTTAATTTACAGTGCCAAAGTACAGTAGGTAACTATGCAAATCACTTCAGTGGCTGCAAAGCAAACTTCTTAGCAATTTTCACTACCTTGTGCTTCAGCACCCTTAGTTTCTATTCTATTCTATGTGGTCACACTTAATGTCAAAAAGTGTCAGCGTCTTGAAGAAAGAGGTACTTGAAGAATGTTAGAAAAAGTTGCATGTTTAAAGGAAAAATTTCAAGGCAGGCCATTTCTGGGAACAGTGTTGGGACACTCCCATGGAAACCCAGATAGATACTTGAGCAGTTGTGTGACGCAAAGGAGAGACTCCAGACTGTCACATCATCACTGGAAGGGTTGATTCTGTCTCTCTGACCGATGCTGATGGTGTTTGTGCTCTCTATCACTATGAAAATCAGTGGAATTTTCCTCAAAGCTCCTAACTGTGAGTTAGAGATAGTTGTATTGAATTGGGACCACAGGACATGGCTGAAAACATGGTCAGGATGAGAGGAACCACACTGCGAAGGTAGTTCTGTATGGATACTGTTTCCCTTGTGGGACGAATGCTTGCTGACCTTCCTTGCAGTGCCTGGGCATCTGCAGTGAGAGGCTGACCATGAAATGGATGGGTAGCAAGATCACATGTGGATGATTATATGCAGAAAATGATAATTTCCTACCTGTGTGCACCTTGCATTATCTGATTTGTACCAAAACAAAGGCAAGGGGTTCTCCCATGGTATTCAGCTACACCATGTCAGTTTTTTACAAGCAATTCCCCATCTCCAAGCCTTCTCTTATTCTTCCAGGCTTGCACCAGGGGTCTGACTATGTTTGTTTAAAGGAAAGCATCTTAGCATTCCCTGATCTGCTTATCCTGTGCTACTCTGACCTTTGCCAGCACTGGAGCTTCCAGGTTCCAGCTAATGGCTGGAGGCAAAGCTTTTTCAAAGGTGGGATCTCTTCTCCGTTAGTGTTTGGTGCCCTTAGATAGTCCCCTCATGCTTGCTGAGCTGACAGGGGTGCCCATTGCCTTGAGGATTTGATTGTAGGTGTCAGAAGCTGCATCACTTCAATAAAATGTGCTTGCCGTTGAGATCTGCCATGGCTGAGTTAAAGAAAGATACATTTTGGTATTTGAAACCATTCAAACCATTTTAAAAATATATAGTAAGAAAGCAGGTCTGGCAGATTTTCTCATTCTGGGTACCTCTGGCAAGACACTATGGAGTAAATGGATAATGGATTCATCATCCATCATGATGTTGAGTGGCTTTGCTCATCTACGTTGAGGAGCTGAAGTTTTGAGAAGAGGTTTCATTTCTTGACTAGGTTTTTTTCTACAAGATAAATTTGTATTCCAATATCTCTGTCCCATATAAAGTGCATTTTTGATTGCGCCTCACAGTTAAACAACTCATGGTGGAGAAGAGTCAATTTTAATTCATTAGGATACAGTAGGATTCCTCCTAATCCCTGCATTTTGGAAAATGGAGATATAAAGATAGTTGCTAGCCAATTCTTTGAAAATTGCAGCTTTGTGCTAAGGAATAATAACTTGTAACTCTTAAGAGCTACATTTTATCGGGTGCACATTATCTGCTCAAAAATTAATCTTGCTTTTTTTTTTTTTCCTTGCAGTTCCGAAGGATATAATCTTAAATTGTCTTGGCTTGAACAGTGAAGGATTAATTTGTTCACTGGCTGACTTGTCATCTCACCGTTGTGATGGAAAAATGCTCGCTTGAAATAAACCCTTTTTATGCTACTAAAACTGCCTTTGAATACAAGATCTGTTGTGTTTTTTAAAACACAAGCCGAATAATGTCAGAACTCGACCCTTCATCTGGATTTGTAGGAAACATGGAAAATGGGACTTTTCTGGAGCTGTATCCCACATCCCTTTCAACTTCAGTGGATTCCTCACCTGGCCGTTTATCCAATGTCTATGTCTATGTTTCTATATTCCTTAGCCTCTTAGCTTTTCTCCTTTTGCTATTGATCATTGCACTTCAGAGGCTGAAAAACATAATTTCTTCCAGTTCCTCCTACCCAGAATACAATAGTGATGCTGGAAGTTCATTCACTAATTTAGAGGTTTGCAGCATTTCTTCCCAGCGCTCTGCTCTCTCAAACCTTTCTTCGTGAAGCTAAATGAAAGGAAATATACGGGGAATGGAAGAGCTTTGCCTAGTTTCTTGGGGAGGCAGTGCATGCAATGTTTGCCTTAGAAAACTACTATGATGAGGAGGTTTTTAAAGTTTTCTTAATTTTTTCCCCTTTCCTTTTTTAGTCTCCATTTCCTCTTTAACTAATTTTCACTTCGGACAATAGATAATGACACTTGATCATCATTTCTTGCCTGTAATAGTGATGCTGTCTCTTTCTTACACATATAGGGTGTTCATTAAGAGTATTCCTGTCAAACTGTTTTAACTGGATGTGTCATTTTTTCTGCTCTAGTTGTGACCCCTTCCTAGGTTTTGTGTCAGTAATCTGCTGACTAATTTTCTTTTTCCTTTTTTAATTATATAAGGACTTCTGAATGATATCCCTATTGCAAAAGTATAAAAAAATCTGCTTAAATTACGAATATTAGGACAATTTAAAGTTGTTGGTATTGTTTCTTCTTTTTTTTTAATTGTCACATCTTTTTCAGTATTTAATGATGTTTATAAAACACAACTAAAATCCATTTCTTGAAGAATATTGCTTTAGTTTACTTGTACTCCTGACTTGTTCTGTATAAAGTCTGTGTTTTAGTTTTTGAATCTCTTTGGTTTACTTAGTAAAGCGATTACAATAACTATGCTCATGTATGTGTTGAGGTATTTTTGGACCCTGTTGCATCTCATTTGCCTAATGACGTGTTCCTCCAGGGGGCAGCTTTTGCTGCTGAGTTATAAGTACCACTCAACTCCTGTGCATTCTTCACTGATACTGTACTTTATTCTTAACTGGATACCAGGACAAACCAGCGCTTTCTTCAACAAATATAGGTAACGAGTAAATACCTGCTAAACTGTCCTTTACACACAAGATGCTTTTACTCACGTGAGCAGGACAAGCAGGAACAGAAATTGCTTGTACTGGTGAGACTTTCTTGGCCAGGTTTTGTCCTGTGATTTCACAAATGCGTGCCAGGGTGGAGTGGAGTAGTGGGTCTGTGAAATGGCCAGTCTCTGATCCTGAGAGCTCTACCTCCAGAGGGTAGGAAGGGATGGGCGGAAAAATCACAGTGGCTCTGCCCCTTTTCCCCATCAGCATAAGGAAAGGCCAGAGATGAGGGGGAGAGAAATGCTTGATATTTCAACAATCTCACTCCTTTTTGCCATGCCATAGTATGGGTTATGATTTCTCCTGCCCAAAACATAACACATCACTCAGTTTCTGCAGTAAAATAGCTAGCAGTTTTGTGAACAGGGTCCTGTGGTCAGCTGGGCTTTAAATCAAGCCAAACATTCAGAGCAGTGATTCGAAATGCCAAGTGTGACCTGCTAGGACCACAGCCCCACACTGCAGTGCAATGCCTTCTTGTCTTCACTGCACCGTGTAAGCACAGCCCTGTCCTGCCGCTCAAGCCCATGCAAGTTTTGCTCTCATGTCAGTATCCAAGTCACTGGAAAGCCCTGAGGAAGGGTATGGCCATGCTGCTGCCATTCCTGCTGCTGACATAACAGCAGGTGTAGCTCTGGGCAATGCGTTGGTGTTGACAGGAACACAGGGCAGGCTGCCCTGCCCTTGCACGGCAAACCCACTGCCCGACAGTCTGAGGGGCAGGGGAGCTGCAGGAGACCTCCCGACCAGATTTGTACCTCCTGCTCAGCTGTCAGTGTGTCTGTCAACAAGACAGACTCTGCCATTAACTTCACAGGCTTTAAAAGAGAAATTTGGAAAGCCCAGTGTAAATATGATCATTAGAAATGCATCAGCTCGGTGCCAACCAACACGGATAATGCTGGAATCGGTGTTTTCAATTTTTAAAAGTGAGCATAGAGTAAGGCAAGTGGTAATGACTTCCAGTGGTGATTAGCTCCTTACAAAGGTCAAAGAACTTGCTGACTAATAAAGAATTTAAGTCTGTGGGTTCCCTGAGCCAAACTGGCTTGAGTAGTATGTTTATCGCTTGGAATATTTTTTTCGTCTAGGCAAAAATTTCTTTTATGTCACCTTTCACTATAATTGATTATAGGCTTTGAGAAAAGAGGTAACTATTTAAGAGGGATCAGGAAACATTACTTCCTTTCTAAAAGCTCTTCCACATCCCAAACCTGTAACAGAATGTATTTGTGTGTTGTCTGGCAGATAAAAATAAATTAACTGTAAATCAAGACAGAGCAACCGCTCAACTATCTTCTCTTACTGACAAAGTTGTAATTTTGTTGCTTCCTTTACTGCATATGCAGGAATTTGGTCAAAACCAGATATGATACCAGAGACTGAGGTGGGTATTTGTTCCCACCAAATGTTTATGCTTGCATTTATAGAGGCACTTAATATTAAAATACAAACTGCTGAAACTCCATTGGCTTTGTTCAGTGAGCTTTTGCCAAACTTCACAAGAGCAAAAAGTATTTTTCAGACTGCAAAAAGTAGCATAGATAACTGAAACGACACATTTGATTTTACTTTGTAGTTTACTAGACACTACTAATTTTTTCCCACTCTGCAGTGACATATGGGATTGTATAGTCATCATGATTTCAGCTGAGTTGCACCTGTTTTCTTCAGGACAGATTTGAGTAAAAACAAGTGGGATCAAACAAAATAGCATCAGGAGAAGCCACAGGCAAAAAGCACATTTTTGAGGATTGCTAAGCACCAGTTCTTCAAGGAAAAAAAAAAGAGAAAGTAAAAAAGAAACCAACCTAAGAACCTGAGCCTGAGTTTACTTGAGAACACTAGAACAGGATTCCTAGAGAGACGGTCAATGCCCTAAACCTGTCAGTGTTTAAGAGGTACTTGGACAATGCACTTAACATGCTCTAACTTTTGGTCAGCTCTGGAGTGGTGAGGCAGTTGGACTGGATGGTCACTGTAGGTCCCTTGCAACTGAAAATACTTCTATTCTATTCTATTCTATTCTATTCTATTCTATTCTATTCTATTCTATTCTATTCTATTCTATTCTATTCGAATTGCAGGGATTTTTTTTTCCTGTGTCCAGTCCTGCGTTCTCTGGTAGAAGAGAAATGTGGAGATACAGCATTGCACCCAGCGCAGGACTACTAAGATGATTAAGGAGTGGAGATCTCTCATATGAGGAGAGACTGAGAGAGCTGGGACTGTTTAGTCTAGAGAAGGCTCAGAAGGATCTCATCAATGTATATAAATACCTCATGAGAAGGAGGAAGAAGAGGGAGCCACAGTCTTCCCAGTGATGCCCAGTGACAGGATAAGAGGCCATAGGCACAAACAAACAGAGGAAATTCCACCTGATCACAAGAAAATATCTTACTGTGAAGGCTGTCAAACACTGGCACATGTTGCCCAGAGGGGCTGTGGCGTCTCTTAAGTGTTGATCAGCCTGCAGCTGACCCGGCTTTGGGCAAGAGGACGGGCCAGATGATTCTCAGAGGTCCCGTGTCCATGCTCTGAGTTTGTGGATCATGTCAGTACGAAAACTCAGCAGCTTCTGGCTTGCTGCCTCCTCCTAATGTATTTTCTTATCCCTGGAGCTGAGTAAGCAATGTCTTTACTAGAAGGGGATTTGCTCAATAATTTGTTACTAAGGAGCTGCTCTGCTCCCCCTCCTGCCTGCAGCCACATACTTTTCCAGCTTTCTCGCTGCCTTTTTGTGGTGTGGGGTCTTTTTTTTTTTTTACAATTTTGACAGCTTATGTCCTAAGCCCCTTTTGTTTTCACTAAGCCCTCTGACTCCAACAGTGCCATTAGTTTTGGTAATATATGAGTCCAAAACTGCATGGCATCAGGTAGTTGCAAAGTATGCCTGGAGATCTAAAGGAAGTAAAATATGGATAAAGCATGGACTAGGAAACAAGGAGTTTCTGGAACACACAGAAAAATTATGTTGCTTGAGTTCAACAAATATGGTCTATTTAAGCATATTTAATCAAAGAGTACCTGATGAGGGCTATAGAAACTTCTTTATCTAAGACTCTCTTTCACTGCTGGCCACCTTGGCCCTCTTGTCAAGTTAACGCATTATATTCATCTGTTCTCAATATTACCAAATTATTCCCATCCTGAAACAGTGTCATGTTTTGCACTTAGCAACTCTTCAACCGTGAGGAGTTTATTCCACTGGAATTATTTTCTGTGTTCAGCCTTTCTCTGTCTGACAGCTCACCTGAAAGGTTTGTCCCTGTAAGTTGAAAGTCTTCTCTGGATTTCCTATAAAATATCTTTTAACTTGGGAACAATTCTCATTCCCCTTCCATGCAGTTTGCATGCCCTCCTTTCACCGTCTAACCCTGTGATACTCTGGCAAGGCCAAATCCCCATGGAGCATCATGCTCTCCTGTACTTGAGCTTTTTTCCTTCAGTCTTTTTTTGTTTTTCTGAGAGCACTGGGAAAGACATCTGCATGGGACGGTCATTTATGAGGTCCGTATATCTCCCATTCTTCTTGACAGGACTGTTTTTGCTGCATCTGTTATGCTTGTCTAAGGAAACATTGTGAATCACAGCCCAGCTGCTTCCCCAGCTGAATGATCTTTTCACATCCACTGCCCTTGGTAGGCTCCCAAAGAAAATGGCCCCCCTCTGTGGCTACAGCAGAAGCTTACATTCCCAAATGCAAGGTGCAAAAGTAGCCTGAAAAAGCTCTTTTTTTCCCCAAGAAAAGTGGGCTTGCTCTTGTCTATATCTTTGGTGTAACCTAGAGCAGCCCTCAAGCTGCTTTACACTCCATGATCTATGTGATGCCATGGGGTTTGACATGCTGATGAGACCCACCCGCAGCCATAGCCCACACTCACTGCACAGCCCCAAAAATCTCCTGGCTCACTCATACTGTCCATAAATGAGGTGGCCTAAAATAGCCAAAAAGCTGCCCCAGTTTGGGGCTTGGCCAGGGATGCTTTCCTGATGCCAGCTGTTTTCACAGCTCCTCCCAGCACTGTGCTGTGGAGATAAAAGCAGCATCAACTTCCTGTGTATTTGCTTCCAAGGCCAGGTGAGTGCATTGGTGTAATGATGGTAATCCCCATGCAGGTGACAATGAGCAGGACCAGGATGATGAGCTATTTTTCACTTCTGTTTTTTTTGTTTTTTATCAATGGGAGCTGATTACCCACTATGAAAATCACAGTAAGTGGCCATCGACATGTGTAGGATCTCCAGGTGCCTTGAGGAAATTGGACTGGGCTTTTTTTGCACGGTTTCAGTTCACCTTCTGTTCCTTACCAAGAGCAGCAACACAATGGATGCATTTGTTTCCGTGCCAAAAGATGCAGCTTTAATACAATAGACATCTGTGAGCAGCTTCAGTTAAAAATACAGGAGGAAAAAAGTATACTTTTTTAAAAGTGTACTTTTTTAACAGCATAATCTAATACATAACTTTTTCCAAACAAACTTTTAAAGTTTTCTTTGGAAAATTACATTTTTGCCAAAATACCAATTATTAAAGAATAATGGGAAAACTGTTTGTTTGAGCTGTTAAAAGTGGAGCATTTTATTCCACCTGTGCTAACATAAATATTTTTGCCCACAGGTTTTTCATGGATTCTACTGTTTAAGGTGGCATAAAATGTCTCTATCCAATTATTTCTCTGCCTTATCCTCAACAAACAAGTATATGTATCCGTCAGAGCATTTTTGGCACACGTATTTATTTGTGAAGCTGCACTCCTAATACTGCATGATGATTTGGTAGTACAGACCAGGTCCTAAAATACAGCTACATCTCCTTGTTTATCGTAAAGTATTATTGGTTAAATATAAGATGGAGACTAAGCTGTTAGTTACTGAATTGTGCCCTCGCTGCCCTTTCAGCAGAGGGATCAGTTTGTCTTTTGTCTTAGAATATTAGTTACAGCCCTTAAATCATTTGCATGGCTTTGTCTTGAGCTTGGGCTCAGGAGTTGCTGACAAGTGAGAATTAAGTGCAAAGGACATACTCGTGTTAGAGATTCCCCGTGTGGTCTGTTCCGGGAAAATCCTGCTCCAGTTCCTTGGATGCTGCTCCAGCACTGGGAGCTCTGTGCCAGGGGCTTTCTGCTGAGGTACCCACCCTTTTTCCAAACAGCTTCATCAGGATGCAGAAGATGAAACTTATTAAACTAGGACAAGGTGCAAACGCCTGCCAGGAAAAAGGGATGATGGTACAAAGGCATCCAGCAAGAACAGAAGCATGGCAGGTAGCAAAAGGAGATGCTGCTGAAAAGCATGCAAATGGATATGTCTGGGACAAGACTAAAGTGAAAAAGGACGACTGGTGGCTGGAGAAACAAGTAGCAGCGGTGACAGAAAAGCATCTTCTGTTGAGAAGGGGTAGTGAATTAGAATTAGGCAAAAATAGGCAATATTGCAGCAAAAAGCCAAGGGAGGCTACTATTCCTCATGAGGCACACTGTCCCTTTTTCTCCTGTCAGGGGGCCACATGGGGAGAGGTAATGGGCAGGGAGAAATGAGATTAGTATCTGGGCAAGTAACACATGGAAAACCTCTACCCAGCCCCAGTCATACATTTCCTTCCAACTACAGCTCTGGCTGTTCCTGCTCTGCTCCTGAGTCCTTTGCCTCTGGCAAAGCGTTTTCTGCTCACAGCGTATGAGTCCTACTTCTTCCCTTACTCTAGTGCTTTTTTTGCTGTCTCTTTGCATCTGAAGGCTCCAAAGGATTGCTCAATAAACTGCACTTCATCTGGGATCTTTTAGGCTGTTGTGATGCATCTCTGCACAGCCTGGGCTGCTGGGCAGGAGCCAGAGCAGGCGCGTGCAGGCACCCCACCGACACCACCCTAGGGTCTGCAGTCTCTCTTCACCCAGTTTTAGACAAGGCAGGGGACAGCTGTGACCAGTGGCACAGAGAACCTGGCACCCACGCATAGCAGCAAGCAGCAACCTTTACAGGGAAGTTTGGCTTCACCAAACACAGTTGGCACTAATGGCGTGACCCAACAGGCACTTCCTCATCTGGAGATTCTGAGTTGGTGTTTCCCATCCTGCCACCTGTCAATGCCCCAGCTCTTATGCTATGTAGCACACTTCAGCACACTTGGAACTAAGTGCTCTTCAAAAACTGTTCTTTACATGTCCAGAGAGAGCTTTTCAATGAGAAAAACCTCTATCCTCACAGTAATTTTTCATGTTATTGTAACATTGTTAGAAAACCCATAGGACTGTGCCTAATGTCCATAATCAGAAGTCTGAAGAACGAGTAACACGCATTTTTAGTAGTTCCTTTAAAAAAGAAACTGCTTCATGGTTTTTAGCTTCCATTCATGCTTTAAGAGGTTGGTTTTACTCAGAAATTAACTCTGGAGTGAACCTGTCATTGTATCTCCGTAGGAATATTTTCCCTTCATTAATTGTTCAGTATTTGAGAATAAACTATTTTAGATTACAGCCCTCTGATAAATTCCTGAAGAAATGTCCAACTTCGCCATTTCAGCTATCAATATGAAAACAAGTGCTTGTGGGGAAAAAGGATAATCCCAATGTCTGATCCTAACAGTGGGTTAAAGGCTAGGTTAGATTTTCCAGACAATTTTGTTAGACCCAGGTGGTCCAGATTTCATAGTGTTCGTTTTAAGAACCCACCAGTCCTGCGACGAATCCAGTGAAGGCCAAGTCTGTGCTTTGCAGCAGGTGTGGTGAGATCCTGTGGTCCCACCCTCACACAGAGTGGGTATCTGATACACATGTTCCCTCCTGCACTGCCACGGTCTGGTCAAACCTGGTTGTTGCAGAAGTGCCCTGGAAGGATCCTGGCTTGGACAAGTCCACACTGCACCAGTTGGATGGGCTCTGTGACTCCAGTAACCTCCTAAATAAACTACTCAGAGTGCCATAGGTGTGTTCTAAAAGAGCAAACCCAGTGAAGTGCCCCTTTAGCAAAAATTATACACCCTTGCCAGAGTTCTATTCTCAGTTACTGATTTAAGGCCAGCAAAGCCCAGCTGCAAGAGAAACATCTCATCCTCTGATGTTTCTCATGAGTGCACCTGTACCACGCCTCCGTCAGCCCAGCTGCAGACTTCAGGTTCTTTCCTGTGGCGGTTGCCATGTAGGGTCAAATGTTACTAATTAGAAGACTGCCTTCCTCTTAATTCTGTATTTTTGCATCTAGGATGCAGAGATTTCTTCTGGTTTCCATATCATAAAGTCTGCCACCTACTGTTGCAGGTAGATAAAAATGTTAATTCACTGCTGGACACTTTAGCTGGCCTCAATAGTTCAACTACACGCATGTTTTTTAAAGGGACCCCACAGCTATACGTAACCTAATCAAGAAAAAAAACTTCCAGAAAAAAAACCCCTATTGGTAAATAGTTTTAGAAAAATAGAAACATTTTGAAATGTGTAAACATTTAAAAAACATAATAGCTCATTTTGAAGGTAAAGAAGATTGGACTGGCAAGTTTGCAATTACTTAGATCTGCTGAGAATTCCGAACAAGGCAAGCTGTTTGACCAAAGGTGCTTTCTAGTGTCTAACTCATCAGTATTCATCAAGTGGAAATGTAGGCTGCTGCAATGAAGAAGAATAGGAGATACAGTAATTTGAACTTTGGCAAGATTAAAAGCAATTAATAAGGTACTAGAATCAGAGTGCTTCAGTTGAAGGGGAAGAGAAGGCAGCGAAAAAAAATTGCTCCGCATGATTTTGCATTACAGAAAATGATTATAATTCTGTAATAAAAGAGTAGTGAAACAGAGAAAGTGGAAAAAACAGCAAGACATACAGACTGGCCTTTGCTCAGCTTGGGTGCTCCTAGCTTCTGTCCTCTGGATTTGTTCAAACTGGTTATCAAAAAAGGCAAAGCTCTGCTGTTGCTCCCTCCTGTGCCCTAGTCTGAGTAGCTGCCCTCTTATAGAAACCCTATAAATGATCTTCTGGGATGGTCTTTGGTTTTCTTCCTCAAAGACACATCCCAGGAGAGGGAAAAATGAAAATCAAACACCATGGAAGTTTTAATGAGAATAGAACTGGATATATAAATAAATAGGTATACAAATAAATAAATAAATACAGAACCAGAAAAAGGAACTGGAAATGATGCTTAGATAGAGAGACATAAGAGGTGCAAATTCAGTTCAATTCTATCTTAAACAAACAAATGGCTGCAGAAAGACAAGCGGGGAAAAAAAAATAGAAAAAAATTTTGCTTTGAGGCAAACCACCCACGAATTGCTTCCTATTTACAACTAGAAACCTGCCATGCAAAAGAGATAAGTGGAAGGGTAATTAGGAAAACGGATATAATTAAATGTTTGGGAAGCATGGTATCTTCTCTGCCCCGGTGTTCAGCTGCTGCAGGAAATGTGCCAGAGAAAATGGAGAAACAGAGCCATCTCTGCAGACAGTAACAGGCAGGTGGACTCAGCCTTCAGTAACACTGGGATACGTGCACCCTCAGTGGTGTTTGAGCAAGCAGGATCTGCTCCTCATCTGTTTCCACCTGCACCCTCAGGGACTCTCCTGGCATCTTCAGCTGCCCATGGCTGGTGGGTGCCATCCACTGCATCCCCTTCTCTCCAGCAGCCTGGATGCTGCAGGAGCTGCTGTGAGACAGTGTGACTCCTGTGAATGTCTGCATAGCAACCAGCTATAAATGCCTTGGGACAGCTTTGTGGTCACCTGAAGTGGTTATCTGGCCTCTCTCTTGCCTGGAAAAAAAAAAAAAAGATGTTTATATTTTTATTCTGCTGCCTTTTTTGTTGCTTTCTTTAAAGCTAAGGCACAAAAAAAGTAACTTGTGAAAACAGACCTCACTTGTATCTGAGGATACTGCATTCTGTTAAACTGAAAGGGTCAGCTACTATGAGTACTGTGGCAAAGTGAAGAAAGGAATAAAAGGAGCATGAAAGCAAGGCAGAGTATAGAAGTGAGGAACTGACTTTGCCATACATCATTCCCAAGGATCACAGGTTTATAGTTGTTTTAATCTACTCCTTTTTCAAAATTTTCTATTGTATTAATATATATATCAGACATTAAATTATAGGTATAGATTATAGAAACTGCCAAAATACTATCGCTGGAGATACTCAAAACTCATCTGGAGAAGGGTCTGGACAGCCTGCTCTGGGGTTAGACTGAGTTCTCTATAGCTCACTTCCAATTTAATGTTTCTGCAATTCCATGATATGAGTTAATCTGAGAGCAACGTTGAATAAGGAGAGAAGAAATCAGTGGAGAAGTACAAAGATTGTCCACTGCTGTAGGCTGTAACACTTAGTATTTACGTTTACACTTAGTAAAGTCTAGTTTGGTATAAATCATAATATAGATCCTACTACAATTTGAGCAGTTCCTATCATTATCCTTGATATTCTTATTTCACAGTGCTTTAAAAGTTCCACTGAAAGCAGAACCCATGCTAGTTCACGCACTTCTTCTGGGACAAAGTGAGGAAAGTGATGGTTCCAAGACCGTGAAGGAGACCACCACCATTCTTGGAGCCCTGATCATCATTGCCTTCAGGACAAAAGTGGCTTGTTGCTGTGCCAGCACTCTGGTTCCTGAGGTGCAACACCAGCCCAGCCTGCCATACATTGCCACTTTGCCTGCTCTCTGATCCAAAAGATGTTTTGCAGGAGTGTTAATGCACCGCTTCTCCACGGACGCCCCCT
>VWZG01007263.1:291-15097 GCA_013396735.1 Grallaria varia
AATGGCAAGTTAACATAAAAGAAATCTTTAAATGTGAAATTTTTGACACATTAATCCTCTTATTGTACCTGCCACTGTTCAATAGCTAGGGATCAAGAACTCTGTTACAGACAATTACATAATATTTGTCTCCCTACTGCAAAAGATGCAAGTCATTTTTAAATAAATGCTAGCTATAATCATCATAATCTACTGTATTTCTTACTTTTTTTTCACCTCTCACTTAATGCAAATTTAGAGTTTTCACTTAATCCAAAGTTCCTTTTGTTTCATTTTATTTCTTTGGAAAAGATCACTCCATTTTCATAACACTCTTCACTAAGAGTAGAAAACATGTTCGCCTTTTTTTTTTTTTTTAACATATTTCTTAACTGCTTGAGCAATTTCTAACACAAAACTGTAACAATTCCAATCATTACCATGTCTCTTGGAGTAAAGTCTTTCATCTATGATTAGGCCTATGGAGAAATACCACTAAGCCTCATGAGAGGTGATCTTTAGAAACCTTTTTAAAGCTAAATATTTCAGCTTAGAGCTTGGCAATGAGAGACAATGATGGCCAGTTGCAACTGAGCTTATTTTAAAACGTGACTGAAGCTCCTGAATGGAAAAAGAGCTTTTGACCTCACTGTGCCACTAAAAAAATGGTCAAAGAGCAACAATTTTCACTCCAGATGTGACCTATGCTTCATGACTTCAGAGCTAAACTTGAACTAATAAAAGCAGAAACCACCTCAGGCCAGATTTACTTCTGAGTTAGGGATGAGCATACACAGAAGCTGTTTGCCAGAAAAACAAACAATTCATGCAGTTGGCACCTTATCCTTTTTCATGGCTAACCTCCAATGTCAGCTTGGAGATTTCCTTGTTCTAAATGCTACTAGAACATAGCTTGATGAAAAAAAGCACTTCATTCCTTGTAAAATATGTAATGTTTCATGGTCATGAATTCCATTGGTCAAATGAAAACTAATCAAAAATAGAAAACAAACAACACAACAGGTTAAAAAAGACTGCTTCCTTACATGCAAATGTATTCTTTTCTTTCAATTCCAATTGTAGTTTGCAAACAGTATCAGAGAAAATAAAGTTTCCTTATATTATGTACTAATAAGCACATTACATTAAACACTCAAATTACAGACTGCTTAAAACAATCACTGCAATCAGATGCTGTAAAACAGCTGCTGTACTTTGAAATATGTAATCTTTTCTTTCATAAAGTGATTTTTTAAAGATATTATATAGAACTACATTTACTTCTCAAATTTCTTTTAAAATTGAGAGGACACAAGCGCTACAAGGAGGAAAGAAAAACTATTTTAAAAAGTAACAGATTAATACTCAAACTCTAATTCCCCACGCTTTATTTTTTACTCTTTTTCCTTCATATACACCTCTCCCTGTAATCCTCACATGAACATACCACCTCTTCTACTAGAAGTATCCTGTTTTACTGTTCTGATGTACTCAAACAGCACACTTCTGTAAAACTGCAGTGTGTGCAGCAATTCAGAACACAATCAGTAGAAAATCATCTACCTTTCTTTAATTACTCATTACAGCATCAACATGCAGCTCACAAAACACTCTGAGGCAGTAAGTTATTTTCAGCTCTAGAACAGCTGAAACCTCAATTACGCTGTGCTAACAATGAACCCAATTACTTGAGGACAACAGACTAAGTCTACCTCAAAAAAAAAAAACAAACAAAAAAAACCCAAAAAAACCACCAACAAAAAAACCCACCACAACCACCAACACTCCGCCAAAAGCCTCTTTAATTCAGCAAATACATTGTATCGGTCCTCTTTGACTCTGCCCTGCAACTCTAAGTGACTTTCTACTGCAAAAGTACAAACAAATAACAACACTTGTTCATTTATTTGTTGAAACACAAGCCAAATAAAACCAGAAGGCTTCTGAAAACAATATTTATGCAACGTGATGGCTACTACATCAAATTCTTGGACCAAGAAACTCTTGTTCAATAATGCATAGCACAAAACATTTGAAATCATTAACTAAATACAGAAGGAAAAAAAAAGCAAGCTACTGGATTTAGAAACTCCTCAAGTTATCTGATATACAGATTCAACCATACAATCAAGTTTTAAGTTTCAATTGATGGCTGCTGCAAAGCAGCTATAAAAACAGCCAAGTTTTATACTACATGGTTTTAAACATTGCATGCACTTTTCCTGATCACTGTATACTAAATTATGTATCTTCCAACAATAAAAGCACTACATTGCAATCTTAGTCATCAGGTTTTCTCCTAAACCAACTTCTCACTAAAGTTTCTTGAGCCAACTCCACTCTAATCTACTGTTATTTTTCCATCACTATTTTATCTCCTCAACCTCACTGCCAAATGCATAAGCTTCAGCCTCTCACCATTACATGTTCTGCTATCAAAACACCAAGTCATTAGGGCACTAGAAGTAAAAAACGCACTCACGCATCCTTTAAGAACTTGAATTCAAACATCAGGTGAAATTAAATGGCGCCCTATGAGTCAGATGGCTACAGAAGCCAAATTACTAACAAAACAAATCTGAAACACTGCATTTCTAGTGGTTTCAATGAGAGAATGACATTCTGAAAAAGCTAAATACTAACTCGGAAAGAATAAGATGTTGCTAGAGTATTCTTCCAACAAATCAAGCTTACAAAAAATGAGTAAGATTTTTAAGCAAGTAACTGAAGAACATGACAAACAGGTTATAGGAAGCCCATTTGCACTAAAGACAAGATGATTGCCTGAAGAAGAATCCTATTTTCATGATGTTTGGGTTTCAGTCTGTTTTTTAAATCTGCCACATATGCACCTAGCATTATACAGGCCCACCTATCTTTCTCTGTCAGCCAAAGTTGTATTTTCTTGAGCACACATCACTACAGACTTGAAGTCTGTTTTTTTCTACTGATGCATTGGGAAGACAAACACCAGATATTTGTTTTATTTACATTTTCACATCCCTTAATCTAAAAATAATATAAATTTTCATGAAAGTTGGAAATACAAAAGGTGTTCATGAATTGTACAGTGCTCATGATAATATTGTAGATCTCCACTACGTTCTACACCTCTTGGACCGTTCTCAGTCAGGGAGACTTTGTTTTCTTTCTCTCTTCTCCCACTGCACAGAGCAATAAACCTCATGTAACACCTCATCTACTTCCAGCCACAAGTCTGGAGATAAGAAATTCCAGGGGATGAATCAGTCCCATGAGCCAAAGCAAGCAAAACCAAAAGGGAGCAGCCTTAGATAACTGGTCCCTGTTATTGCAACTCCAACATCAATATTTTCCGCAGTCCTGGCTCTCAACACTCTCCTTCCTCCAACCCCGCCCCTTCCCAGCTCACCTCATATGCTCTACATATTCCTTTCCGTTCCCAGTCTTCTTTCAACACATCCTACCCTCCTCCTGGTTTTCCATTCAGGAAATCCCTCCTGCAAAATTCCACTTCAAAATAATGACTAACAATATTGCCACGCCATCTGTTTTCATAACATATCACTCTTTCTACACCTTTTAATGCTCCGTTTATATAGAACATAATTTTTTTGGAGTGAGAACTATCTACTATTATCTGCACACTGCCTAAAACAACTGGTTTTTGTTCTTAAGTCTTTCATCTTTAATATAGCAGTGGTTAAAAATGACTATTTATTTCCTTGATTAGGTTTCCAACTGCTGGCATAAGAACACAGTCACCAAAACCTGACATGCTGGCACAGTCTGTAAATACTTAGCAGTACTTTATTCTGTTCTTCTCATCTATCCAAAGGGGAGGATTTGTCTTGATGGGTTTTTTTTGTCTTGGGTTTTTTTTTCCATTATGGATTTTTTAATGCATCAGACTCAAATCAGGAATCCATACTGTAAAGATAATAAATTCATCTCTGCATGGGAACTGCAGGTTTACAAACATACACATATTGATGCCTACAATGCACATGTTCCTTAGGAACAAACAAAAACAGAATAAAGAATGACCTGAATTGCTATGGCAAATTAAATTATTTTAAGTACAACATATGCCACTTCTGAACTAAGGAAAAAATGGGACAATTTAAAACTGTATTTCTGATACAGAACGCCTTTTTAGTCACACGATGACTTATATTCAGTTATTTTACATAATTTTTATGTTTTCTGTCAGATAAAACATACCATCAAAAACCAGAAAATACAAATCCAGGATTTATTACCTTTACATAGTCGTACCATACCCAAGATGGCTACATAGAAGCCTTAAAAATGCTAGAAAACAAACTGATCTGCTGTGATCAGAAAAGAGACGAAGTGTGGACACTTTCACCTCAGAGGATGGCATGTTAAAACACGGAAGGGGTAAAACAAAACACACTGAAGATCTCCAAAGCAGATTTGACTGTTGTGCAGCAAGGAGAGAAAAGAAACCTACTTGAGAAGAAGCAGCCTTGCAATAATGGAACATGGAGGCCAGTCATTCATGGCACACTCCAGAGGCCAATACTAAAGCCAGTGCTGCTCGACATCTCCATTAAACAACTGGACATTAAACAGGTGCACCCTCAGCAAGTTTGTAGATGATAAAATTTGAGGAAGTGTCTTATGCACCAGAGGCTTGTGCTGACATTCAGCAGGACCTTGACAGCCTGAAGCAACTCCATACATCACTATGGGCTGGAGTCAGACTGTCTGAAAAGCAACTTTGCATTCATTCAGGACGCCTGGGTCCTTTCCTGCAAGCCAGCAGCATGCCTCAGCCCCAAAGAAGGCCAAGAGTGTCCTGAGTGGCATTAGGAAGAATCACACCAGCAGGTCGAGGGATGTGACTCTTCTCTGCTCAGCACTGATGAGATCCATCTGGAGTGCTAACTTCAGGTCTGGGTTTCCCAGTACCAGACAAGGACATACTGGAGCTAGGCCATGAAGATAATTAAGGGTTTGGAACACGCATGGGAAAGCTGAGCAAGCCGGGATTTTGTAGCCTCAAGAAGAGAAGGATCGGGAGTGAGAAGGATCTCATCAATGTGTAAAAATACCAGACAGAAAGCAGCAGAGAAGAGTGAGACTGACTCTCCTCAGTGGTACCCAATGAACAGACAAGAGGCAATGAGCACAAGTTGTTTACTGTGAGGGTGGTCAGACACTGGAAATTACAGAGATAGACTGTGGCATTTTCATCCTTGGAACTGGTCTAGGTGGCCCTGCTTCAAGCAGGGTAGTTGGACTAACTAGACAGTCTCCAGATGTCCCTTCCAACATCAACATCAGTCCGAGGGTGAAAACACACTCTACTATAAGAAATAGATAAAAAGATAATCAACAGCAGAACTGGTTTGTTTTTACTGCTACTATTTAGGTCTAACAGCAAAGATCAGGAAGTCTCAGTTCCACAAAGCTAATTCAAACAGCTCAAAAATTAAAATATTTTATATCAAGTATTTATAAAAAGATATTTATTTCACATCAACATAAGAAACGGCCTGTAATCTATTCTAATTTCCTATGGACAGCAAAATAGGTTTCACTGCTTACAAATGTGAATGTCACAAACTCATCAGCTTAATGGTGAATGGATAAAGACATACAATTACATGAAGAACAATTCATCTGCAAAGAAAGCATTTTGTAACATTTTAGGTGGGTTAAATAGGTAACTTTTAAAAAGAAAGTACAAAAGTTTCTGAATCAAGAACTCCAGAAAATAGCCTCCTCATCTGGATAGTAAATACAAGAGGGGTGGCAGCAATAAAAATTTGTTCATTACTGATCTGAAGCCAGTGACTGCAAAAGTGAGGGCTGAATCAGTTTCCAATTCCCACTGTTTAATAAGATCTGTGCTGAGCAGAAACCCACCTAGGTAGTTTCAAACACAAAATGAAAGACTCATTATGCGTATCATTATACAAAACTCAGAAAACTTGAGTTGCAAACCTCCCCTGAGGAGCAATGTCAGGTATATTATGGATTAGGTGCAGCATTCCACAGTCCTTTCCAATATTCACACCAAGTACTGCATGTTGATATTGCGCCTAAAATAGGACACACAGCTTTTCTGTAGTAAACACTGGTTTAGTCAGGAAACATCACAGAGGCACGACTTGAACGCAAATAAGCAGCGTTGCTCCTACTTTTTCTGCAATTTTTAGGAAAAGAACACGTCACTGAGAGACAAACACAACTTAGTAATGGTCTCTGTAGTGAATATTCTTTCTTTTCAAATCTAAATCAGTTTTCATTAACATCGCTAAACCTTTCAGTAATTTTTCCAGCTGCAGGGTAATCAACCTAAAGACAGCTACTTGGCAACCTTTCCACACCACGTGGATGCAACTGTGTCTGCCTGGACACAAACAGGCCGTACAGAGCACATGGATACTCACAGATGACAAGAGTAACCTCAGCATCCACAGAACTGTCGAGGCTGGAAAGGACCTGTGGAGGTCACCTGGACCAAAATCCCTGCCCAAGCAGAGCCACCTACAGTTGGTTATCCAGGACCACATCCACAGGGCTTTTGAGTGTCTCCAAGGAAAATGACTACACAGTCTGAGAAGGCATGCACATATACACCAAGGTAACACAACATGAACTCATAAACATGCAGTCAACATGACAGACTGCAAATATATGAGTCAGGGAAGAAGTTATCCAACATGGCCATCTGCATACTGATCACAGAAAGACTGGAACATATAGACATCGACTGGTTCCCTAAAAAGCTACAAGGCTCAGCACAGCCAGGAAGTATGAATGTTTATTTAAATGCCCTACCAAAAACCCTGCAAGTTCTACACACCTTGTAAGTTCTCTGTAATAAACAGCAGCTTTTGAAAGAAAAGAACCTCAACAAATATACATGAATTAAGTCTATGCAAGTAGTAACATTTCAGACAGTCCCTATATTTAGTACAAATTTTTCTGGTATTTGTTTAGGTTCTTGTAGATTTTGGGCTCTATTCTCAGTCTTAACTGCATCCCTGGCAGAAAAATACTGCCCGTTTGCAAGCTCATATATTTGATGATTCCACTGCATTCTTAATTATTGGTTTCACCAAAACACATACAGGTATTGTGAATAACAGTGCAATCACAGCCTAACTATACAGATTTCATGGCAAGTCTTTGCAACCCATCCCCAGACCTTATTAATCAAGCCTAGGCCTTAATGCTGTAATTGTTAACACAACCACAGCTTTGGTCAACATCTAAAAGAACATTATCTTCCTGTTTACATTAATTTGTTACTGGCCAGGGCAGTAGCACAGAAATAACACCGCTTGTAGATAGTAGCTTCTTCATTGTACTATCAGTTCTGCTATTTATTTGATGTGGGAGCCTAAGTAAATTTATTCTTTTCTTTACACAGGTATACCTTGCTGTCTGTCAAGAACATGTTCTTAAAATGTGAGATAACAATTCAACATAGCGAACCAATTTTTCCCATAAAATGTGATACAGAGCAGACATACACAGAACTTAAAAAAACACACATAATTGTAACACATAGGAACAGTACATATGACATGGCAGACAGAGAGGAGGAAGCAAAGAAGCAAGTTCATCAGTTGTTACCTCAACGTCCAATGATAGATGAGGCTGAGATGCTGGCTTTGCAACAGCTGGAGACACAGAGTGCTTAATTAAAGAAGAAAAAGAAAAATTTGACTGCCAGTTGGCCTGAGAGTTTGATCAGCCGATCTCCTGTAACACAAGGTGTGACCCTGTCCAATCATTATGAAAAATTTTAGCTGCCTCATCTGGGAGACAGAACAATGACTATAAATCTTTTAGTATGAGTGTTCATGCTGCCTCTTTTCAAACGGTTATATGCTCATCATCAACATCATCCTTCTCAGAGGTCTACTGCACAGAGAGGTCAGTCAAGACAACCAAGGGTAAAGGACACAAAACCAGGGTAATGACAACAGTTAGCAGAACAGGGTATTATTAAATGATCAATATTAGAACTCTGAAACAAGAGACTGAGAAGAAACGGATAGCATGGTATTACCACACCTGTTTCCTTCTGCCTGAGATGTATCTTGTCTACTCAGACTGAAAAAATTACTAACCAGGAGTTGTTTCTCACTGAGTGTTTACACTTCGTCTAATCCTGCCAATCTCAGTTGTGATATCCATGTGCTACTCCGGTAAAAATAAGAGAGAACTATTTTCAGACCAGTGTGCTATTTTGAGGAGGTTCATTTTACACACTGAGAAAGAGGATATTTCAACAAGCAGCCAAAAAACACCCTTAAGAAGTATGTAACAGAACTGGAAGTTGTGGTTGACATAGATAAGCTCCTAGTCTACTTATAGGGCCATTGATCATAAAAATCAGTCCCAGATTCAATATAGATACAGCTACTTTGTGAAATACTTTGAAGTCGGCAGCTGATCGAGTTTTAAGCTTGTCGGGTCAGTCACGTATGTGGTTTTTTTCACGGAATTACAGAGACACAAATATATTCAGTGACATGACCAAGAGGTACTCTACAGCAGCAAGCAGAATAATGGTTATGAACCAAATATCTGGATTCCATTTAGAAGAATGATCTTGTTACAGTGTTTTAAGGTTTATTTAAGAAACAGAATTAGTTGTATATACATGAGTATGACATTGGCTACTTATCAAGTTTCATGCCAGTGGAGCAGAATCTCAGTTTATTCAGGCAGTCCCTCATTGCTCAGACAACTCAGCACGCAATCTACACAAAGTACAGAACAATTGCCTCTAAAAAAAACCCCAAAACCCAACCAACAGAACAAATAAAAACAAAAAACCAAGAAAACACATCCTTTCAAGAACAAGGTAAGTTAATGATCTCAAATCACATCACTGTCAGAACTCAAACATTAAAAACAATCTCAGAATAAACATATTATTTCAAATTCCTCAAATTCACTGGAGTCCTGTTCACATCTTACAAAAGCCCTAAACCTTGGAAGCAAAAAAACTGGATATGAGGTGATTTTTCAAACAGTAATTCAGAAGTACGAGAAGCCTGCCAGTGCAAGAAATGGTATGATGGAAGTGAAGCTACACTGTACAACACAAAAAATCTTCTAGGCCATGCTGCAGTCCATAGAATAAACCCCTTATCAAGAGTTGTACATTGGTGTATTTTGGGAAAGGGGCTGAAAAGGTAAAAGCCTCACCACAATGGCTATATCCTATTTTGCATCCTCTCACAGTGAAGCCACAGAAGAAAGTGTAAAAATGTTAGCAAGAAGTACTGACTACTGGGAAATGGAATATGGGAAGTAGCAGCAACTGGAACAGTTCTCGGCTGTGAACACTAGGATATGAACTAAAGAGGCTGCAGGGAATGACCATTGTGGGGGACAGTATCTGAAATGGAAGCAAAAATGGGGAGAGAAAAAAGTTCATCATGAGCTGAACACAGAAAGCAGCAAGATCCTGCAAAAGCTCAGTCCTTCTCAAGTGAGCAACACAGGACAGAAAGACAGAGACTAGGATGGGATTAGATATACAGCCTAGCCAGGTCAGTGAAGGGGGAAAGGGGAGGGGGAAGAACAGAAGAAAGAAGACAAGCAGGCCCCTTCACTGAGTCATACCAGAGCTACTGCTGCTGGAAGGGAGCCAGATCTGAGCTGGAGCATTTGCCTCTGCCTTTTTTCCCCGATTCCAGAAAACCAAGGTGAAGTGAAGCCACCAAACTTAGATGTCTACCTGAAATACATTCAGATTTTACTGACTGCAAGCCCTTACTCTATACTACATTTAGCCTCAGAAAAAGTCATAACCAAAAGCATGCGAGAGTAACTTAAAAACATCCTCTTCTTTGGCTGAGTTTTTGTGCTGCCCTGAAGTAAGATTCTTTCTTGGATCAGTGATTTCATAATGTAAAACACAAACCCCTTCCAAACAAGACAAATACATGAAGTGGCAGTTGAGGACAGCAGAGTTGTATTACTCCTCAAATTGCACATCGCTTTTTCTTAGGTAAATTCCTAATCTACCTTCTCGAAAGGCCCTCCTGTCAACTGAACACGCACTTCTCAGCATAACACCCTTCAACAGCAATTTTAAAATGTGCACCTATTTCTATAAAACTTATCACATATCAGCCTCAAATCACATCCAAATAAAAATTAACTTTTTTGGTTAATGTTTCAACTATTTGACAATGTTCATTATCACACACCAACAGGTATCTCATACATGGTTTATGGGTAATGTCCTCAGCTACTTGCGCTCAGTCTCGTTAAGTGAAGCGCTAATTTAGCAACTTCAGCTTGCTTCCTAATGTCTCTCCTAAAATGACATTGTCTCACCCTGATTTCTTTATGGATGGATTTACAGCTTGGTTCTGTCTCCCTGCAGTTGAACAAGCACCTGACAGAAACACCCTGTTGGGCATTCACATATATATTCCAAAGTCCTCAGTGAAATCCTGAGGACAGACTCCAAGGGCTTGAAATGCCAAGAGCTAGTAAGAAATAAATCAAAGCTTTGATACCGCCATACAACACAAGACATCTCACAGTAAACAAATCTTCATAATACAAGCTAAATGGAAGCAACATAGGATAGTGATCTCCTTCTAAAGTGGAATGAGACTTAGGGTGATTTACAAAGCTTGATTAACAAAGAGGGAATTAAATTTCACATACTTTTTTTAAAGAATAAAAATAATACATGGTATCCAGTCACTAGTGGGCTCCGCAGGGCTCTGTCTTGGGCCCTGCGCTCTTCAACTTCTTCACTAACAACTTGGATGCAAGACTTGAGGGAATACTGAGTTTGTGACAACACTAAATTTGGAGGAACTGTTGAAACCCTCGAGGGCAGAGAGACCTCAAATAATTACAGCAGTATCACCAATCATATGAATTCAACAAGGGAAAGTACCAGGATGGGGCAACCTTGGTTGTATGTAAACACTATAGAACACTGTGGAAAGCAACCTGGGAATCCTGGTCGATGGCAAATTGAATATGAGTCAGCAGTGCCCTGGCAGCCAGGAGGTCCAACCATGTCCTGGGGGGCATCAGGCAAAGCATCTCCAGCCAGTTGAGGGAGGGGATCATACTGTGTGCAGTTTTGGGCATTGCAACATCAGAAAGACATTAAGGCATTAGAGAGCATCCAAAGGAGGGCCACTAGGAGCGGCTGAGATCACTTGGTCTATTCAGCCTGGAGGAAACTGAGGGGAGACCCCACTGCAGTTTATAACACCATCATGAGGGAGGGGCAGGTACTGATTTCTTCACTCTTGTAATCAGTGATAGGACTCAAGGAAACAGCATGAAGCTGTCAGAGGTGGTTTAGGTTGGATATCAGGAAAAGCTTCTTCATCCAGAGGGTGGCTGGGGACTGGAACTGGCTCCTCAGGGAAGTGGTCACAGCACCAAGCCTGTCTGAGTTCAAGAAGCACTTGGACAATGTTCTCAGGCACGTGGTGTCACTCTTGGGGTGTCCTGTGCAGGGCCAGGAGCTGGACACGATGAACCTGACAGGTCCCTTCCAACTCAACATATTCTATGATGAAGACCTATAGAATAACCTCACCCCCAACAAAACTGTTAACATACAAGACTTTTATGACTACAGAAATGTCTTACCTTAAATATACCTGTTTTGAAGCAATAAATTAAGGTACTTACATGGTTGCAAAAATCTCAACAAGACTGAGATTAGCAACAAAAATGACAATTCAAGAACTGCCAATTAAACAAACAATAATGTGTTAACAGAAAAATAAACTTTTGTTATGATTTCACTTTAAACAGGCCTTGCAATATTTCAAAGGTTTTTTCTATTTTTACAAAAATAACTTACAAAAATTGCTAGCTAGTAGACAATACTGCCTGAGAAGATAATAAAACTTTGTTTCATAGTTAAGCGTTACCTAGTGAACTAAAACCTATTGTTTTTAAATATAAGCAGCAATATTATGAACATCTTTGGCGACACAAATACTACTGTATCAAATAATACCTATGCTCTTCCACAATAAAGCATGAATTCGATACTGCTTTCACTGTACTACCATCATGACAGTATTTCTGAAATTACACTTTTGTCCAAGTCACAATGTCAACCGACATGCCAGTCTGTTTTAAAGCACCAAACAGCTAAAATGGAATGAAACAGCTCAACTAGCTTCGATACACTCAAACATAAATTCCAGTAATGCTTCACTTCACCTTCTGCTGTTGTAGTCAGAATTTTACTCTTTTTATTTCACAGAGTAACATAATATAGTAGGTGGATCTTTCAGCTCAAACAGAATTTTGATTCCTTGCCTTTCAAGCTCATATTACACAAAGATGTAGGATATCAAGACATGATCCACCCAGTCTTGCCAAATACAATGAGATTTCCTCCTCAAAAGACATAAAGTAGTTTTCAAATGTTATTGTCAACACAGTCCACTCTAGGAATTGATCCTTCCATTATTCTTAACTGAAAGTCTGTTTTTTTGTCTCACCCAACCACAAACACCTTTAATTTTATAGATTGTACCAGTAAACCTTTACATTGTTGGGTTACAGACCCCATAAAAGCCCTCCCAAGGTAAGAACACTGGCAACCCTTGTTATTCATACACCTCACAGAGCACAGTACCTCCAGAAGATGGGGCAGGAAGCACACGTGGGTACCTTCAGGACCACTGTCCATAGCTGATAGTAGTCACTAGGATACAAAGCTGCCAGATGTTTGACTTTCTGAATATCTGCATAAGCCGCTGCCACATACCAATCAAACCTCCTTCACTCAGCAGGTGGAATTTGGAGTCTATTCTGAACCTGACTCCCAATTAGCTGCACAGCTTGGGCACACAGCTATAAACACACTAAGATTTGTGCAGAGTTAATCATGCCAGAGGTGGAGCAGTCTATACAGGCATAATGGGTTGCTGCCACGAAGGCAGCAAACCAACTGAACACCTTTCCTACAGGCAAGACACACATGTTAAACCCAATGAGAAAGGGTTATTCCTATACAGTCCAACTCAAGTGGAGACAAGCATCACTGCCTGTAAGCCAAACAACAAGAACATCCCATTGCCTTAGACAGTATACTAGAAGTTAGTTTTACTACTTCTTTTTCCTCAAAGAAAATGTCAATGTATGTGTGATTATACTTTTAGTTTCATTTTCTATTTCAACTCTCAAAAAATAACCTGAGAATCATTGTCAGAATACTTCTGACAATGACTGCTTAGGTCAAACACCTCTGAAAAGACAGGACCACATTTGTCTCTTTCTTGAAAAAAAAAGGCAAAAAACAATGCAGAGATACAAACATTACTAAAGGTATGGAAGAGAAGAAAAATTACACAGTTTTAAAAGGAAATAAATAGAAGACAGACAAGTCACAATGCCTTTGCAGATGCTAGTGAATTGTCTTCTTTAATGAAGATGAATTAGAAATACTTCTATTATGCAAACTAATATTAAAGTTTATGATTGGGGAAGCCAGGGATTTCCTACTGTATTCCTAATAGCTGGACAACTAAACTACTTCACTGTTTACTTTATGATGCCACATTCATGATATGGCATAGCCTAAACACTTTCTTAAAAGAAAATAAGCCTTAATGAGTTAACCACACGCATGCAGAGAAATCCTGCTACCTGCCAACAACCTCAGGCTCTGCATTTTTTAATAATGAAATAGCTACTCGTGCCATTACATAAATATTATTACATAATATCTCCTTTGTATGCAGAATTAGAGCTACAATAAAATGGGTCCCACCATTTCAATATTGTATCTATTAATCCCACTCATCCATTTAATAATTTGGAGCTATAGCTGCATCAGAGCACAATTTCAATGTCTCATATTTCTCTGTGGGAATAGACAGATAATTCTGAATTAAAAAAAAAAAATCAAAATAAGCCACTAAAAAATGCAACAAAAAACCTGCTCTACTATAATACATGAGTGAAGGGAAAGATATCCCTGCTGTGCCTTTTTTATTATGTTTTTTGTCTTGCCTAACATTGAATGTATATACCAACATATAATCTTCAAGATACAAGTCAATAAAATATGCAGAAATTCCTGAATTCCCAAGGTCAGCATTACACAACATTAAGCATAAGGGGATCACAAGCAATGATGCTTAATATGGCAAATATCTCAAAGAACAGGTTGGAGTTTTTTGTACCCACTTAATATTTAACGTATGGGTAAACTACAACACACATTAAATTAATTTTTCTAAGTATCACACTCGTTAATTTTTTTTTCCTGAAAACGCATTTGTTTGCACCGGTCACAAACACATTTGAGGCGTGGGACGACCGTAACCCTAAGGCCACGAAGCAGAGGCAGCATAGAAGTGGCATGTGACATTCGGGAGTCCCGGGGGGCAACATGTGGCCGCGCTCAGGACGCTCCTTCCTGCAGTGCAGCACCGGAGCCTCCGGCCGTGCGCGAACCGCGCCGCGACACGAGCCGCGCTTCCCAAGTGCCGCACAAGTCTCACTTGTGGCCGCGCTCAGCGGCTCCCGCGGCAACACCTCCCGGGCAGGGCAGCAGAGCGGCGAGCGGGCACCGGGGGCGAGGGCGGCCCCGGCCGGCCCCGGTGTTTGCACAGCTGCGCCGCTCTCCCGGGGCAGCCCCGCACAAAGCCCCGGCGGACCCACAGCCCCCCCCGCCCCCCTTTCCCCGCCAGCGGGCGGGCGCGGCGCGACACCCGAGGCAGGTCCCGCGCGGTGACACCCGGGGCAGGTCCCCTTCCTGTCCCCGCTCCCCCCGGGCAGGTGAGCCGCGCCGCAGCGGCGGGCGCAGAGGGGGGGCGCGACCCAGCCACAAAGAGCG
>VWZG01007263.1:21951-84976 GCA_013396735.1 Grallaria varia
AGAAAATTATATTAATTGAAATGTGAAAATTAATAAATAATTACATGTTTAATGGTGTATAAATATACCATTTAAAAAAAAATTGAAAAATGTTTTTAATTGAGAAGCAACATATGCATCATGTAAGAAAAGGGTCCGTAAACACTTAATTGTAAAGATGAGTTTCCTGATCTGCTCTTTGCCGAAAGAATTCTACGTGTCAAGAAGCAATTCAGTTTCCCTTCCTTGCTTGGAAAATGACCTATTGTCAAGAGTAAAATATTTATATGATTGCATTAAGGAATTCAGTTTAGTATAAGAACACACGCATTGTTGGGGAATGGTTAGCAGTATAGTAATAAGTGACGTTTAGGGATTGTATGTATGACAATGAGAATATCATAGATGAAATTTGATTAAGATGAACTGATTAAGTCCTAGATAATTAAGGAATAGTGCTAGAGTTGTTTTTATGAGTGGCATTGCAGAATCAGCGTAATTTAAATACCTGCTGTCTAGTGCTTTGCACTAACAAGTTTAAAAGTTGGTTATGGACTTAGAAGACAGTGTGTAATGGCATATAACATTTGAACATTAATACTGTTTGTGAGAATGGTATGTTCTGTGGAGTTACTGTCAAGTAGTGGAGTCTACAAGGAAAAGGAGCTGAGCTTTGATTTAGTGGCTTTTCATCAAAAAAAAAAGTTAAAGCAATTGGTTTATTTTAACAAGAGAGCTGTCAGTTCCTACCAAACTCTGAAATTTGTATTCCATACAGTGCAGCTGAGGTAAACGGTTTTAAGAATTATTTTTAAACAAGTAAGTGAAACATAATTTTTCATATTCTAGTTCTGATAAATAGCAGAAGCATTTAGTAGAAACTCCATTGAGAAATGTGTCTGGTGTGAAGAGAGTTAGTCCAAATGGTTCAAATAATAAGTAATTAGAAAGATGTCATAATGGAAAATTGTCAAGTACAGTAACTGCCAAAACCCCTATTAGTCTTCTATAACTTGTGTAGCGAAATATGGATGAGTAGGTGGTTATTATTTGAATTTTTGTTGTTTGGGAAATGTGTTTCTGTGAATGAATCACAGAAATAGGGACTGGATGGTAAGTAGTGAAAGCCATTTAATTTTAGAGGCTATTTTTTTTTTCTGCCATGTAGTCTGACTTACGGGAGGTATTCCTCATTCATGCATCAGATGAAGTGAAAGAAGCCTCAGTGCAATATGTAGATCACAAACAGCCATCTGTTATCCAAAAGGAAAGAGGGGTGTTGCTATAAGAGTAAACTTAAGATGTTTTAAGGTTAGCTTAGAGATGACAGTTACATTAAATATTTTGTCCATCTCTGTTGGTATTGGTCCCTGTCATATATAAAAGCATACATTATACTACAGTTTCAGATGCCTGCTATATTTTTCTCTATTAGGACAATTACCTCTAATTTAGAACTCACTATATGCTTTCTCTTTTGTCTAATTTATGTTCCTAATTAGGTATGTATATATAACCTATTATCACCTCAAATAATTCTTTTTCCTTCCTGGGGTTTGTCCTTTTGAAATAATTTTCCAGATCACACTGACCAAAAAAAAAGCATTTTTACCTTCTTACTTGCTTATCTTAAGCAAGTAAGGTAACACTTGTTTAGGTCTGTAATGTTTCTTTTTGATTCTTTCCATCTTCCAAAGAATTTCTGTTATTTTTATGTGAATTCCATCTAATTTCTATAGATCTCTCTTGTAATATGCCTAGAACTTTTTGGTGAATTCCAGACGTGATTGTAAAGAGTGTGGATGAAGATTTATGTTTTATGTCCAGGCATCCATATGACCTCCATTTGTAGGGCAGAATTAATTACTTTGAGTATTAATGTTTGGTCCACCAAGGGACTTGAAAGGAAAAGGAACTGTTACCTTCCTGTTCCAGGATACAGTGCTTGCAAGTAAAATCTAAATTAGTCTCTTGTTGATACGCTATTACAAATCTATTTGTAGTTTCTGTTTGCCTGTTATACTTAGGTCCTTTATAAGTATGATGTCTTTGGGGTATTTCTATCCTACTGAATATATTCCAGAATCTGTTCCAGAATATTTCTCTCAGTCTTTTCCATTACAGTAGCTTGCTTTCTCTTGTAGTCCGTTTGACTTTACTGTTTTCTGACTGCATTTTAGCCTCCCTAATTTACTTTGAGGTATCTCAGTGTCCTCAAAATTGTCCACCTTGTAGCTTCTCAGGAATTAATGAAGCTGTCAAATAAAACAAAGCCTCACAACAGTTCCTAACATGCTCCACATGAATAGATAGACTGCTGCTTGTCCTTTATCCTAGGATTCTTTTATTTGTGGTCAGTTTTCAGTTTTATCCTCAGCCCTATATTATTCATTGTTTTTCTTAAGCTTCAGAATTTTTACACAGGCCTTGTGTCTTTGGACCTCCTGTTCTCCACTGTAATCTATCCAGCCTGTTTGTAGTGATTTTTGTGGTTTCATGAGAGAAAAATATGCTTTCCAAAAATTGAGTTACGTGATATCTAAAGGTTTCCTTTGGTCTGTGTATTTTGTTCTGGCTCTTGGGGAAAGTGGTGGTGTTTGTTTAATTGTAAGCTAAATATTGCCTAGTATTCTGTTGTCCTTTAAAGCTAACAAGCCTTTCAGGCTTGCTTGGACTGAAATTAAATTTAATGTAATTTCAGAGGTAATGCTTTTATCTAAATGTTTAAAAAACTGATTTTATGGNATATTAAAATATATCAATTCTAGTAGTGTCTTTTAAAGGATGACACTGAAAATGCAGACCCCACCAGCACACAGATCTACCTGGACAATTTTGGAGTCTTGCAAATAAAATTAGTTTTCATACCAATATATTGATTATTTGATGTCTCAAAGCATGAAATAGGTACTACTGGAGATGCCAACATAGGAAGAAAACAAATTTATAGAGTAGATCTGCTAATCTAATGTGATATGTTTACTGAAGTTAGGGAAGATTGATTTTGGTTAGGGAAATCGTGTGCTGCTTACGGATGCCTAGTCAAGTACAGAAATTAGATATGTTCTCTCTGGAAGCTGTGCAGTTAAGCGACTGAGACTGGATTCTGTTATAATAATGGTGCATGTTTCCTGCTATGTCTTGAGTAATCAATCTTGCAGCTGCTTTACTTAGAAAATCAGTGACACTTGTTTTCATCCAAAAGCAGGAACTTGGTGACTTGGCTAATAAAATGAAACAACTCTGTCCCCAAAGTCTGTGAAGTATTAAGTACTATGCCATATTCCAACCTCCTTGCCCATTTCGCCTCCACCTTCTTTTTCCTGTGCTATTTTTTAAGCTATTTTGTGAAGACAGTATTTTGTGCTGTTTTTCTGAGGACAGGGCTGAGGCTTTTGACCTATTTAATTTTTAAACTCTAATAGGTTAGTGATGTGCTCACATTAGGATGATGCTTTTCTGAAAAAAAATTGTCAAGTGAAAGTACTAATGCAAAGGGGAAAGTAGGAAATTATTATGCTGTAAAAATAACTTTGATCAGAGTTCCACATTGTTCAGAGAGGGAAGAGAACCAAGAAGTGATCACATTCTCACACTCAGCTTTAGACACATTCTTTACCTTTAAAAGGAAACAGAAGATAATCAGTGAGTAAATCAAATGTAGTTGTGGACTTGTCTGCAAAACTGAAGCATTCTGAAATAAGGCATTAGGACTGGGCATTTGAAACCAGAATTGTCAGTGCCAAGGTCTCTTGTGCTTTGAGAAAATGGGTATGTCTTTCATTAAACAATACCTTTTCTTCATCCCCTGATTTTTTTTGTGATCATTGTGTAAAGATACCAGTTATGATGGCTATTCTGAGTAAATCTTTAGGTACACATTAAAAATCAGACTATTTTTGTGTTGTAATGAATAAGCTTTTAAAAGCAGTGTAAGTTTTTTTTAATATCTATTTGTTTGAAGAGGAAATTGGATTTCTTATGAAGAATCTCCACCTTTTCTTAGTTGCTGTTGGAGAAAAAAATGGTTTAAGACCACGTTTTAGCTGCAGTGCTTTTTGTGATGAAGCTTTCAGTGCCAGTAATCTGAGTTTCTCTCTCTTGTTCCGGCTCAAGATTACTAGTCAGTTCCCTAATTTCTTGTTTTTCTGACTGGCACAGAATTGCTTTTTGCCTGGAGTACTTCAGAAATTACTTTTTTTAAACAAAAGAAATCAACAGCATCTATTTTTTTCAAGCTTATTCTGAGTAGCTTTTATCTTTTATCATGCTTGGAAAGTATTAGCATTTTTAAAATTAAATAGTTCTATTTAGAAGTAAATTTCACTAAGATAAAGAGAAAATGCAGCAGTAGTTGCCAAAGGGATAAAGTGCATTACCTGGAAACATATGCTTATTTCTTATGTTCTGGCAGAAACGGAGACGAATGAGCATGTTAGAGGCACAACTTTTCAGTAAATATTGTATTGTTGTTACCATAATTTATTTCTATGTCCCTAAGAAACCCAAGACTTTTTAAGCTTATTTTAATCATTTATAAAATGGTAGCACTGCTACTTCAAAGGTTTAAAAATTCCAAATTATTTGATATGAAGTATAGCACAACAGTAGAATTCATAATTTGCTCCTTGGTTCCTTTGTATGTTCCTTACTATATGTTGTATCTATACTGTGAAATAAAAGAAGTACTGAAGAGGCTGCTGCATCCCCTGCCTCCAAATGCTGTCCCTGAGCACCATGGGAGTGCTGCTTCAGATAGCACTTCTTGTTATGGTCCCAAACTGCCCCACAGCACACTGGCAGCTTAATGGCCAGGGACATGAGCAGCCTGGTGTTCAGGTGTGTTCCTTGGTATCATTTTATTAAACAGTACAGGCAGAGCAGCCGTGTCTCAGGTGAGGTTTTTAAAATTGCCAATTTGCCAAATTCACAACAAGACCTTAGTTCAGTTCCACCAATTTCTTTCTTTTCTAAGTGCTTCAAATCGAACCATGGAATGGTTTGGGTTGGAAGGGACCTGAAACATCATCTAGTTCCAACCCCCCTTCTGTGCACAGGAACACCTTTCCCTAGACCAGCTCGCTCACAGCAACGTCCAGCCTGGCCTTGAAACACATTAACTACTTTTCATAACTTTCAAATAAATGAGTAATAGGGGCCCCTGCTTAACCGTCCTTAGTCCCTGCACTCTGAACTATGTATACAAGCTGTATAAAGCCTAGGAGGTTAAAGATTCCTTACTCTTTTTACCCTCCAAGTCTTCCAATCCTCAGCACTGATTGGCAAAATTCTGAACTGGAGGTAAGAGATACTTCACGTGCAACCACCTGCTGACAGGGGCACTCTCCTAGGAGTGTGCCAGGACTGTGTGACGGGAGGGGCTGGTTTGGTGCCCTTCAAGCAGTGGAAAGCCTAGAATCCAAAGGACTGTTGCCTTTTCAGCTGCTGTTGAATAACATAGTGTCCTAACTACTCTGCAGCTACATAAAAGTATGCAACAAAAGTATGTGTCCCAGAGGACGGGGAGATGTCCTTAACCCTTGCCAAGACTGAGTTCTAGAAAAGCTCTTAGGCAGCAGATGCAAATTTGTGCCTGATGACTGACCTAAGTCTTGCCAAGGAGAGAGACAGACTGAACAGCAATAAATGTCCTTCTGTAACCTGCTGTTACATACATCTCTGGTTCATGCTGCTGAGAAGGGAGGAGCTGTAGTGCTTTTCTGTCACCAGGTCCTGCCGTTGGGGGGACTAAGCTCTACAGTTCATACATTCACCCATCTCTGTCAGTCGGGTGGTGTGCTGCCTAGTGAGAATAGCTGTGTTCTGCACACTGTTCGTGTGGGCCATAAATGGCTACACAAAGGACAAAATTCTAAAGAATTAGGTCAGTAGGTTTTATATCTAACTAGGCCTCTAATCCTACAAACCACTTACAGTTTTGCATTATTCTATGTTCATTGTGTCTTAAACGAAACTACTCATTTGAGTGAATTTACAGGTGTAATTGCATGCAGGATCGGATCTGGGCAATCACGTTTTACCTCATTATTTATACTGTAGCACTGTTGCAAATCAGATATATCTGACGTTACCCCTTGCCCAGTCAGGGTGAAGGGGTGAAGGCATATCTGAAACTGAGTATGTTTCTATGTAATGGCTTGCACTCCATTACCGTGCCTGTCCAAACCAAGCACTTATAGAAAAGCACGTCATAGAAAGCATTTTAACTGTTAAGAGAGTCATAAGGCATAGATTTTCAATGCAGAAGGTCATGAGACTGCAGTTTCACTGGGTAATGTGCTACATCTGCATAGTCAGATATTCAGACAGTTAATGGTAGTGCAGAATGCTTTAATGATTTTCATTTGCATCAAGCTGTTCTCACCTCTTAGGAACATAATGGATAAATAAAAGAGGCCTTTTGTTTGCTCTTCATGGAAGTTACCAGTGATTAAGTGGTGCTGAGGGAAAAGACTCATGCTCTCATTTGAAAAAAAAACCCCAACACCAACAACAAAACTGCCCATCAAAGCTGACTTCAAAGTGACCTACTTCATTTTGATTTAAAATGGCACTTTTATTTTAATGTTATGCATATTCCCTAATTCAAAACACAGAACTGGTCACTCTTAACTGAAAATACAGAAAGACTTATTACATCAGACACAAAATACTCATAATTTGTTAGGGTGCTCTTTATAGTGTTGAATTACGAACAAAGCTATATACACTTAGATCAGGTTTTCTTCCAGCAATCAGTTGTTTTATTAAAAATTGTGTCCTGAATAGTTGTGGGTAATTTGATGCTTTTTGCACTATGCTCTGGTATTTCACAAGAAAATCCATAACAGAGGCTTGCTAAAGAAAATCTTGTCATGGTTCCATACTAGACTCTCCCCATGACAGACTTCTCCAAGCCTTCCTGGAATATGGTATATTCTCATAAAGATATACAGACTTCCACACTATGTCTTGGACCCTTGCAGTTCAGTATCAGCTTCTTGAGCTCCTCTTTCATGCATCAGTTCAAAAGCCCCTTCTTGAGAAGGGCTCAAAAGAAGCTATCTTCATCTCTGGCTATGTTACATTTTTAGGCATTTTCTGAAGAATTTCATGTGCAGTTCAGTCTCTTTCAGTGTGATCTTAAAAAAAAATCTGAGTGGCTTTTTGAGACTAAAGCACTGTTCTTAAATACTTTTCTGTCAGATTGGTTATGCTTAAATTTTTGTTCCTAATTTGTAGGCACACACGTCACAATTTCATTGCCCTGATTTACACGCTGGTGCCTTGGTACCAGTACTTTTGTATTATGTTTTTCTTTATGTCTTAGAGTTTCAACTTTATGTGTCACACTGAGGAGCAGAGCCAAGACAGTCCACATCTCAAATACCCAAATTTCAGTAGTCTCAACTTAGGGTACAAGAGTGCAATGTTCCTGAGAACTGCTAGGATGAACGAGCTTTCAAATACTTGGGTCTTTTATTTTCAGTTAATGACTTCCAGTTCTTTCAGTTTCTAACCTCCTGCCTTCGAGATAGTGATCTTGAGTACTTATGTGGCATTCGACTTCTCTATCTCAAGCCGCTGATTTAAATCAAGATACAGAACTTGACTTCATGTATTTGGAATATTCCCCATTTGCACAGAATCAGTAGGATATTTGGGGACCGCAGACTATGCAAATGCAGACCTGCTGAATACATAATTTTTATGGCCCTTCTGTTTTGCATTGGCTTTGTAATTTGTCCAGTGTTTGACTGGGGGCTAATTAAATTACTGAATTTACAATGAGAATATATTAGTCCATCTTTCCCTTCACTGATTTTAATTCTTTACTCCTCCAGTTAATTTTCTTGTAAATCTGCCTTTGTGTTCCCAGTGTGGCATCAAAGGACTAGTCAACAGCCTGAATACAGAGCCAGTTGAGGGAGATTTCCATCTGCAGTCAATCTTCCCACTACAGGTGGAGTGCTGGATATCCTTACATGTACAGTAAAGATAGGTGGATTCAGTGACCATCGCCTGACCAGCATAACAATTCTTAGCAATTTATGGCAGATTGGGAGAGCAAGGATTTAGGCTTACATTTAAGAAGAGGTCTTGAGTTAAGATTTAAAGACCGGTTTGGAGATATGTGTAATTTCAGTGTATGGTAAGATGCAAAGTGTCTTCACATATGGAAATAAGATCCATTACTGACATTACATTTCAGTAAATGTAGATAAAAATCTATTTTACATGTATTATCAGTGTAGATTTTTTATATTTCGTGTTGTTACAGCCTCATGGTCTTGATCATACTAATCTTAGTTTTTAGTCATGCACTTATGTGCAACACATGGAAATATAACTTACTAGGTATATATGACTGAGGATATATTCCAGAAACAAATCCTAGAAGTGAAGATGAAGCATTGTAACTGATTGTGACAGAAATTCCTTGCCGTAGTGGGAAAACTTTGTTCAAAACCAAGAATGTTCTTATGGTTTTAATTGAGTGGTAGAAAATTACTTCTGTGTGGTCATCCCTGCTAAGAGAGTCTTTAAGACCAACATTTTCCATTTTTGCTTGTTTATTTCTTTCTTTGGCTAGTAGTTGCCTCCATGAATTGGACTTATAAACTATGAATCCAAGGAGGATAAAATGTTTTCTGGAGAATTTGATCCAGATGTATATTACTGTTTCAATAAATATCTTTTTAGTATTTAGGGTGAAGGAGGTTTTCTTGGGGATTTGGGGATTTGTTCGATTGTGGTTGTTTGGTGGGGTTTCCTTTTTTTGGTGTGTTTTGTTTTGTTTATTTAAATATTCTAGTTAATCTCTAAGCAGCCAAATTCTTGCTGTGTAAAACTTCAGGAAAGCCTATAGTATTTCAGCAGGGATTCATGTGGCCCTTGGGTTTTTGGACTGTATCATATTGCAAGCTCCTAAAATAAGACTGACTGTAAAGCTGCCGGCATCCCATCTTTTCTTCTGGAAAAGTTATAAAATGGAACAGGCAGGCTTTTCACTGAGCTGCTGAGAATGCAGTTCTGGCTATGCAATCAGGACTAAATAAGGAGCAAGATCTGCACTAAAAATAGAAATGGAGGCTGATCCAACTGCAGCGTGAGTTATAATCCTCACACAGCAAAGGGCTGGTAGGTTCAGCTGAGGACACTCAGTTACAGAGAATCAAACAAACTTTACCCTGCTCCTAATAAACCATCACATTCTAGATGCTCTAACCAGATTTTTACCAGTCAGCAGAATTATTAATCATGCCTGAAAATTATTTAACATGTTTTTTCAGATGTAGATTTTTTTTATTATTATTTTATTAGAGAGAGGATTATATTTGCCACACAATAAGAGGGAAGTGTGGGTTGGGTTTACGTAACTGTGTTTGAAGAACATGGAAGAAAATGACACAGGGAGATTTACTGCACTTTCCTCTCAGCTGGATAAATATGTTCTTATCACTGCTTTGTGCGTTAAGCTGATATGTCCACTGACATGACATGACTCCAGTTGGGCATGATGAGCTGATCTGGGTATCTGGCCCGGCCTGGGCTCTTGTCGCAGACTGTGCAGTTCACAGTGTGTGCCTCGAGGAAAGTTACCCTACCTGTTTCAAGAACCAAGTACAGAACTGTGTAGGTCATTCCTGCACCCTCCCATGCCCTTTGTTGATAAAATAGTTCAGAATATGTTTATCGTTCATTTGTGTATTTCCTTTCAACTAACACATATCTCTTAAGCTTAAGCCAAAACTTGCTCAGGGAGTTCAAGTATATCCTTTGATACAGAATAGATTGTTATTGCTTATTTATTGTTAGAAACATTTGCTTAAATATTTGGATTACGTGAGCGCAGCCAGCTACAGCTATGTTCTGCTTGCTTTCCTTGCCTATTCCTCTGCCTCTCCAGGCAGTGATACAGCAAGCATGAACAAATTTTCTATTAGTCCAGTCTTAAAAGGCAGGGATTCTGTAACAGACTTTGACAATTCATCATATTATTTCAATTTTTCTAAATATTGCATATGAAAAAATTTAAAAGTAGTAATGCTAAATCTCTCATCTACTGACTAAATGTTTAAAAATATTTTAAGTAATTTTTGGTTTTCAATGAGCTGCAGAATTTGTTACTGATAATGTACACTCTGCATGTATCTCTTGCCTGTTAATCACAGGAGTTGCTCAGTCAAACTGGAAGACAGTCAGTGGAGGAGAAACATCTGGGTTGTTGGACACATGGGAAAGCTTACATAGCAGTGGGAGTATGTGGAGGAAGACCAAAAGACAGAGATCATCAAACTTGCACAGGCCAAGAACAAGGCAAATAAAATACACAGTGTCAGTGAGTCACAAATGAATTTTTTGGTTGCATTTTCCTTCTTCAGTTCCCTGCCCACCATAATATAAACTACAATATTCCCTGTTTCCAGACTCCTATCCCAGCTCCACTATCTCATCTCTTCCACGTCCCACACTGAGTGCACAGCTTAGCAGGAGCTGTGAGCAGCTGCCTTGCAGAAAGGCAAGCTGATCAACACCATCTTGTTGCTGGGAAGGCAGCAGCCTCATTCTCCAGCTGAGTTCAGAGGCCTTTTTCTTTCTTTGTTGTTATGTTCTCATCATTTGTGCTTGTATTTGAAGATCTGTATTTTCTAGTGGAAAAAAAATGGAGTGCGTGCAATCCAGGAGGCATAGAGAAGGGAAGTTGGTTGATAATTGCTGTGAATGCTTTGCAGTGAAATATGAATGTGTTTGGTCACATTCAAAACTTACACTGATTAATTGTCTCATATTTCGACATTTTAAATCTCTGTAAGACTGTGTAGGGTTTTGTATTAGTTTAATAATAGGCTCCACATGCATAGTTTTCATGTACCATTAGCTATTTGAAAGAAATTATCTAGTGTAATAAAAGCAACATAAGCCTGCAGGGCAGATGTAGTAATTTTAGTGAATTTATTAAAAATAGTGAAATTCTTCTGTCATCTTAGTGATTACACATTAAAAAAATCACACCCAATCCAACAAAGGGTTGTTAAAATCATACATGGAAAGGTGGAAATCCTTTTAGTAGCGTATTTTAGGTAACTGAAGGCTGCACACAGAGGAAATGGCATTACTTGAGCCCACAGTTTCAGCTCAGATAGAGTCTTATATGAATGTCATATCAGTTTACAATGTCTGGTTCTAGATTAAAAAGCAGTAGTGGTGAACTATGGAGTATAACTGAAATGTTAAGAGATAACTCCAAAACTAAATATGAACAGGTGTAAAATTCTACCTTACCTGCCTCTTCATTATTAATTCTGAATGTAATAAAAACATGGGTCCTTACACGTGCAGAATGAATGAATTCAAATTAAGAATTTTTTTCTTAAAGAGGATATTTGTTTTTTGTCAGAGCCCTTTCAAGGTACAAGAGGAGGTCACAGCTGGTCTTTTCATTCACATGTAGTCTAGTAAAACAAACAACATATGTACGGGGCACAAGAGTTTAGCACTGAGAATGTAGTGATTTGTATATGATTTTGAAAACTGTAAATAACAAATTACGCTTAACCTTTATCCTTTTGCCCATCAACCTAATTTGTTACTACAGATTTGGAATTGAGATTTCTGTATGTTAGTTACATTGTTTAGAAAAATAATTCTCTCACAAAATGCAAGATAGCAAGGTCCACATTTACATTTTCAACCTTAATTCCAATTGTCATAAGTCTTATAGATTTACATAATTACCGCATTTGCGTAATCATTTAAGACCTTGATCTGTGCTCCAGTGAAAGCAGACCTGAAACCTTTTTGAAAATCACACTTAACCACATTTTGTACTGCAGGGATACAGGATTGATCTCAGATACGGGCATATTGCCCTTTCCTTAGAGCATGCTGGCATCCTGGTACCTGAGTGGGTTTGGTAAGTTAATACAGTAGCATCCTAATGATCATGAGCAGTCTGATGGTAGTCCTTGCTGCCATAATGTATCAGGAGTGGATAAGGCTTGGGGAGGAGGATTATACTATGCTTCTGGTCCAAAGGACTTTTGATTCCATTACAGTGTAGACACAGCTGTGGTGGTCTCATTTACCCTCAGAGACGGCGCTTTTGAATAGTGAAGATTAAAAACCAAAATGCATCACTCGGTTTCTTACAAGTCAAGTGGAAAGAATAGCTGAATATTTCACAAATAGAAATCAACTCATCCCTCTATTTTGTTTTTATTTTTTCTTGTTGGAGGCAGTGAACTACAAAAACCCATCAATTTGCACGTGATCACAAGGAAATTTGCTTTTGAGTCAGGCAGTGAATTTCCCTTTGACTTCTGCAAACGACAGTACCCTTACCTCTCATTTTACTCTAAAAATTCTGTCAGTTCAGGGGAATTGTGCTTGCTAGACTAAAACACTAGAAAGCAGGCAAGTATTTCAGTGCAGAATAGGTGGTTCCCATTCTGTTAATGTGAGTATAAATGAATTTCCTGTAGAAATTGGGTAACTTGCCGGATATAGGATAGTTCTTGTCACCTCACAAGTCATAGCAAAAAGTTATCATCTGATAGTTTGTGAATGACCTCTTTAGAGTTGTCATACCCTTAAACCAATTTCCAGTGGACAAATACCTAAAGCAGAAAAGTCGTAATGATTGTTATCAGTCTTCTTATATGGCTTCATATCAACAGTGTGAGAATATGGCATTACTCTCTGTGCCAGGAAGAAATTAAATTATGGCACTTGCATAGAATCATTTTTTGTGTGTTGTGCTTAGTCTGCAGAATATCTGGTTCAAAGATTTCAGCAGATACTCCTCTTCAAAACACAGACAGGAAATCAAAAACAGTTGAAGGCTTCTTCTCAAAATAGAGTTGTCCTGAATGGACATCTTCACAGCACAAGTCAACAAGACAATTATTTCCTTGTTCCAGGGATAGCTATTTCCCTTTATTCTGTCCTGTCAGTCCTTCTAAGTCCCAGAGTACTTGGCAAAATCAAGTAAGACTCAGCAAGATTAACCTTCTTAATCACTACTTGCCAAGAGTCCTGGTTTCCAGATATCCTGAACAGATTAACTGCAGAACTAATGGGCTTCGAGCATCTGGAACCACCAAACAAAGGAATAGTTTGGTATCTGTACTTAAAGCTGTTCCCTCTCTTAAATTGCATACTGAAAGGCTGTTAAGCATAGGAAGTGCTACTTTTCACTCAGTCTTGCAGAAGGGTAAGAAGACATCATAGAGGCAAATCGAATTGGCAAAGAAAATGAGATTTTCCTCCTATAAGTATCTTCAGTACGTTTGAGGAATTGCTGCATGATGCTTTAAACTATCTTCTGGCTTTGGAGCAGTGATCAGTCCTGAAGGCTGAAAGAAGTTGAACCTGCAGCAGTCTGTATTCAGTGACTTCACTCACCTCACTGGATTATTCAAGGTTCTTGAAGTGTCCAGCCAAGGTAAATATGCTAGTTTTCCCACCTCAGATTGGAACATGCCTCTGGACCCATCAGCTCCCAGAAGTCCCTATCCTTGGCAAAAATCTTATGTCCTTGATGACTTTTCTCAGGTACGATAACCTCCTGAAGGCCATCGCTCTAGGGACAAGAGAGATGGAAAAGTACAGCTGATCCCTCTCCTCTGAATGAATACAGAGCACTTAATGGAATCCTTCAATTTCTGCTGCTGATGGTTATGGAGCTTCATCTGAACTAGAAAATTCATCTTTCTGTATTCTTTTGTCAAACCACATGTTATTGGAGACAATTATCTCTCCACACTTGGGATGTAAAAGGTGCCGTGTTAACTACAAAAAGTGAAGCATTTGAGGATATTCACTTGACTTTTCTAACCTAATTATATTGCAGACTGCAAGTCTGTCTTAAGATTGTTATGGCAATTCCAGGTAAACAGTTAGATCATACTCTGTCAGAGCAGCATCTGTGCTGACAATTTCAGTAAGAAAATTATTTATCTTAGACATCTACAGAGCATCATCCTGAAGCTCTGTCTTCCCAATTCAACAGATGTTACATATATTAATAACTCTTGATGGGTTACAACATAAAGTGTTGTTCCAACTGCAACCTCTCAAGAATCTGAGTCTGCCAACGAAGAAACTAATGATTGTTACAGCATACACTGCAGTGGAAATACAGTTATGTACTGCATGTGGATAACTGCTAGAAGGAAAACAAAAAATGATTTGCCTATCAGTAGTGATCAGTGCTCAGTGTGCACATATCCCACACAGCCCCCATTCTCTTTTCATTGTACTCCTGCACACTTGGGATTCTCATACACTTAAGGTGCACTGAGTGTGCTATTGCGCCCAGATTAAAATTTCAAGATGCCTCAAGGCTTGCGTGTGCTGTATAGCTATATCAGGCCTTGCAGTCCCATAAACAAACGTGCTACTCCAGCAGATAGGCATATATACCTCTCACTGAACTCCTAGTACCTTATCATAAGTAACTTTTCATTCAGTCAGAGGAATGAAAAGCTTTCCTACAGGTTCTTTGTGCAGTGGAAGTAGCAATACTGTATAGCATAATCATGTTCAGTCATACAAAGGGTGAAGTAATTTTATAATGCACACACATTGTGTATGAGTACCTGAACAAACCGCATTGGAAACAGGGTGAGTTACTACTTTTAAGATACTGTCCTTAAAGTCCAAATTTTGAAACTTATAAATGGAATGTGACATCAATAAATAGCTTGTTTTATAGCTATATGTGGTAGTTTAAATTTTAGGCTTTGGTGAGGTTTGTTGTTCTTTAGGCCTTCCTTAACAACTGGGGTCAAAAGCTAAGGAAGTATTCCATCCTATTCCCTCACGTAATCAGGTGTATAAAAGATAGGTGACGGAGGGGAGGCTCTCTCTCTTGGGCTTCAGCTTTCCTCCCAGTCACCATCTCTGGACAGCAGCTCTCAGGGTTTGGGCCTCGCTGATCTCTGTGGGCTGAGGCCTGAGCCGAGGGCTCTGTCCGAGTCGTGTCAGAGGGAAGAGATTTGCTGTTCTTAAAGGAAGTGGTGAGAGTTCATTGTATTAGTTATTTTGTTAAGCTATTCCCTGAGTTTCGATTGTGTNTATCTGCACAGTGAGTGTGCAGTTCTACAGTCATGTATAATATTTAAGAACACAAGCAAAATTACCAACAAACATCACCGGGCAAACAGTTAAAAGACAATGGTAAGCCATCATCTCTGAAAGCAAAAATACAGACTAATCCACAATGAAACAAAAATTGGCAAGAGCACATGAACATTTGCTCTCGAAGAATTCCGTACATTTCCGAATCACAGCCAAGCAAAACACAGGTAGACATCTGTCTGCAATCTGCATAGTTGCAGGATGTGTCTTCTGCCAATTCATCCCTTAAACAATGAACGTTTCTGTGCAATCATATTATTGTCATACCTCATATACAGCGGCTTAAACTTTTCAATATCTCATAAATAACAACAATAAACTAAACTGAGGATTAGATAGTGTGAAGCCTGATAGGAAAATAAGGATTCAGGAGACCATGCAAAAAAAAATGTAGAAAAGAATGGGAAAATGAGAGAAGAGCAAAAGTGGAGCAAAATAATAAACTCTGAGGAAAGAGTCAATGCCAGTAAATGTAATATCCTACTCTCAAGAAAAAAAAAAGAATGAAGCACAGATGGAAACAGGAGGGTATATTCATCCAAACCCATTACAGGAAAGCAAGTTAATTGTTCCTCTTTTTTTCTTTACCATGTTTTAATACTATTGTACAAAGTCATGCATTGTAACTGTTGAGGGAAAGGTATACCTAGAAATTAAAAGCAAGTGCATGCCATAGGAAGAGTCATGAACCACAGAGATAGGAAATAATGATGATCATCTTTTCTAGAGAACTCATGGGTCTTCTGAAAGCTAGCAATCAAAATCAGACTTGATCTCCCAATTCAATTAAATAAGGCACAACTGTTACCAGCAGGTTTGTTTTCTGTGAGTCAAACTCTGTTCTTACCTTTACCCTTTTGTCTGAGTGGAAAATCAGTGAGTACATATGAACACAGAATTATTTTGTTTTTCATAGTGATCGAACCCAAATGTTATTTTACCTTTGCCAGCTTTGTGTAGGGTGATGTGCCATCTTGCATATTCATTTTCCTGGAGTGATTCCCAGAAGTATGGTATGCTTTTTCTTGCTCATGTCTCACTAGCTTTATTTATGAGTTGTGTACACCAGGTTTTCAGTCCCTGGGGACAGGCCTACACAGGAAATCTGTGGACAGTATTTAATACATACAAGTATGAGACCAGTAAAAAAAGCAGCCGCTGAATGGTACTCCAAATTGATTCACAATTTCAAACTAGATTGTGGCTAGGTTAGTATCTGTGGTTTAAACCACAAATACCTTCAGCTCTTTTGTCATATAGGTGGAAGGCTCCTTTGTCAAGTGGAAACAACTGAAATTGCAAGTTTTTGCTTGGTTTACAGATTTAAAAATCCGCTGTTTTCTGATGACAGAGTCTAATAGCAGTATTGTTATTGTTATTGATTCTTACTGATTGCATAGAAAACATGTTCTAATGATACCTTTTTTTCCTCCATATTAGATGCATCAATTCCCTTTGGCTATAAAGTAAATCAAGATAAGGCCCTCTTTTCTCACTTGCCATCACAACTGATGAGAGCTGATAGATATATTATCCCTTTGATTACACCTGTGCAATCCCATTGATTGGAAAATAACATGACATGGAGAAACTTAATGGCTAGTAATGGGACATAGGAAAGTTGACATACAAAGTTTGATGTGCATTTTAAACTGCAGTTGTGTTTGCTGGTTGGCTGTTTGAAAAAAATCACAGTTTCTACCATCTCCTGGAACTTCTGTGAGATGCCATTGTTCCTCAAAACAGAACTGGTGGATAAGCATTCTGATGGGTCAAGCTAGGGAGCAAAGCATCCCCCCACCTCTCTGATGTTCTAATTCATCCGACAAGTGAGTTTGATATTCATTAATGTGTTCTTCATCTGCCAAATGTTTCCTCCCTAGGTCTCTTTATAACAGCTGCACTAGGTGTGATGACGCTGTCAACTCATGTAGCCTGTTAACATGTTAGTATTGTACTTCAAGGATGTTCCTAGGCTTGCCTCTAGGCCAGCTCTAGTGTTCGTGCAAGCTGCAAGCACAGGATCTCACCTGCAGGGTTGTCTGCATGTCTGTCTAGGGGTTTAACAGCTGGTAGTCAGCAAGGTGGTTTAACATGCTGCCCAGTACAGTGGACAGGTAATGTGGGACTGCTCCTGTGCATGAGAAGCAGATGGGGTGGGGTAGCACAGTTCCATGCCAGGCACACCCAAGAGCATTCTCCAAAGTGCTGTGACAAAGGACCCTTTTTAGTGATGGCGCACAAGCAATTGCCCTTCTGTGCCAGGCTTGGCACTCTTGCCTTGTGCATACTGGCTGCAGAGCAGGAGGGAAATGAAAGGGCTGTAAGTGTGGTGGAGTAATTAGCCCTGCCAGTTTGGTTCTGCTCTGTGTCATTGACAGCTATCAGACCTACTGGTGACATGCAGGACAGAACTGCTGAGGTGACATGCTGTTTACCACCCTTTACGCTCTTGTTTCTACTAACACCTGAACTCCCAAAGCAGTTCCCTTTAAGGCGATTCACCCAGTGATCCTAAAGAGCTGATTACTCAGTGGGATGATAGGGAGTGAGGTAGGCGGAGGACAAGCCTTACTGTGGGCTGGCTTTGCAGCTTCTGCCATCTCTGCTACCACTCTGTAAAATCTGGGATCTGGACTGGCGGAAAACCAGCCAGTAAGTAGCGTAAAGGAAGGGCATAATTCCTGCCCCCACCAATCCTTTACTGAATTAAGTGTTTCGAGTACAACCAATTACCTCACTGAGAGCCCAGCACTTGCATCTCTCTCCACAAGCTCCCTGATAGCAGTACCATGCCCATCTGAAACAGTTGCCTCCTCCACCCTGACACCTCAAAGTGCCAGCAGAGCACCAAATACTTTTTTATCTAGCAGAGCCCTGGCACATATTTTAATCAGGTATTGGATGAGACCAGTGTGCATATCCTGGTGCAGACAGATGTTGCCCATGGTAGTAGGAACACATGGGTATTGCTAGTCAAGGAGAAGAGGCTATTGGGATCTTTCATTTATCTCAGTCACAGGAGCTGAAGAAGACTTTCTTAAAGGCACCCTATCCATCACACATGCTGCAGTTGAGACTGAGTCAGGGATACAGCACTGACCTTGAAGAAGCAGTGCTGTAGTTTATGCTGAGTGACAGGGCAGGGACAAGTACATACATCCCACGCTTCATGCCAGAACCAGGATGCCTTTTGCAGAGACTATGTAGCTTGTTAGGCAGAAGCAACTTGGAAGAGTGGGGTAAAGAGGAGAGGCTGTGCTGCCACGGAGAAACAACAAGCTGCGGTAACTGGGGCTGAGGAGAGAGCAAAGCAGATGCTGATACACTACCCTGATCCTTGCTACTACAGGTACTGGCCTGGGTAAAACTGCAAGGGATGCTCTTGGATATTTCCTGCCGTTTTTAAATAAACCAAATTAGCATGTGTTACTTGTGAGTTTATGCTCAGTGTTTGTTTAGTTTTTGGGGTTCTTTTTAATCATAGAATGGTTGGGGTTGGAAGGAACCTTAAAAATATCTAGTTCCAACCATGGACATATATGTTTGCATTATTTTGTTTAATAAGAAAGAAATCCCTTAAAAGCATGACTAGATTTGCTCACAAGTAGGTACATTTAGCTGTAATCTGATCAGTTGTAGGAGAAAAATTGCGCTAGTTTGAACTAGATTGAGTAGCAAGGATACTTTAATTTGAGGCAGCAGAGAGAAAAATGTATAACACTGTTCTGCTGTCCTGAGTGGGAGAACAAGCCAGTGAATTGCACGATTTTTCCATCTTTGTAATCAGTTCGTTATGCAGAGAGCAATGCCGTGGGATTCAGCATTTTATCTGCTGGGTTTTCCCTGGCAGCAACTGAAGAAGTTCATTATAAGTGTTTATCACATGATCCACTTAATCAAACCACTGAAACTTGGAGAATAAGTAATTCTAACAAGACCCTTCGGAGCTGCCTTATAAGCTACTTACTGATATACTCTTCTTTGGTGAGTGTACAATGAGTTTCCTTGTATCCCAGTCTATGATACAGGAAGTTCATTATCCCCCGTCCAAATTCAGACGTAAAGAAAGGAAGCAGGGCTTACAAAGAAGTGACAGATAATTTGCAAAGGATTTTAGTTAGCCACTCAAATCCCAGATAGAGTCAGACTGTAAGCTCTTAGTAAGAACAGCCTTCTGGTATTCAGCATTAGGCACAAGGCAACTATCCACATAGCTGGTTCTAATGTCGTAAAACACAGACAACACACGAAAAATTATTTTCTTCTTTTGATTAGAGGAAGCATATGAGAAAAAAGAGAAATCAGAACTGAAACCATGCTTTTAGCTGGGTGATAGCACTGTATGATAGTCAGAGCCAATAACTGAGCTGATGAAAAATGCCTTGAAAGTCTGCTCAATCCCGACTTGCACTAAGGTTTTTAGACACTTAGACTTGTCTGACAAGCTCAGAGCTCACAGACATGCTGTTTGCAACCTGTGTTTGTACACTGTATGTCTGGTAGGATAAAGTGCATTTCCCTGTGATGTACCTAAGAAATGTCCTGGCTATATAGAGCAGGTAGGTCAGGGACTGCTCTGCTTCCTTGAAGGCATTCATTTTACTGAGCTCTGTCACAAGCAATGTGACACCAGGTTTTCTGGCACTCAGTGTATTTTTTCAGTCCTATTTCACAGACAGTGTCTTATGAAGGCTTGTCTTCTTGCTACCTACTGAAGACCAGTTTGGATATCACCACGGATGTAGGCTTGGGCTGATCTTAATGTAGAAATGCCCTGGATAATTTTCCCAAGCACCACCCTGTCTCCATTCAATAGTGCTGCTCAGCTACACCTCTTATTTTACCTCCCAAACTCCGCCCAAAATGTGAAGGCAGTACAGGATCACACCAAACCCAATACTGATTTTGTGTAGGGATCCACAGGCTGAGCCTGATGTGGTCTTCAGAGTAACTTTTTTTTTTTTTTACTGAAAACGGCCCTTGTGGCAAAGAGCACTGGGCAGTTCAAGACAATCTACTCTGTAAGACATCAAAACCAGGGAAGTGTGCAAAACTGCGAATATGGGCAACAGAAAAACCCTGTGCTGGTTTGATGGGATGATGCTTTTTTCCTAGTATAGCTCCAGTAAAGCAAGTCACAAAATTCATGTCATTGCCTGGGCACTGCTTTGATGGAACAGTGAAACCTGTCTCTCCAGTGCTGAAGTCCTTGCAGCGCAGAGCTTTAAAATTCAACCTGTTAATTTCTCCTGGGAGTAATTAACTCCAGCCTGCAGTCAGCAGGGGCTCTTGACTACATCAATCAATGGATGTGAGGGTTTGAGATGTGCCGTTTTCCTTCATTCAAACCTCTTTGTTTTCCATGTACTGTGTACCCGATGCAGCTGTCAGTCTCTTTAGTTCTGATACACCAATATATATCAAATTGTCATTAGTATCACTGTGTCCTCAGGAGGAACTGTGCTGCTTTAGTAGGTTGGTTTCTGACTAGTAAGTTAAAAAGCCTGGAGGAAAATACTGTTTTTCTGTCTTTTCTCTCTTCATTTTAAAAATAGTAAATGCTACTTCACCTCTTTTAAAATAAAGCATGATACCAAAAGGGATGAATTTGTGCTAGCTTACTAGTTTTGCTACTTCACTCATCTTTGTTACAGTATAATTCCCTTCCTCTTTTTTCACTTCATTACTGTACTCTTTCTGTCTTCTTAGCTGCCTATTTAAAGAGCCCTCTTCATCTTTCTTTGGGGACAGTCTTACTGCTGGCTTTTTGCTGTTTCAGCTTCTACACAGCTGGTGCTTCAAGAAAAAACTGTCTCTTGTAAGGCTGGGAGAAGAATGGACCCATAAAAAAATAAATATTTTTTGTATGTATGCAGTTCTTAAATCAGTACATCTTCAACAACCTTACCTAAGCAGGCACTTTGCTATGTCTCAGGTTCTTAGGTAAGGAGGCTGGAACAGAGTGAATGGGTAACTTTCTGGTGTTTTCAGCAATGCAGGAGTAAAATGGAGAATAAAACTTCTGTTTTCCAAATAACCCGCTGCCCTGTACGTGGTGAGAGCCAGTACCAAGCATCTGCAATGATTGTCAGTAGGGATATTTTCAGTCAGCTGTAAAGAGAAATGGTCAGTTGTCCGCTGTGTGCTGTTTGTTTGGCATTTGAGAAGCTTTAGTGCCTGTATCAATGCTGAGGCTGGATCTAAGTGTCTCTATACAGCCTGCTGGGAGAGAAGATCTGGTAGGAAGACTATGGCAGGTGCATCTGGCCATGTGCATTTGCACATGTGTGAAGAGCACACAACAGCTGCTGAGAATGGATACTATCAGATAGTAATCAGACTGCATTTGATCAGTGCCAAGCCAGGCTAAATTCTACATTCCACAGAATAACAGAATCATCTAGGTTGGAAAAGACTTCCGAGATCATCAAGTCCAACCTATGACCCAACACCACCTTGTCAGCTAGACCATGGCACTAAGTGCCATGTCCAGACTCTTCTTAAATCCCTTCAGGGATTGTGAATCCACCACCTCCCTTGGCAGCCCATTCCAATGTCTAATCACTCTGTGAAGAATTTCTTTCTAAAGTCTAACCTAAACCTCACCTCGCAGAGCTTAAGCCCGTGCGCTCTTGTCCTACTGCTGGTTGCTGAGGAGAGGAGACCAACTCCCACCTGGCAACCAACCTCCTTTCAGATAGTTGTAGAGAGGGATGAGGTCACCCCTGACCCTCCTCTTCTCCAGATTAAACAAGCCCAGCTCCCTCAGCTGCTCCTTATGGGACTTGTGCTTCAGTCCCTTCAACAGCCTCATTGCCCTTTTTTGGACCTGCTTCAGCACCTCAGTTCTCCTCAGAAGGGAGTGACTGACTACAACTACCCTTCTTTTTTATTTAATAGCTGCAGTTGTGATCTGTCTAATAGACAGGGTTCAATTGGGAGGCCTTCCAGACAGATCTTTTTGTTGAGTGTCCTCTGCCTGACCCTCTTGGTCCAGGGCTTCCTACCTATTCTTTAAGGGCACCTGGGGAGGTTATGTGGGTCAGGAGGGGATTCTTTTACCTCTCCATTCAGGGACCCATTTCCATCCCCCCTCATCTACTTGGTCTCTTCCATCTGCCTGATGGCTTCTCTGACTCCTGTTGAACTTCTTTTGGAGTTGAAAGGGTGCAACTCCACCAGTCTGTTTCCCTTTCACTCACTCTACTGCTCTGTAGCCTTTCTACTTTTTCTTTAAGCTGTCTCATTAAACAGAGCAAATTATTCACCTGATCACACCATATGCAGTTGTCCTTCTCACTGTCTTCTGGTACTAATGCCAGGCTCAGACACTCCCTACAGCCAGGGACCTGGATAGCTGCATCCTTTTTGAGGGGTTCTGTCTGGGTTAGCACACTCCCGCTGGCAGCAGCAACCAATGGGTTTCGATCGTTTGAAAACCATTGCTGTATCTGGTTGAGTTGGAGAGAAAATAAAAAAACAAACACACAAAAAACCCCACCAAAAACACAACAAACAAACCACCCAGCCTCAGGATGAAAGATTCTTGAATGCACTTGTGGCTCCTGGGCCATTCAACTCAATCCCAGTAATGTTAGTTGTTCAGAAGTCTTTCTCACTTTTGAAGACTGCAGGGTTTTTAAGAGTGCACTGCAGCACCTGCTTCTTGCTGGAAATCCCGAGGCTGGCACTTGCAGTGCCAAATGTGCCAGTCACAAAGCATCACATTTACCAGACTTTCACTGGGTGTAGCTGATGAAAAACAGAACAGACATGTTGTAAGGACTATTAGCCCAAATAAAGGAAGGTAGCTTTGAACAAAGCCTCTGAGATAGTATTTCCAGAATATACTTCTTTAGAAAAAAGTGGAAAATCCAAAGAATAAAATTTCAGCCAGAATGAGCTCATTGCAGGTGGTGCTGGTCATGACTTTTTTAAAATCAATTTTAGTTATTTTAATAGTTGGGGTTTTGTCTAGTGTCTGCCATTACAGCACCTTTTTCTGCAGCCCCGGAAAACCCACACTTCTGTGGTTCTCTGGAGCTTTCCCACAGCGTGTATTTTCCCATTCTTAGAAGACGGTTGTGAGTAAAACACAGAGAGGACTTCACCTGCCGAAATGGCAAACTAGGTACTGGGGAGTTGCCTACTCCCTAGCAGATCCCTCTTCCACAATAGTCAACTCTGCAGGGATTTACATGCAGTGGGTTCATCCATGTTTCATTCCCTGCATCTGTCCATTAGCCCCAATGGACTTGGCAGCTGCAGAAATTGCTGTGAAGCTTCCCTGACTCAAGGGTTAGATGAGCAAACAGATGCTTGCCCTCTCACCCTCTGGAAACTGGAGAAGTCCTCGAAAGCTTTTAGTGAAGAACAAATGTTTTAAAACCCCTGCCTTTGCTTTTGGTTGCATTTTTTCCAGTTGGCATGGATCTGCACAATGGCATGCAGTGCTCAGAGCCATGATGGGGAGTGCTTGCGTTGGTTTTTGTCTGATCTCATCTACATCAGTGAGCCCTTGAAATGTAAACTAGCTGGCGTATCTGGTTGGGCTGGGAAACTTAGTTTTAGATGGTTTTTTGTTTGTTTACAAATTATCTTGGGCACGGACCGATGGTGGTGTGTGTACGACTCCATGATCAGGCTGAGGCCAGGCTTGGAGCTGACAAAGGCTGGAGTGGGGCTAACCAATTCCAGCTTATTCTTGGCTTAATTTGGAGGTTGATTGGAGGGGCTGCTACTCTGCTACCTTCTTCGATGGGTTGGTGTGTCTGCCTGCATGGTCAGCAGCATCCAGCACTTGTGTCCCACGGCAGTAGATGCCTCTGCTTGCTCCAGATGTCCTTCTCCTGCAGACTAGAGAACACCTCGTGCTGTGAGTAATAACTTGTAATATAAATACAAATACAGGTATTGTTCTTCCTCCACTAGTTGTAATAGCAATAGGCAGGGTGGTAGAGGTGCTTGTCTGAAGGCCTAGTGTCTCAGAGAGGGTTTTAAAAGTGGCTTTTGTGAGACGTTCATGTGCCAGCGTGGTTTGTGCTGGCTGCAGGGACCCATGTGAGCAGCTACTGGCACAGCTCAAGGAGAAATGATACAGTGGACATTTCTAATGATACTCATATGCTGTGTGCCAGCCTTGAACTTCAGAAGACCTATGCTGGGGATCAGGGAGAAGGATCAGCAGCAGCCCATTGGTACTGTGAACCAGTGGTGTGGCAGTGCTTCCCTGCAGCAACATGGTGATCAAGTATAGTGGAGGAGAAGGCTGACAAAAGCTGTGACCTTCCAGGCAGGATCTGTTTTCCAGACACAGGTTAAACAATAGCAGACTGCTGCAGGTGTGGGCATGGAAGAACCTGTTAAATTAAAACCAAGGTGTAACAACAGAGATGTTTACTTTGGAAGATAACATGTACCTGTTCTGTGCGCTGAGGGTGAGTGAACTCTCCGAGACATGTTTTACTTCATTACCACAACAGATCTTTTGTACTGCAAGGCCACATAGTTTCCAGTTCTCTCCTCCCTTCTCCCCGTCCCTTGCAAGAGGTTTACCAGTGCCTCCAATCCAACAACCCAGAAGCCTGCTAATGGGTGGAAATGCTCCTTTTTCTCCATCAGTACATCTCACTGGGGATGTTCCCTGGCCACACTGCCCAAGTTTGCTGCCCGAACTGATGCTGTTATGAAGATGCCCAGGTCTCCTGTATCTGCAGCCTGGTCAGTGGCTGGAGGTGAGGGAAAGAATTTTAGCAAAGGCACCCTTTTTTGGGACTGCTCTAAGGAGCCAGCTTTGTTACCTGCCTTGCTTCTGGTCCCAGTGAGGCTGCAGGGAAATCTGCTGATTTATTTTCTTAAATGGCATCAAATGATGGCAGTTAAAAGCCTACCAGGACAAAATGAGCTCTTAGGGCAGCATTTCTTGTCTTGTGTACAGGGCTTTATTGAATTAGCTTTATACTAGAATCACTCTACACTTCCTTTGCTGGAGAGACCGATCTAACTGAACTGTGGAATAAAATTTTACAACTGTATTTTTGTTACACAAATGAAAAAATCTTTACATGCATTAATGTTATCTGAGTTTTGGCAAGCCTGGAAAGCAGGCTGTCTCTCATCTGTCTTTACCTTAATGCTGCACTCATCCCAGTGTTAAGTATGTAACTCTCTTGCTTTGCTTCTCATTTTCCACATGAGGGACAATGGATTTCCTCTGCCACACACCCTTTGCAATTGTACAGGTGCTGTGAGAGAAATCCCCGGCACTACTGTCGCCATCCCAGCCATGCCTTTTGCCTCTTTGGGTACCTGCAGCTTGGCAGCTCCAGCTGGGCAGCAGCACTTCCAACCTGAAGGATGGAATCTTGCATATATTCAGCTACTTCTCCATTGTTTGCATATTATATTAATAACTGACTCAAGAGTTCATCTACAAATACATATTTAGGGCTGCTCTTGATAAATTTCCCCCGTCTCAGCCACAAAGCTGTTGTTTTCTGCAATTTCCTTCCTCTTTTTCCCTTGACCCTAATCCATTTTAACATTAATATGTTCGTTTTGAAGCAGCCAGCGTATTTGCATCCTCTTCTTCTCCCTTACCTGCTGATTATTTTTTTCTCACTGTCCTTTATACTTCTGCTGTTTGCAAAAACCAGCTTTTCTCCTCCCTCTCCCTCTTCACAGCTCCCACCATCTGTCTCTCTACAAATACAAAGCTTTAGGGGAAATGATTCACTAGGCTGGTAGCTCATTACTCACACTCTCCCCATCATGGTTTCTGTCCTTGTAGGATGCTCCAACTAATGTAAAGATCAATGAATCCTGGGAATTGTTATTTGATTGAAAAAAAAAAAAAAGGCAGCCCCAGCAGTTAAATAGATTGGGCTCTTTGTACTTCCTAAACACTAAAGCATAGTTTTGCTTCCTCACTCTGCTTGCATTGTTTTTCAGAAAAGGATCATTGAAACAGAAGAATAGAAATAATCACTGGACCATTTAATGTAACCTTGTGTATCACATGATGCAGGAGTTACTTAATGAAATTCCCTGGCCTAAACCAAGCAAATCTGTGGTAAATCTTGAGCACAGATTTTCGGATGACAGCCAAAATGATGAAAGGAATATACTCCCCAACCTCGCTAATCATTTTGAATGCTTAACTGGGCTCCCTAATACTCTGCTTTGCACGCAGCAAAACCGATACAGCCTTGTTCCCTACACATCTCTCTCCTCCAGCCTCGCCCAGGCTGTGCATCCCAGCCCCCCGCCAGCCCTGTCCAGGGGCAGGGTGACCAGCTGTGCCTGCTGTGAGTGTTGTCGGGCCAGTTGCCCACCTCTGGGAAGAGACCTCCACAGGCCTGAACCTCTGCTGCTTCTCCCTCCACAATATGTGGAATTGGGGCTTGCTCTTTGCTCAGGTAATTACTACCATGAAACGTGTAGGCACGTAGTGTCTTCAAGCTCTCCGTGTTAAATGTGGCAGAAATTGGCTAAGGGGCTCAGAAGCCATTTGAGACAGAGTAGTTCAGTGTTAAAATGCTTCAGATACCTTAAAATACCACAGGCAGCCATACTGAGTTGGCAGATACGCCACAGCATAGCAGGAGACTTGCTCAGCATGGAGGCTGAGCTTGATGCTATAGGGCACTCCAGGTTACCCTAAATTGGTGATGTTCAGGTACCCACATCCCACTCCTTTTGTCTTCATTTTGTTGACCATTTAAGACATTTCTGTCATAACTTTCAGCTTCTCACTGTATGCTAAATAGTTATTTTCTTAATTGGAAGCTTAGTTTTTCAATTTGTCACATGAAAAACAGACCTCATACGTGCCAAGAAGTACCACCACCTAACATAGTTTTATTGTCTTGTTGGGAAGCTGCCAGCATGGCAGGTATTAGGTTGTTTCAGTGGTTGAGCTCTGTGTAAGAAACACAGAAAATACCACAATCAAAATTACAGGAGTTGACATCACTTCTACCAATTCTCTTAAATGGCTGCAACTCTTTATGCAAAAGGAAATGCCTTTATGCTAAAGGAAAGTCTGAGTTTAAATTTCTTCTTCATGAGCACCACAAGGCATGTCCTGCATCAACACACTATGCTGGTATCACCATCATGGGAAGCTAATTAAGTAATTTGGATACTGTAAGAAGAGTACCAACTTCTGGGCTAATTTACTTTTCAGACTACCAAACACATGCACTTTTTTATAAAGCTGTGTTTGGGTCATTCTATGACAAATAATAAAGCTGAGGAAGATCTTGGTAAGAGCCTGCATTGAGGAGGCATGAAGCACTCTGTGTCAGAGCAGGACATTATTGTTTGACTGCTCTAAAGAAAAAGGGCTGCAGAATTTCAAGGCAACAGTGTCCACTGTTACCTCAGTAAGGTTAAGGCTGTTTCAAAAACAGACTCCTCACCAAGGCGTGCTCTGTAAAAAATGTTCAGATTTTAGCAGACCTGATGTTGTTGAGCCTTCCTGGTTGCCAACACCCTGTGGCTCTCCATCTTTGATTATTTTATTGTTCCATACTGCGTACAAGTTGTAGAAGTCAATGTTCTTTCTCTTAACAATCGCTGGCTTTCCAAATGCCAATTGTCCTTTGACATACTCTGTTTTAAAAAGGGGCTGAAGAGCAGTAATGAACCCGAAAGAGTGCTATAAAAAACACTGCAGTGGCACTGACAGCACACACATAGTCATGCATTTAGCTCTCTTGTTGTGGACTACTGCTGCAACATGCTGCAGGTGTGAGGGACCAAGCTGTAAGGAAAGGGAGCTCCAGAGATTCCAGATCTGGAAGTACTCTAATTGAAGACAAGTGTCTTTATTCAAGACAGGCTGAGGGAAACTTGTGTTACCCAACCCATTTCTCCCTTTTTCCCAACAATAATACAAGCAGACACAATATATAAGGCTGCATTACAAAAGGCAAATATTTAATAGTGTATTTACAAATCAGTGTTCGATAATGCTATACAAGGCAGGAATATCTTTAAAGAAACCCTGAGCAAAAAGGAGGAAGTAATTTTTATTTTACACTTATTGCAACATTATTTCTGGTATTTGTTTGCTATAATGACTAATAAAGGAGTATGTTAAAAACAGATGTTAAAATAAAACTGGGCATTCTTTCTATTTGCAGCTTATTTAAAAATCTAGAGAAAAGAGTTCTGCCCCATCAGATTTGGAAATAGTTGTTTAACATGGTAAAGAACAAGCTGAGCCTGAGTAACCCAAGACAACCAATTCCTTTAGCAGAAAGAGTGTCTTCTGTCATCAAAAAGCGCCATCTGGAAGAGTGTTGGCTCCCTGCCAGAAACAACCCTTCGGCAACCGCTCATCGTGCACTTTAACTTATAATGTTCATAACGGCACAACCTGGAGTGTTGGTAAAGGGCCTACTGGAGGAGCAACATATTCCTCCTCCCTCAGTAACCGCAAAAGGATGTTCTTCTTATTCTTTGGCCAGTTGTAAATGTGGGTGTTCTGCAGCCAGGTAGGCACGTGTTCCTGAAAAAACAAGGAAAATAAATGCTAAATCCTGTAAATCCTCCTGAATCTGTACCAGAACCTTGCAGATTCTGTCAGACCCTGCCAAGCAAGATTTCATTTAATCTGTTCCTAGGCACTTCCCGTAACAACAAGAAATTCTAATTTGGCTTCAGAATTGTATTTGGGTTCCTAAATAAATGAACTCTGTGTGATCTCACAGCTTGCCTGTCTCTCCTTCTCTTCTGCCATCGTGTTGGCTAATTTCATCACGTTTCAAAGGAAGTCTGATCTCAATGACAGGCATTGAAAGGCTCGTGAAAATAAACACTGAGAAGGGAGACATTTCAGTGTCCTGAGCAGGGAATAACTGCCACCTTAGTAGCTGCTTCGTAGCTCCACACAGCCTGTTCAACCATGGGATGAGAATCAATAGAGGGAAAGAGTGGGACCCCATGGGAGTATTTCACATAATGGCAGCCTGCTCCCCCTCCCTTTGCTCTTTCCTTCACCAAGCATGGTGTCCTCAGACCACCTCCTGAGTAGGAGGTTGAAGCCAATGCTGAGCTTGAGGAGAGACTAATGCATCTCCAGATTTGCAGAGTCAAACCTCCACCACTCCTTGCATCCTGGGAAAGGTGCGGTCTTTCACAGGGGTTGGCTAATGCCCATCAACATAATGAAGCTGGGACCACCATGGCCCTGGAGAGTGACAGCAGGCTGACAGAGAGAAGCCCCCTCAGACTTCATGCTTGCATATTTCCACAGCATTGGGAGGTTTCCATATGGACAGCCCGGATGTTTAGGGGTAAAGGGCTATTATCATATCACTAATTAACAGAGGGACTGGTCCTTGACCAAAACCAGCTCATGGGTACCATGAAATGGAGATTTCTTTTAGAGAACTGAAGTTGGAGACAGCAGATCACAGCCAAAGTGAGAGAGTAGGTAAGGAAAATGAGCAGCCAGGACATCCAGCACTTGCTCCCTGGACCTCTTATTTAGCAAGGCCGTGTTTTCCCAAGGTGGCTCCTATTAGGAGCCGCACAGTTCCTGTCATGTAGTGGAGGTAGCTCCAAGAGGACAGAGCAAAAAGCTGATGGCATGAACCACATCTCTGTCACCTCGCCAGGGGATGCCCTGGCACAGGCAGCACATGTCCTGCCTGCCAGCAAACAATCTAGCTGCCATCCAAATCTTTCATTCCCAAGCATCGTGTTTCTCAAATTGGCTATCTTTTCCTTGGCCTGTACAGCTGTAGGAATGAAGCTGCATTGCTTTCCCTGCTTAGGGAGCTGTTTGTGTTAACTGATGCAAGCACTTTATTAGATCTATAGGATTCATGTATAGGAAGAAAGAGGTAAGTCATACAGGCACCTACTGACCCATTAGTCCAAACTCACTTAGGCCTCTGAAGAACCAGCTTTGTGAGTGGCAGAGGTATCTATCAAGCCTGACCTTCCTCCTCCTCCAGTGTTCAAGAAAGTATAGGCTTTGGTCAGTGGTCTCCCTAGAGTGGAGGTTTTATACCAGGTGGACACCTCAGTGTGAGGCAAGATTCCACAGCATTCCCTTTGTTAGGAGCACAAGTAAGATTTCTTGCCCCCACCTGCTAGGGGTTTTTTTAGCATAGGAATGGATTTTAATCTTTGTGAACTGTACTGGCCAAGAGATTAAAATGTTACTGGGAGATAAAAAAGATGACTATGTATGCATGCATGTGCATACCATTGTTACATGAAGTTTGTTTCTTTATTAAATCTTTTGAAGAGCTATAGAAGGACATGCGATGAAATACAGCAAGCATTTACCAAATGAGTCCTCTTTCTGTCTTTGATAAGAAACTGCATTTTTTGGAGAAGGAAATGCATTAGATATAATCAGTCTGGTCTTCAGAAAAGCATTTGACATAGGTCCACATGGAAAATCATTTGTTAAGATGGAAATCAGTGTGGGAAATGTGTAGTAGGTAAGAAACCATCAAGTGGAGATATAATGAGAGAGAAACGTTATACATCCAAAGACAGGCTCTGCACCTTTCTTGCAGAACTGCTTGCACAGTTTCATTTAATAGCCTTCATAATGAAGTCAGTACAAAAAGCACCTGCACATTAATGGGCTCTGGCAATAATTTTAACTTGAGGAAGGTGTGTATGGGTAAATGGGTAACTGTAGCTGGTATGTTTATGCAGGAGAGCAGGGAGAGTGAGAAAGGGGCTTTTCCTTGCCACGTGACACCTGTCATTACAGGTGACAGTAATGGGTAAATAGTTGACTGTCCTTTAAATACTTTTAACTCTGCTGTGTATCTGTAAGCTCAGAGGAAATTCTCTCTATGCCATAGAGAGAGTATTTGTAGCTCTGAGGATCAAATTGGCAGGAAGAGGGCCGAGTATAGTAGTGCAGAGGGCAATTTACCCCTAAACATCATGTTCGGGGCTATGACAGCAGAACACAGTTTGAGATCTCCTGGTTTCTCTGACACCAGCTCTGTTCATCTCACCCCTCTGGCAGCTTCTGCTCTGCCAGAGGGAGCCTCTAGCATGGGGCAATCATGGCTTAATGCTCCAGTCATCAGGTGGCCAAATAAAGACATATTTCTGGGGATTGTTGCAATGCAAACCTTGAACGAGCAAGACCCACGTTTCCTTTAGCAGTGTACAATGGGATGCTGGAAATACCAGTTCCACCTTAACTGTGTGTTGTGCTTTTCCTCCCTCATTATTCAGTTTCCTAATGAACATTCCTTGGATCACACAGATCTCTTCCTGTTGGAGGTTGACTAATTTTCACATACCAGCAGAGCTTTATGATATGCTTTGTATGAAATTAACTCATCTAATAGCCACATCCCCAGATGAAAACTCCATTTTCTGCTCTTTTCCACTGCCACTTGAACATATAAAGACAGTATAAAAGACAAAATTGAAGTAATTTGCCCACGAACACCATCCAATTGTACATATACTTGGCATTTTTTCAGGTACCCCACTTCCTCTGACTGCCTATGGATTTCATGACTGCAACTTGTTCAGGCTTTGGCACTCTCCTTCCACCCATGATGTCCTCAGCCACCCTATAATTAACTAGCTAGATGAAGGTAGGTGATGTAGCATAAAAATACATGGAGAAAGAGAGCAAAGCTTAACAGCAGTACAAAATGCTGATCTGCATAATTTAATGAGAAAGGCACCTCTTGAAAAACTGAAGGGTGAAGTGGACAACAGGATAGGCAGGCAGGATGCCCGGAGGCTATTGCTTTGATAGAGGCAGCTGGATAAACCAACCCTGGAAATTCCTTATAGATCACTGTCTGACAGAACCGCTGCTACATGCTAAATACTCTTCTGATAAATAAAGTTCAGCCAAAATTAACATAACTTACTGTTCTGTCTCAAAGCCCAAAGGCAGCTACAATGCCTTCTGCGACACTTCTCTCTGCAACCAGGGTGTGGGGTCTGTTCATGTGGTGGACACTCACGTAGCCCCAAGGTTAGGAGCCATCCTGCCCTTTCCCCCTGATCAAGCTGCAAAGACTAAAAATGCTGACTGGTTCCCTGCCTTTGGTCTGCACAATTCCCACCACTGTCTCCCAGCTTCTCACACTTAAGGTAAGTGCCAGACTGAGACCATTCAGGAAGGGGTCTGAATAACAAGAAATACCAGAAGTACCATTCATTACAAAGGACCTTACATATTTTACAAACCCAGGGGCTTTATTTTCAAATTTCTGAGCTTGCGGCCTAAATAATTTCATTACACTAAAATACAGAAGTGCAGTGGGACTCCACAGACCTATAATCATTGATAACATTGTTTAAATTTTGACTCATGTTCCAAAATCTGGGCACACAAGGAAATATAAGGAATTTCTCCACATTTTGCCAAAATGCAGCTGTACCCAGGGGTAACATGACAGCTACTCAACAGTGCATCCAGCATTTAGTTATGAAAAGTGAACATGAATACAGTGCATGAGATTGGGGAAGAACGCTATTTCTCAACTACAACTGAAGGCATTTAAGTTTTCTGGCCTTGTAAAAATTCAAGAGATTCTCTCAAAGTGAGGTAGAAGAGATGGGAATCTGTTGCATTACTTGTTTCTTATTCTCAAATGGATCTTCAAAACAAGTAAGGAGGGCAGATGAAATTGCAAGTCCTAAAAAATCTTATAGTTTGCCTTTGATGTGCCCATCAAAGTTCAAGAACAGCCTAGTACTTTAATATTTATTATACTCTTTATTTTTATATTCTCAACACACCCTCTTCCAGATCCTCACTTCACATCAGTCATAAATCTTGCCCATCTCACTCATCAGCATTACATCTGGACAAAATTAGAAAAGGGTTAATATAAAAGGCATGCTTCCTGGATAGATTGTCTCTCTCCATTTAAATTCTTTCAATGCTCAAGGCAATTCAAGTTTTAGTTGTACGTTCATCATCAGAAATACATTTATGTGCTGATTTATATTGTGGATGAAATGGTTTTTATTTGTATGTACATAAAACTATAAACTTTTAATGTAAAATGAAGCTTTGGAATATTACTAGTGGGATATTAAGAACCAAGAAATTGAGTGTTTGGGTTTTAAGATTTCTCCTGGTGCATTGTGATTGAAATAATATGTTCTTTATGATACAACCAGTATCTTAAGCATGCATGTATGTTACCTTTTTGGCATTTGGAAAAAGCACAGGGATGAATCTGAAGTTCATACTTCCTTGCTGTATAAACTCGATCTGCATCTGGAATAAAACAAAATGCCAGCCTTACTGTAACACCAGGGTAATTTTTCTTTGCATGCATCTGAACCCTATGTGTAAAAATATTTGTTGCTTACTTAAACTGCTCTTCCGTTAAGTGATTTGATCTATTGCGGGTGGACTCAGTGCTGTTTGGTTTGGCCACTTAATCTGATTCTTCATTACTACAGAAATGATACAGGAAAGATCTGTCAACATTTCTTAAGCATTTAGTTCTGTGGTGTGAAATAATTGTGGGTTTAGTTGCATTTGCAATCCCATGAAATCCATCTCTAACTGATGAAACTTGACTTGACTAAGGCCCCTTCAGCTTCCAACAGGGTGAAAGATTTCAGCCAGAGGCCAGGTCTGGGTTCAAGCTAAGTCCCAGCCTGTTCCCCATGGCCCTGGACACAGGCATCCCAGGGGTGGTAAGAACAGCAAAATACTGCTCAGAGCTCATCTGTCAGTGACAGCTGCTCAGAAGTTTGACTGCTGGATCAAAGTGGGCAATCAGGTGGGTTATAGGGTGAGAAAGGCAGATAACTGCAAACTGAGGGAGAAATGATCAGTTTCAGGGCTCTGTGGGATCTTCTGGGCTAAATGTTCATCCTGTGACAGGCTGTGGAGATTGGTGTTTGGTCCTCTGTCACCATGTATCCCCCAGGAGCCCCCCTGCCGCACCTCTGGCCTTCGCTTTGCAATTCCACCTTTCAGTCAGTCTTACTGCTGCCTGAAAAAAGACCTCAGTTCTGGGATGGCTGAAGCAACGGGGGCTGGTTTACAGGGAGGAAGGTCAGGCACTGTTAGATAAGACTGTGCATAGGCCTATACAAGGGGTCAAGAAGGTGAAGGAGGGAAAAAACATCGAACAATAAAGAATATGGAGAAATAAGATGAGCATGTTTAATAGGATTTTTCTTCCTTGAACCTCTTAGCAGATGTTAATGAGTGTACAGAGCTGATGAGAGGAAGGATTAATGAATTCCAAAGAGGGGAGTTTAACTATGGGGATTAGGGAAAACAAAGCAAAAAACCTGCTATTTGGCGTCAGATTTGTCTTTTGAGAAGAGACAGTCTTTGTAAAAGAGCAAATGCATGTCCTTGCTTACCATCCTGTGGATGTATTTAGTATGTAAGCCATGTTCATCCCTGTCCAGCTGGGATTCAGCCCCTTCCACATCCTGTTTGTATTTTGGACTGATGGCTATGATTATCATCACCGTCTTCTGTTAGGGAGAAAAGCACTTTTATGAAATTGGGAAACGCAGCATGTTTGGTAGAAGCAGATCGGAAATCTGCCAGTTTGTGTTTTAAGTGATCTTTGTGTTCTTGGCACACATGAGAGGATCTCATTCATTCTGGCAGAAAATACAAGAGAACTCATACACTCGTTCTCATTATTTCTTGAGATCTCGTAATATAGAAAATCTAAATGTCAAGGGATATATTAGCAGCTACCAGTTTACACTTGGAACTCCTGTAATAAGAAGCTACTTTTTATCAGTATAGAGTGTCTATGTGCATACAGAGAAAAGTTTTATCTTAAAATTCAGACTTCAATGTTTTCCAACAGCTGATGTAAAAATGCATCTATTTAGCCATCTATGGCTTTTTATATAGAAAGCCACCAAAGGCAGTGGTCCATGGAAGCTACTTCTAGGGCTCTCAGCAGCAGAAATGACATCCTTTCTTGCTGATTTTAGTGGTGAAGTGTGCAGAGAGGTGGCTGTGCAGACGTGGGCTGTTGTGTATGGCCTGGGTAGGTTTAGGGGTACCTAGCAGCTCTGTCCTGCCTTGCCAATGATAGGCTGAAGGCAGTGCTGCTCCATCTTGCTAGGACAGCCTGGATCCTGCCTGTGACCTGTTTAATCCCAGCCCCCCCACCAGAGCTCAGGTTTCCATCGAGGGGCCATTCTTCATATCTGGGCAACATCTCTCCTCCTTAATGGCAGGCCAGTGAAGAGGCTCAGCAGATGAAAGCTTCCTACTTGTGTTTACCTAGGGCCTGTCTTTCATCCCTGACACATCAGGCTGTGTAAAGCTTCCAACTCTGTGGCTCATAGTCAGCCTGGCACCTAATTAACTCCTTCCTTCTGTGCTATATCAAGAGAATTTGCCCCACCACAGGGTCAAATATGGTAAGGAGCCATTATCCCTTACACTGACTTAACATACTCCAGAATTACTTTTGCTTGTGCCTGACATGCATGTAAGCATTTACAGATGTTGAGGGTTTGCAAGAGACATGCCCAGTTGCACACATTCCCCTGCTTGTGTCCAAGCAGTCCCTTCCTCCTCACATGTGTGAGGGTTTTGAAGTTAGAAAGTGCCTCTGCAGTCAGTGGAAGAAGACAAACATTTCTGGGGTGGCCACTCAGAGAAAAATCCTCATGTGGAGGCAAGGGATTGTTCTCTGCATATACTGGTCTCTTCAACTGACTGTGCAGAAGTACTAAAGGAGATCTGCCAGATTGTATTCTAAGTGATAATGATGTTTTTGGCAAAAGCAAATTTGTGCTGTCTTCTAGTTTTAGTACTTCCATTATGCACGGTGAGCCCAAGCCTAATTTGTCCTGATGAAAGCTCCAAAAGGCGTGACTGCATTCCATGGCAGAGGCCCCAGGCTGGCTCTGCATGCGGTTGTACCACGTCTGCATGGTAGTGCACTCAAGCTAAAGTGTCCTGATGGGCCATCTTCAGGAAACCTGTGTAGTGCTGTCTCAGATGGTTGAGCTTCCTCACTCAGGCCGGGGAGAGCCCACTACTTTTGTCACCCTGTTCCTGAACCACAGAGATCTGCCCAGAGGGAGTCAGGTGGCTACTCAGCAAGGTGTGAATCCAAGGAAGCCACTCCATGATGACATGTGTCAAGCATCAGAATGACCAGTTTGCATCCACCGGTGCTGGTATTATGTGACCACTTGGCTTAATCTTAAAGGAGATGTGCACCTGCTGCTCAGTTGAACTTCACAGTAAGTTGTTGCTGCAGGGGACTGCACTGGCAGCAATATAAATCTCCGGTTTACTGCTTAGATAGATGTAAAGTGATGAGAACAAATCTATCTATCAACCAACAGAATACCAATTTCTAGTTTACATATAGGATGGTTTATCCAGAAGAACCCATCAGTGGTTTAGATAGCAATATAAAAGCTACAAGTAAGAAGGATGAACATCAGCCACAACAATGCAGCCCAGGATGAAACATAGTTATCATTTTAACCAAGCATAGCTAAACCCCACTATTTAAAAAGGAGATGGAGGAACGACTTGTCCGATGGCAGCTTCCAGCAGAATGTAACAGCCAGCACTGGAATTTGGCAAGAATACCCAGGATTAGCACTTCATTTCTTAAAGAAAGAGCTTTGGGACCATAAGATACAGAAGTGAGATTTGCCTGTGCTCTCTCTGCAAGGTCTCTGCCATTTCTGCAGGGGCAGGGAAGATGATAGTAAGGTCTTGCATTTTGATTCTGTCCCTGTTGCTGTTAGAATAATTCAACCATTTTCCTTAGGTCACCTCTGATATGAACAAGGTTAAATTGCCCTTACATACATCACCTAGGTAGCGCTCCATCCACTTAATGATGTCAATACCTCGTACCGTGTCCTCAAAGATATCAATCTGCAAGAGAATGAAAGTCCATTATGAACATCCTCTCACCTTTCATCCCCACTTGATGGCACTGATTTGGCACCTGCTCTTTTCCCCAGTTTCTAACACGTGCCCGATTTCCTTAGGAAACAAATGTGTACATGCACAACTTCTCCCCTTTCCCTGCAGTCCAGAGTTGAGCTGGACAGGCACCAGGCAGGCAGAGAGGCGCTGCTGCAAGCACACTGCTGGGCTCCTGCTCAGTCAGCCCTTTGACTGCCTGCCCTGCCCTGCCAGCTCCCAACTCCCAGGCATTTTTTAACTTGATGGAACAAGAAAAAACCACTGCTGGTGAACATCACATATGTGATGCTTGCAAAATGGCTTTTCTAGCACCCTACACATCTCATGAGGATGGATGGCTGCCCACTTTCTCTATCTGCATAGCTGCAATCGCCCACTATTTTCTGGCTGCAAGGGTATACCGAGTGTGAAGTTTTAGCCTCCTATTGAACTAAACATTCAGGGTGTGTGGTGGGAAGTCAGCCAGGTCACTGATACTGGATGAAGTAACTGACTTCAGTGACAGCAGAGCAGTGGAGGACTTCATAGGACCGAATATGACCAACACTGCTCACTTCTCTGCACACCCAGTAAACCTAGAAACCAGAAATCAGTGACTGTGACCAATGGAGGAAGTATTAACTTCTCCAAGCTTTTGACAGATGAGTCATGTTCTGCTCTCAAGTCTTTCTTTTTCCTTTTTTGTACATAGAAAGCATATTTGTTTCTTTGCTTTGGGGCCATTTTGTTATATTTATTATTGTGCAGCAGGGTCCATGAGTTGCCCAGCCAGCAAAGGTACTCTTAATGAGCCTTCTACTCTGTAAATCTATGGTGCCCAAAGCTTTCTTATGAATTGGTCATAGTACAGAACTGCTGGAGAGAAGTATAATTGCAGTCTCTGGAAAAAAAAAAAAATTTTGATTCATGAAAATAAATAAGCATGTGCTAAACTCCCCACTGAGTCTCATTCAGTTTAATGACAGTCACTTGCTTAAATGCCTTCCTGAATTGGAGCCAAAGAGTGAAGGTTGAGGGGGTCAGATAGCATATGTTCCTGAAATAAGAAAGTATGAATCAGGATTTTGATGAACACTGAATCCTAGAGCCTCTGTGGATGGATCCCTTACAGAGGGCCGCTATGATGAAGCAAACTCATGAGAAGTTCAGTAAAAATCTGAATGGCTTATGGAATTAGACAGTCACAGACCTTTTCAGGCCAATGACTTTTAGAATCCCTTTTAGAAGTATAACAAAGCAAATGAAACCACGAGATGGACTGTTTCATTATGCCAAGTAAAATACACTGCTTTTAGATCATTTTTAGCAGAAGGGTATTCACATCTGAAGAACCAATGTAATAGCATCGCATAAAAAGAAGCCTGGATGGGAGAAACATGAAAATTGACCTTTTTTCACTATTGATGTTACAGATCAAACATGAGACAATGTGAACTGAACAGCTCACAAAACCTCATATTATTGCTCATCTGGTATCTGGTGGCACTAAATGAAATTTTCCAGGGTCATTTTTGAAGCACATTTCAAAGTGTAAAATTCAGTTAAAATATGAATAAACAAAAAAGCAAATAATTTAAGTTACATCTTGCAAAGCCAAGGCTAGTTCATTCTATTTGTATCTTCTCTAACCTACAGGATGTTATGATAAAACAGAAAAACATTTAAATGGACAGTCTCTGCTTTTTTAAAAATAATGTCTCTTTTCTTCTCTGGCTGAAATTAATTTTCTCTGGAAGGAATACTTACAGCAGTTTGAAATCCATTTACAGACAGGAAGTTCACAAATTTCATAACCTCCACCGCTGTGTCCACCGAATAGGTTATAAAAACCTTGCCTGGGAGAGAGAGTCCATATGAATATGAAACATTTAAATACACCATTCAGAGGGTGAGACTGTCGCAGCCCTCCTTTTCCCCCATGCTGTGGGTTCTGCCCACTTAGGGTTCTTTGAATTATTAATGGAATGGAGGTGAGATAGTGCAGTGGCTTGGTGTTGAAATCAGCCCCCTGTACAGAACCTTGCTCTAGAACTGAGCTCCCACTGACTTGCCCCTGGCAAGTTGCTGAGGGTAACACCACTCTGCTGCTCACCTGCCCCATGGCCAGAGCTGCTTTTTCACAGCCCCTTGGCATACATGAGGCTGGGCTGTCGCCCAGAGCTCCTGCTGCCTGCACTGGCTGCAACCAGCACAGCTTTCCCCCTGACCCCACTGACGTGACATGGAGCTGGAGGGGCCCTTATGCCATACTGCCTCACCCTGGAGCAGCATCAACCCCCTGTGCAGGCAGGATGCATCGCTGGTGACAACAACGCCTTCAGCTGTCCCTGCCTTTGTGGAAGGGGTTTCCATACTAACTAAAGAATCACGGATTTGCATAAAGGCAAACCGGCTGGCTAATCTAACCCAGCTGAGCATATGTCTCAAATGACACTATTTTTATCCAGAATTCCTCCAACTAGGACACACAGAAAGTAGGGTCTATCCAAGAGAGGCACCCGGTATCATAACTCACTCCTACAGGCCAGAGAGATGCAACTTTCTGGATTAGAAAGGTGATGTGCAAAAGGGAAGAATTAAGGAAAAATCAAAACCTCAGGAGAGATGTGGAGGGTTCTTAGCAATGGTACATCTCACCTACTACTATCCAGCTTGGCATTAAGAAGGAAGCCACTTTTGAAATCTAACTTTTCTGTAAGAGTTGGAGGGTGAATGTGTTTGTGGGGCTGGTGGCAACAGAAGCAGCTCAGCCAGAGCCTGTGCTGCCCTCACCATGGCTTCCTGGCCCAAAGTCCTCTCCACTCACCAGGTCAGGGAGAAATTGAGGTCAAGGCTCAACATATTTGTCTGGTTTGGGACAGGCAGAAATGCTTTACCCCTAGGGCTTTGTTTGTTATTAGTCTTTTACTGTAAGCTTCAGTCCCTCCTGCCTCAGAGGCACATCCTGTTTAGCAAGGAGTCATGAAAACAATCCAAACAGTATTTACTTTTTGTAAACAAAATAACAAGAAATTAATGACAATTACATTTTCAGGATTCGAGGGGATAATTCCATCCCACAGAACACAGACACTCCCACCCTACAGATGTGATGACACTCAGTATTTTCTTGTTGTTTCTGTGTCTTAATGTCCATCCTTCTGCCTTCTCCTCCCCTCTTCCCTCCTCTGGAGCTTTCCCACCTAAAACTGTTAGTCCGCACTGTAAAATTTTGCACAGAACAAATCTGCTAACCACTTACGCAACTCCTCCGGCAGATTGCTGGTTCTCAGAGTTCCCTTGGCTGCAGGGTTACTGAGAGGTCTGGGGACAGCAGCTGGAGATGGAAAATTGTCAGAGGGACAACCGCATGCTTCATCTGGGCCACATGCCTTGGGGGGCATTTGACCACTAGGTAGCTGGTTGTATAGCTGGTTTCTACAAAGAAAAGCACATAAGGGTTTAAAAAATACTTATTTCCAGGCAATTTTTTTTTCTTTTAATAACACGCTATGAACTTGATCTGCATATTAGCTAGGAAAAGTGCTAGAGATGCTTGGCTCAGCATAGCTACTTGGTTATTACAGCATCTTTTGAAAGGATACTTCGATGACAGTCTACCACAAGAAGCAATTTATTGCAGAAGCAACATCAATCACAGGAAGTAAATCACATCATAGCTGACAGTTGTTCGGCTTGCAATTAGAAGAAGCAAAGACCACTTCTGAGCAAGAAATAATACTGTGTCGTAGATGTTGTTACGCATGTCAGGGAGCAGGGTGGCCAATGGGTAACCTCTTCCCATTGTCTAAAGGGTGCTTCATGGCACCTCAGATGCTCTCATGACATCCTGTCTGGCACAGGAGACACAGAGCAAGGTGAGAACTGGGAAAAATGCATCTACAAGGGCACTCCACCTCCAGCTCTGGACAACCCTAAGTTTTGCTAAAGAGTGCAATGTTAATTTCTTGACCAGCAATGACAGACTCAAACAAGGGTTTCTCATGTCAGGGATTGGCATTCCAGACCTGCAATAACTTTGCCCAACATCTTCTCCATTGTAGCAAACAGACTGCAAGATATGGTTTTAGGAAGTTTAGCAGTTCTTGTCCTATGACCCTTTGGCTTCACAGTTTAGGTCAATGGGAAGAGGAATCTATAGGGATTTTTATGTGAGGTCTGCTGGGAACCTGCTGGGTTGAATCTGTTGGATGAGCATTAGGTTTCTCTTGAGAGCTTTTCCCCACAGAGCCATGATGTTTAGTCAGTCAAGACCACCCTCTTTTTTTTCTTAGCCTTCCTTAAATGAATGATGACAAGCTGGTCACAGCATGTTTTCTGTTGTCACATTAAGACTTGGTTTATTCATTTCGGTGCAGATGTTTTCTGTTACAACATACTCTATAGGCAAATACTAGCAACATAAAACTGCTGTTCTAGGAATCAGCATGCAAACACCAGTCAGGCAGCCGCAGGACAGACCCCGCATATTCTAGATCTCTTTTAGCAGATGAAAGTACTAATAAAAGCAACACACACCTCAACAATGGCCACAAAAAAACCTACCCTGTGGCTAATTTACAGATCTTCCTGAAACTTCACCTTATCTAAAAAACGTGCCAAAAATTAGTAGACTGATTTAGATTTTACTACTGTAAAGGATATCCACTATTCCCCAATATTTTTATATTTTCATACAATTTCTTCAGTGCAATTTGTTCTGCTACAGGGACTGCCTTATTTTGCTGTCACTTTTCTGTCAGAGCCCCTAACTTTTCACAGGCCAGAGCAGAGCAGTATTTCACTCGTCTGCCCTCTTTTGTCCTGCCTATTCTCCCAGTTTCCAGTGCCAGATGTGTGGTGTTTTACTACCTGAAAAATCAAAGAAAAGGCTGCAAACTGCAGTGAAGAGATATATCAGCAGCTGATGAGGTTTTCTCCTTTTTTCTCTGCACCACAGAAGAGATAAGAAAGAAATCACTGGAAACCAATGATTGAGTCATCCCAGGCTGGTACAGCGTAAAGCTGAAGACCCAGTGAGCCACCAAATTGACCTCTGCCCTTGAGCAGAAGAGCTCTAAGGTTTCAAATGAGATATTTTTCAACCCTTCATCCCTTTAACCTTAAAGCATTTATCTTCCTTAATGTCTGCATTTCAGGGTGTGCTATAACAACATATCAGGTATCTAGCTTTGAAGTTCTCTAGGGTAAGGTCAGGCCCCCATTGGGAGTAAAAAAGCAAATAAAGAAAATAACCCAGCATCTCACAAGCACCCCTGCAGACCAGGCACACTCACAGTACAAGGATTCAGAATTACTGGTTGGAATTCCCACAAAATCAGATCAGAGGAGCTTCCAGCTCCCACAGCCCCCCCCACAGGCATACTTACGGGAATCGAGGAGGACTAGGGGAGGAGCATGTCCTCTGGGGTGGTGGTCGGTCTCCGGTGCCCTTGGGAGCACGAAGGTTTGAGTAATTTGGGATGACTTGCTGGGCCGGGCGGATAACTCTCATGCAAGGTCCAGGAACAGGAGGAAGTGGTTGCGATATTTGTGCAAAATGTTGGTAAGGAGCTCTGCCATCTGGGAGGGTGAGAAAATAAAGGCAGCAACTATCATTTCAGCCAACACATTTTTGCCTCAGTTTGTGTTTATTTGTTTCCAGGCACATCCTCCTCCATGTCTAAGGAAACTGAGCAGTTTGGAGGCATTTGCAGGTATCTCACTCTCAAAGCAGACAGATGAAGGAACCTTTTATAGTCTGGGGCTTCCTACTTCCCATTCGCATACCACACAGTTCAGATCCTTGTTCTGGGTTGGGCTGTTTGGACAACAGACAGTAAAACATTCAGGGCTGCTTTGTCCCTGCATTTACCGTGCCTCAGTGTTTTTTAGTAGGGGTTGGTTTTTTTGTAATTTCTTTTTGGCAATAACTTGTGAAAATGAATCATCCCAAAGTTCTTATGAAAGCAGATGCAAAATCCTGGAACAAATCAGTTTACAACACTAAGGCTAAACAGACCGTGATTATTGTAAATGAAAAGAGGAGAAATAATCTCTTAGTTTGCTACCTCATCCTGTGTGAATTTTCTTTCAAAGTGACCTTTTAAGGCCTTGCTGCTGCTCCCGTTGCCACCCAGGAGGCTGCAGGGGAACCCCAAAGTGACAATTTTTTTCAAGTAATTCTGAAAATTCCTCTACTGTTATTGGCCACACACATGTAATGCTGTTCAATAACTAACATACAGTGGAACTGTTGGCATAAACTGAAAGAGAAACCAATGTATACTGTTTGCTTCCCAAAAGGGGAAAAGTAATTTTTTCCCCCCGAGTCTTTCTGCTTGCAGTTTTCATTAGGCAACAGCTCTGCACACTTTCATGCTGCTGTGTGCAGATCAAAGTCCAGCCTGGCAGGGCTTATTAGCACTGCATGATTATGGTGTTATGAGCTGGCTCTGAAAGCTGCAGTACTCAAATGCTCTTTCCCCCATAAACTACTTTTTAAAAATCCTTTTAGCTATTTTGGGGTCATGCTTTGCTTTCCCTAGCAGCTGTGAGGACTATCTTTTCTTTTTTTTTTTTTAAAGAGGAGGAAAAAGAAAGAAAACAAAGCTTTGATTAAATAGTCCAGTTCCAGAGTCCAATACTTCAAACCCCAACCAACCAACCCTACAGTTACAAAGAATTTCCTGATGAAATTGTGAGTCTGCAACATTGCATTTGTTGAGATTGTTTTAGGAGGTTTTCCCACTCCCACTCTTAACTATTTGCAATAGGGCAGGGTGAAAGGGGCTGGGAGAACAATATTGCAAATCACTGTGGTTTTCTCATGGATTCCTCATGAACAGCTCCAGGGAAGGAGGCAGGGATCTGGAACACTCAGTTTGGTTTAGAGGTTTTAAGGCCAATGTTTCCCCGGCTTCCCTTGGATCTGTGTGATGCTACAGTATTTTAATGGATGCAGCCACTGTGGTTCAAAGCACAGCACGGGCAGGGGGCTGTGCCCACACACACACCGGCACCTCTCACATACAGATACCTGAAAAAATGGTCCCCGAGCACTCAGCATTGTTGAGAGGATTTCTTTGGCTTCAGAAGCAGTTTTGCTTTTGTATCTCAAATAGCAGGTGTCCCGAGCCAGCTCCGAGCCTCCGGGCACAACTGCTCTCCCCCAGGGGAGGTGTGTTGGAACACACGAAGTGAAGAGCTTTGTTGTGGGTGGCCACTGCCCAGCAATTCACTGAAAGGCAAGGAGCTGTCAGGAGGTGATTTAGGCTGTACTGGGCATGTGAGAAACAGGGGGACAGTTGCCAGCTTCTTGCTCCTGACCAACTCAATCCCAGCCATCTGAGTTTATTTTACTCTTTTTGCTCTCTGGATGTGGTTGAAATGGTAGTGATTTTTCTAAAGAAAGCCTTTCAGAGTTCCTGCTTTCAAACAAAATGTCCTCATTCAGTTAAATGTCCTACTTCTCACGGTGCCCGCTTCTGGAGGGGATAAATGGATGTAAATAGTGAGTGGTGTTGTGCAACCAGCTCTTTGTCTGCTGAGAGCTGAACTGAAAGGAGAAGAGCTGAACTGAAAGGAGAAGGTACCAGAAAAGAAAACCAGAGGACGTTTTCCAAACGATAAGCTATAGGTGTTGTTGAAAGCCCATCCGTAGCCCCTTCCCCTTAACGAAGTTCCAGTATCAGAGCTGGAAAATGAGTTTCTGAAACCCTCTCTCTTTCATGTACCCAATTATAGCAAATTGCTGGAATGACAAAACTTCTTAAACAGCTGTGGAGTCAACACAAGGTTAAAAAAAATAATAAAGGGTTATCAGAACAAGCCTACAGCTTTCTATTACAAAGCCAGCCCAAAACAGGTCGGGGTCTCATGAGTCTAATGTAATATAAATTGTATTAAAACAATGATATTGCTGTTGAATGTTCAAAGCTCAGTTCATAACAGATAAAAATCTCAGAGACTGAAAAGGAATACTAATTAATAGCAGGCTGTAAACTGCATAGTAGTCTCCAAGAGCCAAAACACCCATATTGATGGAGTCACAGCGATACAATCACCAGCAGCTGAGAGGGCTCCATTTTAAGTAATGAGCTTTCATTTCAGCTGACAACAGAAAAAAAAAATGAGGATGATGGATGTCATGCTCTTTTCACATAGAAATAAAACACATGGGTGAGTTTGGTCATAGTGCTGGGGGATACTATTTACAGAGATCAAGGGTACCCTCCCATCCTGATCCTGGCAGGAAATTCTCAACTTTGGGGATCCAAGTGGGAGAAAGCAAATCTATGAAAACAACAGGAATTGAGTCGGTATAGGAGGCTGCTGAATGCCTGATGCAAGGAGGAAGGAAATGACTAGAATATGAAATAACAGCAGGGAGAGGCTTTTTATGCTCAGCGTGACCAACAAAGGCTAGTTTCTAGGCAAAATCATTAGGCTGCATTTATGAGTAACCATGACCTCTTTAACTTTTTATCTGGCTCAGAGGTTTTGCATTAGAGAGTCCAGCTGCATAACCCAAAACCCTGAAATTATAAAATGGACTACAAATAGATGTTTAAAGAGGCTAATAATTAAATGCTGTGCCGGAAAACACCACCTTGGTGAGCAGTGGCTGTGATACACCCAGAGAACCTCCCGTGGGGTGAGCGGTGATACTCACATGGGCCTTGGGGGTGCTGCTCCGCCAGGCAGTGGTGCCCAAAGCAACCGTGGGCTTGGGATGGGGCATTGGGATAGGGCAAGTGCTGGCACACAGGACACTGCTGATGCTCAGGTCCAAAAAACTCTCTGGAGATGAGTGGTCCTGGGAGGTCCTGGGGGTTCAGTACAGACACCAGTGGTAAGGGAGGCTCCAGGTGCCTGATGCCCATGATATCTTGTGACTGGGAGCTGTACCCTGTGTCCACAGTCCCCAGCTCTGCTGGGTGTCTGTTTCCTGAGGGCTGCTGTGACTGTGAACTCCCTTGGCTGCTCTCCTCCAGCGAGTCCTCAGGAACATCAGACAAGGTCTGCTCAGATTTACTGGATTTGTGCCCAGTGTCAGCTGAAAGCTGTGATCTTGGCTGCATGCCTGGTTTGTCCATTGCTGTAAGGTGCCTCTCAGAGGGAAATACTCCTGCTATTGAATCACTGGAGGAACAGAAGTGTCCTTCTCCATCAGGATCAGTATATTTTGACCACAAGCTGCTGTCCAGCTCAACAGACAGTGCTGACTGATGATGTGCTGGTGCTCTGCAAAGGCATGATGGATCGGCCACAGGCTGAGGTGTTTGAGAAACAGGTCTTTGGGCCTCCTTATCCTCAATATCCTCTCCAGAAGGGTGCAAAGCCTTTTCCAAGACATGCTCAGGTAACTGGGACCATGGTATGGATTCATCCACTTCGACTGGTATGCTTCGACCCACAAAAGTCCCTGAAAAATTGAGAGAAAAAACACTATAGATGGACAGCCATACAGTCAAATGCCTGTCATTGACTGTGAGCTGGAATTCTGAAGAGCAATATGTATTCTTTATACTCTTTATATTTTAATGTTTTCTAGAGAGACATCAGAAAACACCAAGAAAGCTCTGGTTGACTTTCAGCAAAACAAGAAAGTAGAGGGTTAGCTGGAGCATGGTTAGTACAGAGTTATAATTTGGACTAACCTGACACAGAGGCCATTTCCAAATTCTGTAGCTGAACCAGAAGTGAGTCAGTTGCCCTTCTGCAAGGCCAGGACTTTTCAGCAAGCTGGAAGACAAGAGAAAGGACTCTTGTGAACATGGTACAGTTTCACATGAGCAATAATCCTAAAATAACTATCTGAAAAAGAAATATCAGTTAAAGTTTTGGAAATCATGTTGCGCAAATCAGATGTTTTTATCGGATTTCTGAAACTTACTGTTCCTGCTGAGACTGGAAGAGGGCAAATGCAGATGAACTGTCTCTCAGAGGTAATTTCTGCACCTGACAATAGATCAGACTGCTCAGGTCTGGTGGTTTGGTTTAGGCATAATCCAGGGAGTTCAATCACTTGCAATTATTTTACTCCTGACCTTCTAATAATAGCTTTATGCTGATGCCTCAGATCTAAACTTCACCATACACCTAGATGAGTAATTTCAACTCCAAGGTTTATTTACAAGTGTGGCTGCTTATTTTATCATACCACTTCATCCAGCCTATAATCACATGACTCTTGTTATTTTAAATCATTGAAAATTAAAAGACAATTTAGAGAGGTTAGTTACTGTTTGGAATTTTTTCTTCCCCTTCCTTCAGAACTGACTCAGGCCCAAATATGGGACCATGTCAAAATTATCACTTCCTTCTGGGAGTGCTAGCAGTAAATTTGGTCCAGGCAAGCAATCGCTGATAATGGACACTGCTGCTTCACCTTCACTCAGAATGGCAGAAGCACTGATGGGTAAATGCTGAGTGGGCTTCAGGAAGTGCAGCCATCTTCATCCTTTTAGAGAGCACAGATTAGCTTCCTCCCAGCAAATCTTATCTCTTACCAAGGAGTATAGAGAAACAAGGCCGGTGGTCATCATTTCCCCAGCCATTTACCTTCTATCACATTGAAGAAGCTAAAATCCCAAGTAGGAGAGTTACCAGAAGAGAGAGGACTAAGCACTCAAGCAATAGGGATGACAACATTTGGCAACAGAATCTGACCTAACAGCCTGGTAAAGAAGGTCAAAATCTCAACATGTTTGAGGAGCTTTTAGCAATCCAAGGATTTTTCACAACTTCAGTCACAGTATCTTGAACAGAAAGGTTAAATGAAGAACATACTTAAATGACTACAGTATAGAAAGCAGCTGAACAGGATCACAGAGAGGTACAAGGCAGTGTCCCAGCCTTTACCCCGGCTCTCACAGCAATTCTGTAGAAGTGAATGTTGTGCTCCATATTACAGGGCAAGAGTGAGGCTTTGCATTCATGCTGATCAGATCAAATGGCACATACTTCCCCCTGAAAGCACCTCTGGCATAGCAAATTCTGGGTGTAACATTTTCTGGCAGTAGGAGAAAAACTGTGCTTTGCTGCTGGGCTGCAATGTAAACATTCCTCCTCTATGTAACTGAAAACCCATCTGTGCAGAAGATTTGCCATACATACCCTATGTTATATTAAGCAAGTCCACAGGGAGAGTTATCCTAGGATAATTACAGTGGGATAATTATGCTGGTAAAATTTCCCATGTAGGCAAGTCCTCAGAGCAGCTATTAGCTGCACCAACACAGCGCACACGCTGCTGCTCCCACAGCTGCAGCCCCGGCCTGACCCTGGGTCTGGTGCCAAACCAGCTCCTTCCCACACCAGCACCCAGGCTCGAAACCCCAATGCTTAGTTCACCACCACCATGTATCTCTCCCTGCGGTTTGCATCCTTTTCCCTGTATGCCATGTCGCAACCACCGGCCAAGCCTGCTGAGTCACGGTTGTCTGACAGTCATAACCGATGTGATGGGAAAGGGAAAACCTTGAGCTCTCAGAATCAGCACAGGACCATGAGAGGGATTTGTGCTGTACTGTCCAGGGCTGGCAAAATGTCCTTTGCCCGGGACCTTTGCTCAGATGGCAGTTTAAATAATGACTGTCCCTGTGGTGGTGACTCACCAGGGCAGTACAGCACAAAGTCAGATTTACAAGAATCAAGCTATAAAGCTGCTGAGTGGTCCCCTGACAGGCTTAGAGAAGCGCCTGTGAAGGTTAGGTGTCAAACACCCTGCAAAGCATCTGTCTTCTGCTCATCTCAACAGCTTTGTAAACCTGACCCTTGGATCATCTGGCCTTGAAGTGCCTGCTCAGACATGCTTCAACTTGTGGATATCTCTCCATTTGGTCCTAAAATGAATGGCATGCACTCCAGCAGCACAAATCACAGTGCAAACTCTTATTTCTACTCTAAGCACCTCCAGTAACTGCTTGCTTGTGCAAAATTCATCCTGGTGCTCACAAAGCACAAGCTCAGCTGGGTACTGGGCAGTGGGGTACAGGTCTACCTCTCTAGCCACACTGAGCATCCCTCCCATTAGATTTAATCTTTAGCAAACATGCAAATGAGGCTTTTCAGAAACAGATTTGCGATACCTCATACATTAAGATGCTTCTTTGATGGTCTCTGAAGTAGCTGGATGAAAATGCTAGAAAGTACTTTGAATTCTGATCTTCTATATTCAATAGCCTTTAGTTTAGCACCATGAAAGGAAGAACAGATTTCTGTGAAGAAACCAAGAAGCCAATCCAGAGCTCAGTGAAGCAAATGGGTTTTGGATTGGGTGTCAGATGGGATTTAAAGTTACTAAATTCCTTTGGAGGCTACAACCTCCAAAGTTTTTGGTATTTTTATTTTTTTTTAGTTCCATTGCTAACATCTGGCTATCTGTGAAACAGATCATGCACAGTGTGTCCGATTCTAATGAACAGCACAACATAGGCAGGAAAAATTCAGACTTTTTGCTATTTAATGTATTTACTTTGCCTTTTGGAGGAGGGATATTAAGACTGTATTGAAGTGTGTTGCAAATGATCAGCTACCAAATTCTTTAAATGTCTATCTTCAGAATAGTTTAAAAACGTCTTGCCTATTAGTTTAACCTCTGAAAGAATAAACAGCTCTTTACCTCACAAATCAACTTAATATTTAAATGAGAGCCTCATTTCCTTCCTGTGTAATATAAGCCAAAAAAATGGCTCCAAATATGAGTAAAATAATTTAGTCAGACAGAAGAGACATTCCATCACTTGTGTTTTTACCTGCAAAAACTTCTAGTTTTTTAGATAGGTTTTTGCTTAGACCCTGAAGCAGGATAGCTGAGCAACAGAAGCTGAGCTCTGACACCCACGCACAGCCCCTGCTCCCACAGGGCCAAGGTAGGAGGTACCCAGGGGGGCGAGAGCTTTGGCAATTAATAACGGAGGAAATGTGAATTCATCCTCCTCCTCCCTTAGAAGCTCGGCTGGAGAGAGAAGCTGTTACAACAGCAGAGCTCTGTCTGGAGAAATGGTCTTGAGGATAAATTAACCCCAGGACATGGTGAACACTTTCTGAGCAATGCTGGCAATGGTCTGTGGATGGGAATTCCCAGGAGAAATCCCCACACTGCTGGAAATGTAACAGATGATTCAAAAGCATCCTCCTCCAACAGCAGTACTTCAGACTGTTGTTTCTGCTCAGCTGAAGATCCTCAGCTTTCAGAAAAAGACCCAACACTGACCCCATGATCTCTGTATTTTATGTTCCCTTCTGTTGTTGAGTTTCATTTTGTTTCCTTTGACTTTTCTAGTTACTTTACCCTATAAATACAATTATGCACAGGACAGAAAAATTACTTGCCTAGGTCTCCTGTGTTGAAGATCTAGGGTAGAGGAATGCTTCAGCATATTGAATTACCCTCAGAAACCTGTAGCCTGATCCCTTTTCTGGCACAGAGACTGCTAGAGAATGTAGATTGTGCGCAATTTCATTTCCAAAGACATTTCACTTCAAGTCAGACCATGATATTGCCAGAAAGCTTCAAGAATTTAATATCCCCCCTGCACCTATGACTATTCAGGAGATTACTGATAACCAGTTGGAGCCCTAGCATATATTTCTGCTTGTAATGCAGTGAAGAGGCCCTTCCTAAAGGGACAGAGTATCCAGGCCTGGACTGCTCCAAAAAATGTAAAGGGAGCTCCTTAAACCACACTTCTTCCTTCCTGCCCATACACCCATTTCTGCAACGTGCATTAATTCAGCAAATAACCTTTGTGGTGGGTGTTCAGTGATTCAGGCTCCTGGGAAGAAGCCCATCCCAGCTCCCTTGTGAGGCTTCCCACACCCAGAGCAGTTCTTTCACTGCTCCTCCAGGGAGACAGGCCACCCAGACCTCCTGTGCACAGCCAGCTGCTGCTGGCCAGGGCTGCTCCTGGGAAACTGCAGGGAAAACACAAATGAAGGGGAGCAAATTCTCCTGCCGGTCAGTAGAGATGGGCCTGAGTACCCAAGTTTGAGGCAACGGCCAAACTCCCCTGAAAACTGTCTGACTGAGGCAAGGGGCTGGCTGGGGACCAGGAAGGGTGTTGGGCTCAGGCTCATCTGTGCTGTTTTCTTGCAGCTGATTGCAAAATCCATCAGGTATTTCATCTGTTTTCCAACACACAGACTTGTCAGGATGTGCTGTCCCAAAACACACACTAACCATCTATCTGCTTTTGATTAGAAATCTTCTGTCATGACGAAACAGAAGAGACTCTGCATGATAAAGCATGGCAGTGCTCCCCATTGCTTCTGGAGAGGGGGAAAATATCTTTGCTCTTTTGATCGAAGTTGTATTTTTCTACCTTGTTAAAACAGAAAACATTAGGATGAGAAAGAAACCTCACCTTCCTTGGTGCACAATGCACAAGGACAGGGTTTTTTTATTCACCAGTCACGGTATTTCTGAAATGGCACTGGTAGAGATTAAGGCAAAGCTGAGATCACAAGGGGCGGGGATAGACAGGAATTTCTTGATTTCCAAATAATTCTTGCGTACTTTGTCTGAATCCCTTAAGCTCCCTGGTGCTGCTGATATCCATCTGCAGGATAGGAGCAAGCGCATGCAGAATTTGCAAGCTGCTGTAAAGATGCACATACTGAGATCAGAACAAATACTGTTGCCGTGGGGTCAGATTAACCTAAGTGTGTAAGTACACTGCTTTAAGTGCAGCTTTCTCTACAGAAGCATTAGACACAACTTTCGTCAAAAGATCTCGGAGAGAAATCCTTTCAGGAAGATCAAGTGCAAATGTGGGAACTGTCTTGGGTCTATAACCTAAATAAACACTGCCAAAGAAATACAAGCTCCAGATTTTCACACTTCACCATGAAAAATTTTGGCTGCTGTCATCACAAACATTTATCCTTTCCCTTGGGTACACTCCACAGCAAAGACTAAGGTGGTGTGTCACATTCCTAGCCTAGATTTTTGGCCATCTAGGGCAGGTAACGTTTATTTTTATGACTTCTGGAAAAAGTAGACAAAGAATATGAAAACAATGTTCCTCTTCCACACTGACTATATGGCTGCTCTTACGTGTCTTCTGCAGCCATGGCATGAAAGTCTACATGTGCTAGGAGAACATACTTCAAATCCTCCCTGCATAGCAAACACCCCTTTTGCTTCACTGGGCAATCCATGGTGCAAAAGCTATAGCAGACCTGATATTTTTTGCCTCTTTAGTGTAGACGTCGATATACATGCAACAGGAATGCTGGGCAACAAGCAGTACGAAACTAGAAGGGCAACACCCTCAAGCAGGATCCAAACAGGCATCTCAGATATAGGCAGCATTTCCTGTCAGTTTTCTAAACTTCGTGACATATGAAAATGTCTGCAGTAATCTTAGGTATCCATAAAAATGTGCTTGTTTACCAGAGGTAATTTTCCCCACGTTTCTGCTGCTGATAGAACTCCCATAGGCACTGAGTAACCCCCAGCCTGGGATATCTCATGGCCCTGGGACATCTAAAAATCCTGTCATAAAATTTGGGGCTGGCTGAGTGGGGTGGGATGGCGGGAACACCACGAGAGGCATAAATGTCCTCAGCCTGCTTTCCTATAGCTTCATGCCTCACACTGAGGATTCTGGTTCCTAATAAGGAAGAACCTCCGGTATTTCATGAGGCTGATGCCTCTCTCATCCCTAACCACTCTCCGTGTTCCGCAGTTCAAGGGCTGAGGGGTACGTGGGCGGTGGGAGGCCGCAGGGAAGCCTGGGGGACCTGACGTGTTTCCCTCAGCTGGCGTGAGAACAGCCTCGCTCACTTGTAGTCATGAAACGTGCAGAATGTGTATATATATCTTTCAGCCGTGTATCCTCTGCCAAACTTCAAAAGCCACTGCTGGGGGTGGGGGGCACTGACAGACACGAACACCATAATTGCACATGCCTTGTTGTTTCCTGCCTTAGAAAGACAGAAAGAAAGCCCAACTCCACAAGAAAAAAAAAAAAAAAAGAAAAAAACCCACACAAAACCAAACCACCAAAAAAAGGCAGCATGCTTGAAGACATTGCCAGCACTCAGCAAGGGCAAGCCCAGCATCAGAGGCATCACAGGCAGCTGCTCCATCGGCAGACACTGCCCAGCACCAGCCCTGCCGCCTGTGCCCCTCACACCCCTCCCTTTGGCATCACTGGCTGTGGGGCATCGATGCCTGCCTGCGATGGCACCGATGTGACCAGTCCATGCCTTGAATTCACTCAGGACTTTCAGGAAATGGGAATTTCTGGTCTTCTGGGTGCTGGTGGTGGTCAAGGACCACTAAGCCCTAACCTGCTGTTCTTGTTACCCAGTCAAGGGTAACCCTACAAAACCCGTATCCTGAAACAACCAGTTACTGGGTTGCAATGGAAGTGGGTTTGCTCCCGCTGTTTCCATGCCAGTGCTACGGCGGACGGTGCAAAAGGGGTCTATGGCCCTATTTTCTCCGTGTGTTCCCGTCAGCTCTCCCTCGCTGGGTCCACGGACCTATCCTGTGTAACCACAGAGCAGCGGGAGACGGAGAGGAAGGGTAGAGGGAGGGGGAGAGGGCAGGGAAAGGGAGGGGAGAGGAGAGGAGAGGAGAGGGCCCCTCGGCCAAAACAGCACCTTGAGCTCGCAGAGCCGCGCAGGGCGGGAGCGGCCTGGCTGCCAGGCATTGCCAGGCAACTGCGTCAATAGGCAGGACAACATTTCGACACCAGGCGTGTCCGTTCCCAGTGTTTACCCCCAGCCACTCCTGATTTAAAAAAAAAAACCAAAAAAAAACCAAAAAAACCAAACCAAACCAAAACAAAACAAAAAAAAAAAAAAAAAAAAAAACAAAAAAACAAAAAAACACAAAAAGGATTGTGAACCCAGTTTATGTAGATAACTGACCCCAGTAGAGTTTNCAAACAAACTGCAGCGAAATGGCTGAAACATGTTGTAGCCATCTGTGAAACTCGGGCTATCATTACCCGAGAGAGGGGGAGAGAGACAGCGAGGCAGCAACTGGAGGGGGGGAAAGCGGCGCTGAGAGCCAGAAGTGGGTCAGCAGGAGCTGATTACCAACAGGGGCCGAGCAATCTCTGACACTTCTTACCTTGCGGGCGAGGGAGGGTCGCTCCGAGTCGAGCGGGGAAGGCGGCGGGGCCGGCAGTGCCTCCTCCGCTCCCGCCGCTCTCCGGCCGCGCCCGGCCCTCCTTCCTCAGCCGGCCGGGTGTTCTTCCCTCCTTTTACGACAGCCTCCCTGCCTGCCTCTCCCAGGTGAGCGGCAGGACCGGCTCTGCAGCAGGAAGGGGAAGAGGCACGGCACGGCACGGCACGGCACGGCACGGCGGGAGAGCCGCCCGGGGGAGGGACAGCGCCAAGCCCAAAAGCCGCTGGCAGGGCAGTGCGGGCGCGCGGCTCGCTGCCGCTCTGCCGGGAGGCCGGGCTGAGCCGCCGTGGGACGAGGGGGAAGCCGCCGCTGTGACTCCTAAACCGTGTGCCTCGCCGGGAAAGCCATCCTTTGCTTTCAGCCCTTACTGTCAGTGCCCGAGTGTGAAAGCAACTGTGATTCAGGCTGCTGGAGATAATCACATGATGGGTGCAAGAACTGTATAAAGAACAACAAAAAAAACACAAAACCATAGGATTTCTCTTATGGTTCTTTTTTTTTTTTTCAGAGGAGGCTTCCAGACACTTCCACTTTTCTCTTTTCACCCTCAAGGAGCAGACACTTGCTTTTCCTCAGAGCTGAAACTCCTCTGTGTTCCCACAGCTCCCCAAAGCCGAGGAGTGCCGGGTGCTGCTGGCACGGCGCAGTGGGGTTGCCACAGCCCCCATAAGCTGCCCCATGGGCACAGCGCCAGGTTGTGCAGAGAGCAGCAGCCCCCGGAGTGCCCTCTGCACACAGCTGCGCCTCCCGGCCCACACCGCTCTCCTGACCCCACACTCAGCACATCCCCCTGCCAAGAAGCGTTTCCTGATCTCCGGCTTTGTTTTCTTAGTTTAACCCTGGAAGGAGTTTCACTTTAGCTGCAACATGTGCGTGGCTCCTCATCCTCCAAGTAAGCAAGGGCTGCCACCACGTGCTGCCTCACCTGATGCTGGTGGACATCCAAACCATCCCCCAAGCTCCTCCACCGCTGCTCCTTCCTGACCCTTTCCTGTGGCACTGGGAACGGAGACAGGAGCCACCTGGCTGGCGTTCCTTGTCTCTGGAAGGGCCCTCTCTGGGTGCCCACCTCTGCCGCCCCCTCTTTATGGTCTGGATGTGAAGCTCTGGCCCAGGCACTTGTTTTCTCTTATCAGGGAATGACTCTCCACATTTTTGGAGGGAAGACTCAAGTGGCTGGGAGCAGCATGTGCCCTCAGGCAGAGCACTAAATAGGATTGGAGCAATGACTGTGCAGTGATGCCCTGCAGCCTGGGCTTACCCTCCTCCTTGAGAAACCTCACATCAGCCTGGCCCTGCGACTGGCCATCCTGATCCCCTCCTCTTCCTCCCTCCTCTGCCAAGGCACAGGCCAGCAGGACACCAGGTCTCTCTTTTGGAGCATTCCAAAGTTGTCTTTCACTGCCGCTTGACTTCCCAGGCAGTCCCTGCTGCTCCCAGCCAGACCCAGATGCGATGGGCAGTAGATGCTTGGGGCTGGAGTGGCTGCATTATGACCACAGTTGTTTGAGCCCACTGATGGTTTAATCCCTCTGGCTTGCCCTCAAGTGTGGCAGCTCCACTGCACAGCTGTTTTGCACCATGAACACCCTCACATCCGGCATTTTCATCTGGGCTTCCTGAGCCCCGATTTGCACCACACTGGGCTTGGGTCTCTGCCTCTCTCTCCAGCCTTCCCACCGACCTCCTGCCCACGAGCAGTGATTGCTCTGATGCTGCCTGTGCACCACAACAGATAAGAGTGGCAAGGGGCCCACAGCCACACAGGAGCCAAAATCAGGGCCTTAGTAAATGGATGATGAATGGAAACAGGATGGGAGCAAGGAGGGAAAGTTGGTCTGAGGAGTGCCTGACCTTCCTAGGGCTTGTGTGAAGGATGTATGTAGTGTTTGCAGTGCTCTCTGGGGAATGCAGGCAGCCATGGCTGGGCATGAGGACTCAGCAGGCAGAGTTTCACACAGGTACATTTTATCAGTGTGCACATTTGTGGGGTTTCTTTGTAAAAGGCTCTGCTGTGCTGCCATCAGACACCTCTCCCTTCATGCAGTGGAGTGGCCTCCCTTACCAACAATGGCTATGCACCATCTTCAGGTCTCTGCTGTTCATACCCTGGACGCTGGTCTGTAGCACCAAGTAAACAACAGTGTCCACCAGCCACCGCTGTAGGCAGCAGCCAGCTGGCCAGGGGAGGGAAGGTTGTGGCTGTCTCACCTGTCCCTTGTGTGAGCACTTCCAGGTCCAGAAATCTAGAGACCTAGTGGTGTCTGCAGCTGCAGCGGAAGGACCAGTTTCTGTCTCCTCTTTCACTTGCCAAGCCCCAGAAAACAGCAGGTATTTTGAGCAGTTTCCGTTCACTTGAGCTTTACCTACTTTATTAGTGGCCTGAGAAAAGAGAGGGAGAATAGCTTGCAAATCACGCTATGTTGACTCTGTTAACAGCACTGTCTGCTGAGGGGGTTTCAAAGCAAAGATGAGACCCAGCCTAAACCTAAGTACCTTCCCACAAAGCTGTGGATACTGCTGTCAATTAACTTGTTTTGGGATTAGGGGGCTTGAAGAACAGATATCCAAGTTTATTTCAGCATTTCAAATACCTCCCTCATCCCCCACACTAAGGCCATCATAATTGCTTTCTGAAGGCCTCTTTCGTATTTCTGAAGTCTTCCTACTGTCTTCACTGAAAGCTAGATCAAATTCTGAAGTCTCTAAAGTTATTATCTCATCTGTATGTTATTTACAAGGAGAAACATGATGCATCATATTGGGCCTGTCATAGAAAGTACAGATTAATATTCAGGTCCAAGGATGAGGGTTTTCATTGCCAAGGCAACAAACAGGGAGTTGTTTTTTTAAAGAAGTGGTTCCTAATCCTGCAGGAGTTGTAATGTTTCTTTTTTCATTAGGAAGATAATGTTGGTATTGAGTGCTGCTTCTCATATTTCCTACCACATCTGTATATTCAGGGAACTAAATCTTAAATGTTTTTGCTTCCAAGTGATTCACTGTTCAAAGAAAGCACTGTCACGTTGCTCCACTTTTAACATTGGTGCTGTGAATTAACCTGGAGACATTGCAATGAGCCTTTAATCGCCTCTGCCTCAGCGTAGTGCACACAATGGGCTCACTCTGATTCCCAGCATTTGGCTTGCTTTTGCACTGTGAGGAAAACCGGGGCTTTCTTCCATTTCTTGCTGTTTACATTGCTAGGCACATGCCTACAAAAATATTTTCCACTTATTTTATTTTAACACTCTTGCTTTGGCATTTTTCAGTCACACCCTGGAGAGACACCTGAAAGGAAACAAAGCAGTACCTGGATGTTAGCCTGTGCAATGCTTCTAATTAAACCCTGCATAATAACAAAATCCCCTCCTGCCATTTGTTAAGATTTTCCTCACAGTGTTATGCATCCTCTTAATTAAGAACAGAACTTAAGTAACACCTATTTATTCCCTCTTGCTTCCAATTAGTCATCCATTGATCATTACCCACTCAACATTTGACAATTAACAGAGTCCCCAGTCTCCACAGGACTTGGTTGTGTAGTCCTTCAGAAATGACACGTCTAGAATAACATGAGGGGAGCTGCGTCGGCAAGTAATGGGGCAGAAGGTGGGGGGGGAGGGGAGGAGAAGGCCACCCAAGTGGAACAAAAGATGTGTAACATATGCAAATGTTCAATATGCTGTATGTGTTTTATGCATTGGATGTATATGAAGTCATATACAAAGCTCAGCTGGCAGCCGCACTGCTTTTGGGAGGCATGAGAATTTGAGGGAACACTTGAACTCTCATATGATCAAACGTACCTAGTCCTCTGTCTTTAAGATACAAAGCTATTCCCCATGTGGCTCTTTGCCTCTGCTTTCTTTAGGAGAGCAGGAGTTAGCATCTACTTCTCCATTGTCCTTGGGACTGCGGGCTGTACCAACACCGCCCCTGGCGAGTCACTCCAAGACCCAGCAGCAGCTCTATGCAGTGTGCCTGAGCCAGGAGCACGGTGGCTCCAGGTGTCAAAGGGGCTTCCTGGGAAGCTGCAGGCTCCTTTGGCTTAGCCACTCTCTCTGGAAAACCTGGCGCAGGAGCAGGGATGGCCCTGGCCCTGCGTGGTGCCAGGAGGGTTGTGCTGGGACCACCACAGCCCTTTCCCACCACTAGCGACCTTTTCTGTAGGAGTAGGACCTTGTAGCTGGGGAAATCCAGCAGCCTAGTGGGACTGGGAGGCAGCCCAAAGCCTGAGCTGCAGCAGTGAATAAAGAACAGAGAATTCCAGGGCTTATGGACAAGCCTCTGGCATGAGGCTGAGCCTCAACATTCAGAAAGCATCCCTGCATTCTTTTTTCTTTTTCCAGTTTAAAATCTATCCATTACAGGGCTCAGGAATTTTCTGTGAAGTTGTGACAGTAAGTAGCTGAGCAAACTTCACAAGGCTCTAGGTGCAGGGGCTCAGCAACAAATGCTGATGCACAAAAAAGCAAACCAGAGCCCTTGGCAAGCTCTAGCCTGGCTGTAGAAGAAGGAGGATAATCTCATTTCTTTGCTCTTTGCCCTTTTAGCTATTCACAGAGCTTAATGCTGAGTTATTCCCAACAATGAGCCAAACAATCAAACTTCCATCTGGCCTGGTCATGCAGATGCAACACTTACCCTCCAGTCACACCAGTCCTGTGATTTTTTTCCCGCCATCTTGAACATACACTATTTACCCCTACCTTGTAACAGAGAAAATATTTATGTTTGGTAACAGAAAATGCAGTTCATGCTCCTCAGCCTGCACTAATCTCATCACCCAAATCCCTGGGCACAAGGAAACACTGGTGCTGTGAGCACAGCTGATGCTGTGAACACAGCTGGTGCTGCAACCTTTGGCTCTCTCTCTCCATGACACGATGCAGTGCCTACCAGCTAATGACCTGTTTTTCCTGGGAGGGCAGTTCTTTCAGCCCTTCTGCATACTCACACCGCAGGCTGCAAACGGCAGCCATGCCCTTGGGAGAAATGTTTTCTCTCCCTCCCACTTTGAAATCAGCTGCAGGTTGCTCTTTGCAGTAGCCAGAGACACACAGAATCACTGGGACGTGGCAGCAGCACTTGCTGCTACCACCTCTCTCCTGGCCTGGAAATAGGGCTTGTAACTGATTATGTAGTGGGAATAATCAGAAAAAAAGAAAAAAAAAAAAAAAGAAAAAAGGAAGGAAAAGGGGAAAAAAGAAAAGACATCATTCTGTCCTCTAATCTACTCATCTCCTGCTCTTACATTTTTGTTAAGCATTCGGCTGCAGGGGAGGAATACAAGGATTGATGTTTGTGTAATGTTTTTGTGTGTGAATTTCCTTTTGAGATACAGATAAATGTACACACACACCTAAGTACAGTGTGTGTATTAAAAGTCAACAGAAAGTATCTCACAGACTTATGTGAAACCAGCATTTCCTCTCTAACATTCAAAATGAACCTCAGCATCTTGAGAAATTTAGAAGCACTTAGAGGGAGACAGGAGTGCCCTACTCCAGTGGCAATCCTGGCAAGGGTCTTCTTTTCCTTTTCTGCTGAAAGGACACAGGCTCTGGTTTGGTGTGCACAGGAAAATCTGAAACTAAAGTGCCCCTTTCTTAATTAAGATGGCAGGGAATGCTGCTCCAGTTGACAGGAGTCCCCTCAGTGACAAAATATCCCTGTATATGAGTCACAGGAAATTATAATCACTGTTTTCCAAGACTGCAGAACACAATAAGATTTCTGAGCTACAGACTTCAATTATTTTTGAAAGACAGACAGACCCTCAAACTGACAAGACTGGAGAAAATAAATATCCTTTTGTCTGCACTGCTGGTGGTAATTTCCCATTAGACAGGAAAAGACTTCTTTGATGAATGAATATTGTCTACACTTCAGAAGAGGAGCTACTGTGTATCTCCTAATAGCTCTTGCATGCTTGGGCTCAGCCTCACACGAGGCCCTTAAACCCCTTGGGTACAATATGGTTGCATTCATTAGAGTACTGCATTTTTTATTGCGGAGCTTGAGAAGAGGATGGTGCATATTAAAATAAAACTGAGCAACTTTCCACTCACCTTGAAGTCATGTGGCAAGGTCAACTACGTTTAGCAATCTGCCTTCTTGGTGTGCATAGTCCTTTCCAGTCTAGAGGCTTCAGGAGAAACACTCACACTGGAGACAGATTTCCAATTTGTGATTATTCTTGTAATTTTAGCAGTTAATCACTTTTCTGTTTTGTAGTTACTTTGTTTTTCTACAGCGGTAATTAAATCAAAACCAGAGTGTCACAGAGAACTAAGTCGAGGGCTGTCTACATAAGCTGAGGAATATCATGTTAGTGCCTTTGAAAAACTTTGGTCTTTTCTCAAAGACCACCAAGTCTCACATCATTTCCTTCCCACAGAAATATAATAATTCTACTAATCATCCCTTCAGCGGCAGTGTCCCATGTCTGCCTGTAATTTTCCCTGGGAATGGTGTTGAATTAAACTTGGCCTAGAGATGTCTGTGTCACTCCATGGAGTCCTTTCAGCTGCTGGTAGGTCTTCTGGAAGACCTCTTCAGGAACTTCGCCACCATGTTGTGGATTGGTTGGGAGTCAGGTAGGCTGGTGGGAGGAGCATTTGGCCAATTGTTTTTATCTGGATGGAGCTTATTTCATCTTACATAAAAAAAAATTATTGGAGGGAACAGGAGATTCTTAATCCCGTAAATTCTACTTTTACAGTCACCACACTGCTATTTGTGGTGCATACACAGTGCTTAAGAAAAGGCTTTTATTAATTTATAGCAAAAATGCTAACAACTTTGTTTAAATTTTTTGCTAATGTTTTTATTTGAGAGATTAAAAAACCCAAACAACAAAACTCCCAACATTAAGAAAAAGAAGCAGAAGAGCTATCAATGAGAAATGGTCTGGATTTGCCACTCAACAGTGGCACCAGTCTGCACACAAGCCAGCTGCAGGAAGAGATCCGGCAGAGACCAACGTGGTGCTCATAGACCGAATGCAATACAAGGAACAGCAAACCCAAAGAATCAGAAATAAAGGCCATAAAACCCCAGCAACGCCCCATCTGAGTCTTACTTCCAAGGAGAAACATAGGCAAACTAATGTTTTAGGCTCATCCTGCATTACAGATGGAAACTGCACTCAAATTTGTGGCATAGCAAAGGCTGCTAAGGAACTTGGCAGAATGGCCATGCTTTGCCACTGAGCACTGGGATGAGTAGGTGACATTTTGGCTTCGCGAGCCCGCTGAGTTACTATGGAGTCCTCAGTTCCATGAAGGATGTTTTAAGGCAGGGGGGTAGCTGTGGGGGAAAAAAAAGAGGACCACGACTTGCTTTGTAAGTACTACGAGGAAGCTAAAAGTCCAACAAGAATGGTGGCCTCTTCAGTACTCCACAGCTACAGGTACAGCAACATTGAATATATCATGTACATAACATTACTTATAGACTCTACATGTAAAACGTTAACCAATTTATCATGGAAATCTGGTAATGAGCAACATTGCCATATAAATTCACACTTTGAGAAAGGCTAAGTGTGGAAGTCTCCTTCGCAAGAGGATTTTCAGTCAAAGTTTTGTATAGAAAATACTAAAACAATGATGACAATTTGTTCTCTGGATCTCGATTCATTATTGGGTTAGTTTTCACTAATGGAGAAAGGTTCACTTTAGAAAATGTGTGAATCTTCAGAATATGAATTCACAATCTAAATATTAAATAATTAAAAAAAAAGTTTCAACTGTCAGGAAGTCTTACTTGGCCACAATCTTTTAAAGCAATAACAGCAATACAAGGCATAGAAAAATCTTCTCCTGCGACACTTGTAAATGTAGAAGTATTTATGTTAAATGCAACAGAATTAATAAAGAACAAACTGCTTGTAGAACAGAGAAATGACAGACTAGCTATGCATTCAGTCATCTTCCTTACAGTTGAACTCCAGCTGTTTAAAAACATATTGACTTAGTAATTTGGAAAATGATGTCCCATAGGTAATGATGTCCCATGGTCTGCATACTCCTATGAAATATGATGCCTCAAATGGCATGACACCCCTTCTTGAAAAGTTTTTAATCTCATCTCCACCATTATGTCCACAGTTTAAACAAAAAAACAACTATCCAAACGTAAAATGCTCCTTTTTTAATTACTAAATTAAGAAAGTTAAACAGTTTTAAAATGTAAACTTGCAAATAAACCATAACAAAATGTAATTAAGACTTTAAAATTTGCAACTCAGTATTAAAAACTCAATAGAAATAGAAAGGAATTTTTTTTTGTTTGTTTTTTGGTTAAACATAAGTATTTCAAGGCTGGTACAGACAACTGAAAAGGTAATACTTTGTTCTGTGCATCCCCCATGAAATGCAAAGAAGTGCATAGTAATTCCACTGGAGAACTTGCAGACACAGAGAAAGTAATTTCATTAGCAGTACAGGACGTTAAACACACTTATTTTACAATGGAAAAATGTTACACATAAAACAGAAAAATCCTAGTTGCATGACCAACAGTTTAGCAGGGGGACATGGCTAAAATGCTATGATTTTAAGACCATCTGAATGCGGTTACACTGCTTAATAAATCTTTTTGAAACATTTCAGTATACATGTTTTGATACAAGAAGTCCTTGCAGTTTCAATTTTCCAGTTCAAACAGTGATGGTGTAGTTTTCTTGCTTTAAATATGTTCGTTTTAATTTCAAGAACAAATCATCACACACTTGTCAAACATTGGAAACATTACTGTAAATACAGCACATGATTCCTGAAAGAGCAAAGTTACAACCATCTACAGGTACATAATCATAAACAAAAAGTGCAATCCAA